>CAOLHI010000727.1:0-536400 GCA_948474755.1 Ctenosaura bakeri
ACTCATGCTTTAGAAGTGGGAGGCTATGGGATGAAGGATTAGACAACAACAATGTCACCACTTACTGTTTGGGCAGCTTCAGTCAGTGGACAGACACTGATGTTGAGATAAGTGCAATAGATGAAGTTCTCCTTGGTTCCCACAATACTGGCAAGGGCATTACTGACCACGATCTGCAGAGTCAAATAAAAGGATAACATTGCAAGTTTGCCACTTCTGCCACAAAATTACGCAGTACTTCAGAAACATGGCTACAAGAACTGCAGGGAAGCCCACAGAAACCCCAAATTCAAAGCAATATCACAATGGAGCATAGAGGCACAAGTTAACTTGTCTCACCACCTGTAACATATGAAGTTAGCCTAGAAAGAGACAGTCAAGTGGCTTCTGCAAAGAGCAATTTGAGGACCTCAGGGATATTATCTCTCTGGAATCAATGCTAAAAGGCCCTGTACCACTTCAGGACTAAGGGAGGCTGTACTCTTGAGAGTGACACAAGAGGTTTCTCTTAGGCAACATGCAGACACATGGGTGTTACAGAAGCTGCCATAATGGAGAGACAAAGAAGGTGCTACAACTGAATGGAAAACAGGTCATCTGGGGCTGGCAGCTTTCGCCATTAGCAAACTCTGAACCTTGTTTTCCAGCCCTTGGACTCTCTACCAGTCCTAGATTACTAAACATTTTCCATGTTTTTCTGACAAGAAGACTAGAAGGATCCAAAATGGGTGTAACAGAAAGAGAGAATCTCCAAGAATACTCCTGGGAGAAGATTGGAGGACTTGGAAGGAGCAGACTCTGTCCTCCTTTCCATTCATGGAAGCTCATGTTTACATGGGGTGTATTTATGAAGAAAGACAGTCAGGAGGGGAAGAGGGAACAAATGAACTTTGGTGATCATTTGCTGGTTCAGGTACTCACTTGGCAGGCATCCCAACCCGCAGACAACTGTTTGGCATAGTCATTGGTCACATGTTGCTTTGCTGTGCCACTCACTGCATCATGGTGTTGAGCAACCCCCACGGCTTGACCTGTAACAAAATTATAGGGAGGTCACACAACACAAGTATGGGGGCCTCAGGGGCTTGTAGACGGACAGACCGTGCACCCTCAAAACACACATTTCCCTCCAAGAAATCCCTTCCTCATAGTGCCTCCTAGTTGGATCACATTGACTGCCATCTTTTAAGTTCATACATATATTAGATCAGACCCAGATGAACCCATCCCAGATGAACCCATCCCTTGTCCATTAATTTGTAAAAATTCTGTCTACATACGCAGCACTGAACTGTTGGCATTGCCGTAAGGCCCCTTGTTTGCTTGTACGCCAGTTAGTGCTTCCAGCTGGTTGCAGACCTGCAAAAGAGAAGAGGCATTGAAACTAAATGAAATGTTTCTCTGTGAGAGAGGTCTGAAACATTTTAGGGACACATGATTAAAAAAACAGGACTAGAACTGAGGAGTCGTAAGACCCTGCCTCTTCTTTACCTTGAGGAAGGAAAACGCCTGTCTTCTGACTGGAAAAAAGGCACCCACTAACCTGCAGAAAGTTGTTGCTGAGCCGCTCGTAACGTTTTAAAGCTGGCCGGCTGGTGAAATAGCCTGTCCAAAACTGGTGGGGGCCATCAGCATATGGGAAGAAGTCGTCATATTTCACAGTCCTGTCCAATGGAGGAATTATATCAGCCCAAAACTACATCTGCATATGGCATCTCTTTCATACACACTCACTCCTTCTCAACCCCTGAGCTGGTGAGCAGGAAAAGTAAGTGGCTGTTGTGCTCACAATGAGAGCTGGGTGGCTGAGGGTCAAATCCATCATCAGTCACAGACTGTGATTCTCAACTCTCGCTTCCCACATACAGCAAAAAGTACCTAACCTTTACAGGACCATAGGCTGGATAAAAATAAATGGAATATATCTACATCCCAGCCTTCTCATAAATGTAAATTCTATAGAAGCTATAAAATTAGACAACTCTTATTATGAAATAAGGAAACCGCACTTACAAATTTGTAATAAATTGTATCACTACTAAATCATTATCAATGAATCATTCTATTTTATAGAAATAATTATTCATGTTGGCTTTAATCTTAGATTATCAGGGTCAGTCCACACTTTCAATATTCTAAAACAAAAACCTAAAGTAGAAAGGAGAAGTAAAGTAATGGCAATTGGTTTTAAAAAGCTAGAGTCCTCCTAAAAATTATTTGTGCTCTGTGGACAGCAAGCCACTTTGTAGATTAAAAAAAGGAGGGGTGTTCCTTTCTCTGGTTCTTGTAGAAAGCTAGAAAGAAATCCCTAGGTAATGATCTCTCCCACTGATGACTATGTTCTCTTTGGAGATGCCAGAAGTTGGGGCAAGTGGCCAGTGGGAGGAATTTTCCATGCAGCTAGCTTTTGTACTAGAATGCTACAGGGATAGGGAATGGTGTTCCCTTGCAGCCACTAGTCCAGTATGAAATTTTTGAAAAGATCAGCTGCCACATAAATAGCAGCATTCTTGGCTCCAAATAATTTTTGCCCACAGTGAAATAGTGAGAGGATCTGACTGGTCAGCTGACCAGTATACCAACCCTAGCCATGACCGTTATCATCCCCAGCCCACTGAAGACAATGGGCAGGTGTCCCACTCACCGAGAAAGAAGTTGCACCATGTGTCTCAGGCCTGGCCTTGCCTCTTCCATTGGTAGCAGTACCCTCCAGGCAAGCAGCAATGCTTTGCATTTCCAAAATGGCATTGGGAAAGATGGGGATTGGGGTAGATGAGAGTAGGGGCCAGATAAGGACTGTTAGGTCAGTATGAGGTAAGCTAATTTAGCAGTAGCAAACAAGAACTGATGGGGTTTGGCATTAGAGCTGATCTACAGGAACCAAAGAAGAAAATTCTTTGTGTTTGTGTGCATATAAAAAAAAAAAGACTCTGCTGTGATAGCTACTTGCTGTGGCTTATCAAGCGATCTGTTCACACTGTATTCATACACCCAGTCCTCTCACCATGACATATTGGCCTTGTTCAACTCCCACAGGTAGCAGCTTGGAGTAGAGTAGAGAACATTGACATGGCTTCCACTCACTTGCTGGAGAAGAAAACAAGAATATAGACAGGTAAATATGCTCTGAGGAGAGAAAAGCTGCAGAGACATATTGATTGAACTCTGGTAATGTGACAAACGTGGACATGCTGTCCAAAATACTTTACTTCAATTTACTCCTGGTAAACCACTTTGGTTCCTTGCATATAGGTCTAGCCCTCCCCCGTCTTTTTCCCCCCACACTAAGATGGGAACAAAGCATAGTTCACAGAATGTGGACCGGGTGGAAATGGCTTCTACCCAAGGAGATGAAAGGTGGTTGTAAACCCAGAGTACCTTTGCATTGACATGCTTGATCAACTTGTCCAAGTTCTTGTACCACAGGAGGGCATTCTCGTACTGGAAATCAGAGCCCATGGTCATGACAATATGGTTGGTACGATAGTGTTTGGCCTATAGAATACAAGACTCTGTTTACTGCACAGTTCCAAAAGCCCTTCCTTGTTAATAAAAACAATGCCTAACATTCAAAAGGCCTCATGTGTATTCTTTAATTTTAATCCTTGTAACAATTCAATAAGGATTGAATGCCCATGAGCCTTAGGCAGCATGGTGAGCCATGACAGGAGCTGCAATCCAACATATGGAGGGCTCCATATTGTCCATCTTGCTGTAGACTCAATCAGGATTATTATCCTCTGTACCGCAGAAGGGGAAACCAAGAGGGCACAGCACTTAACACCACCCCCAGTAGCCATTGGGTGGGTAGATTTGAGAATCAAAGTCTCAGCTTCTCAATTCCTCTTTCATCTTCTCAGACATCATGTTTCAGCAACTCACATTTACCAGTAATGCACCATTTGAAATGATCCACAAGGTGCCTGAGATATTTCCTTCTCCAAATTCTATTCTGTTCAACCCCCTCGCCCCCACTATTCAATCCCAACTTCAGACAGGCCCTGGTTTCCAGACCCAGTCCCCTTGCTCGAACCTGAGCAGCTGCAGTCCCCAGAAAATAGGCCACAAGGCTCTCCACGTTGTTCTCGTCACTGTCATCGTCCACAATAGGGTTGTCAGAGCAGATCTGGTCCCAGCAGAGAGACATAGGAGGGTTGTAGCCATTTGGCAGGATGCCTACCAAAGAGACAGACAGGAGAAACAGGAAGGGCAGCATGCGTGAGCAAAGACACCCACCCAAGCTGCCTCATCCCAGATGTTAAAGGCAAGTGATAAGTCTCCGACCAAAAGAGATCTAAACCAGAGAAGGAGGCATTGGCCCTCTTCACACTGGCACTCAAGGCAAAAGGTGTGGAAAAGGGAAGCTCACATCCCAAGGTGGAAGAAGAATGTGCATAATTATGAGTGCGGGCTCAAGCTGTTAATGGGAGCATCACAAATGAATGGGCAACCAAGGCCCTCCAGATATTGTTGGACTGGAACTCACATGATTCTTTATCACTGACTGGGGCTGAAGGAAGCTGCAGCCCACTAGTATCAGGAGGGACACAGGTAGCCCACTCTGTGCACATATACACTCTATATATGCCCTCCATCTACACTGTTGTGCAAAATATATTCACTCCACCCAAGAAACATGATCTGCCCCACATGGTAGAAATCAAGCCATGCAGCTACCCACGCAGCTCATGCCTACCAAGCATCTATAGTCCACTGGATCAAAGTCAGTTTCTATTTGTTCACCTTTACCAACTGACCCTGAAATTCACCCTGATCTGGGCATAAAATACTTTAGACTGTTTATAGTGAAACCTGGGAATCTCTAACTATGAAAAGAGAGCATCAGTGCAGAAACTCAGAACAAGAGATTTTCACCAACCCCCCTTGCTCACCAGTGAAAAGATCTGCAACAGGGGGAGCCAGGCTTCCACTTGCACGCCACAGTTGCTCCATCTCCCGCAAGGTCTCCCGCTGGGCCTTGTCCTGGTAATCAATGCGGCCCAAAAAGAAGCCATCGTAGCCCATCTTGAGAGAATAATGAGAGAGGAAGGGTGAGTCCTCAGCAAATAGGAGAAAGGATGATAATGAAAAATGGAGGATGCCAAGGCAGATTTCAGACAATTTTGCCAGTCTGGATGCAAAGGCAGGCTGAGGGCTGGGAGTGAGGAAGGAAGATACTTGGGTGTATCCTTCTAGCAACTGTGTGAAGTTATCCCAGCTAAATATCCAGGAAACTCAAGCTGACCTGTGCAAACAATGATGCCTGCTCACGACTGTGCCCAAAAGGGTCAATGTGCCAAGCTACACGAGGCCGACCACATTCGCCAAATGTCTCTTGCAGGAAACGGAGACCCAGGCTCATTTGATCGATGACAGCGCTGTAGTGAACAGCTGCCTCATCATTCATGCACCAACCGCCATTCACAAACTCCAGGCGCCCTGCCAAGGGGTGGAAGCAAAGAAAAAAGATGTTAAGACAGGAAAGAATTCAGGACGCTTTCTGCTGCTGCTCTGCATAAGCTCAGAAGCTACAGCCACCACAACGTCTCTGAAAAGATAGGCAGGAGGAAACTACCTCCAGAAGTGAGCACTGAGAGAGGTGTGCTATTTTGCACTGGAGCTGCAGAGCTCTCCAGCTGGTGTTGGACTCCACCTGCCATTACCTCCAACCACCATGACTAATGGTCAGGATTGCTGGTCTCCCCACCATCACACAAACATGATATTGCAAGACAGACTAGAAGAACTCCCTGTGCAAGGAGAACACAGAGCAAAAATGACTATTTAAATCTTGGGAGAGATGATAAAACTCTTGCCATGGTAACAAGCAAGGCTGCCTGGTCACAACCCAGAAAACTGCATTGTCTCTTTAACTGCCCCCTTCTGTAAAGGAGAGTCCATCATGACTTCCGCCACCCTGCTCCTCCCTTAGCCATGTTTCACACTCACTCTCTTTGCCCGCTTGGTGGGGGAAGGGGGACATATACTTAGCATCGCAGAGGAGGGAGCAAGCTCCCTTCAATGAGTGGCTGAAGAGATAGTTGACTGCACCCAGCAGGGACCAGCTGCACCCCTTTATCTCTGTAAACAGGTGGGGACAGAACAGGGAAATTCTGGCCCTCAAGAATGCAGGGTGGGGAACTTTCGCTCTCCAGTTCTCACCTGTCCACACATCATGGTGGTGATGTATTTAAGTCTTTTGCTTCAAGTTTCAAGTCTAGTCTCAAGTCCCTGAAGATACTTTCAAGTCAAGTCTCTCTCATGTCTGGGAGCCAACTTTATATCCCAACATTTCTGGACAGAGTCGAATATAGTCAGTTTTAACAATTTAAGCAGAGTCAGCCCTCCACATTTGCAATTTTGCCATCTGCAGCTTCGGAAGTGGGGAATAAGATCCTTCTTGCTCCTCCTTCCCAAAGCTAGAGGCTTTTGTGCCAATGGGCATAAAAGAGCCTGCAGCTTCAGAAGTGAGAAATAGGATCCTTCTTAATCCCCACTGCTGAAGCTTCAAAAGCCTGAGAAGGAAGGATCCTTCCTCCTCAAGCTTTACCTAACACATTTGCTGTTCCCCTCTGAGAAATGCACCCTGCACTCTGGGGGTGAGTCTTGTCTTTGTCTCTTAGGAAAAGTTTTAGAAGACTCCTCTGATATGCATGCAGTAAGGACAGGTTGCTGAGCAGACCTCAACCCTGCCTCAAGCCCACTGCCTAACGTGTTTGCTGTTCCCCTCTGAGAAATGCACCCACACTTTGGGCTTGAGACAGACTGTCATTGACCAGTAGGCAAAAAGAGATGGAAGTGTTGTTCAAAGTTGTAAGGTTTCCAGATGAATGTTTTATGTCAATGAACCAAGGGTAGCAAGTCAGTCACTAAAAATATACAAGTCTCAAGTGGAGTCGAGTCAATGTATCATTTATTGCTGTGTCGAGTATGAGCTGAGTCACTGAAGCGACTTAAGTTTGACTTGAGTTCAAGTCAGTTGACTCAAGTCTGCACCACTGCATCATAGTCAACGCAAAGGAATTACAGCAA
Organism: Ctenosaura bakeri; assembly: GCA_948474755.1. Classification (NCBI taxonomy): domain Eukaryota; kingdom Metazoa; phylum Chordata; class Lepidosauria; order Squamata; family Iguanidae; genus Ctenosaura; species Ctenosaura bakeri. Next base: position 7,033 of record CAOLHI010000727.1, read on the forward strand.
CTGGACTTCAAAACACCTGGTGGACCAATGGTCTCTCACCCTGCAACAGCAGAAAGTCTCCTGAGCTGTGCTTGTTGATTGAGGACCACTGGCTCCCCTTGGTCTCTCACAGAGGGTGGTGTCTCCAACCCTTGAGGGTCAACTGCTCCAGACCTTCCACACACAAAAACATGCATATATATTGACACAAACATAAATAAACATACATGCCTGTATCTTAACACAAAAGACAGGGAGTCCAGATGCTGGCCAGAGAAGCAGCCGTTCTGCTCCTGATAGCTTACCATCAGCAACAAGTTGCCTCACAGCCTGGCGCATGCTCTCTGTTTGCAGCCCCCACCAGCGAGCAAAGAATACCACTTCCACATAAATGAAGCGCTTGTTGGGATCAGCCAGTAATTGTGGTATGACAGAATCTAGGATGTACTGCACTCCAGCGTGCTGGATGTCATTTCGGACTGCAAAACAACAAAAGAGCCAGTGCAGGGCACAGTTACCATGCTGGGCTGTGTCTTGGGAGATCCAAGTTCTAGTTCCCACTTTTGGGACAGTCACTCTCTGGCAGCCTAGCCTATCTCACAGGGCAGTGCAAAGTTAATGGGTAAAGGAAAACTGTGAGTCCTCATAGGAGGAAAAGGTAGAACAGAAATGTAGCAAAGGAATGGGAAGAAGCAGAGAAGAAACAATCAAGACAGAGACAAACTGGGTCCCTCATGAATGAACCCACCCACCCCCAAACAAACAAACAAACAAACAAACAGACACTCTCCAGCCACTGGTTAGATGGGAGATAAGAAGGAAAGGAGTCATGCTAACATCCCATCACCCTCAGACGAAAAGCTCTCATAATCAGCATCTGCTGGACTGAAAAGGCTAAACCCAGTTGTTAATCTCAAGTAGAAGAGACCCACTGAAGCAGTGCAAACTACATAGGCATTGACTTTCTTATTAAGCTCTTGGTGATTCAATAATCTACTCTAGTTAGTACTAACTACTGAGTTTAGCCCAACGACCCGAGCACATTCTCTCCTCTGCAGTCACCAAGCAGTACAGACCACTGGAGGAGATGCTAAACAAGGGTTTCTTTTTCCAAAGACTTTGTTCTGGCTTAGGAAGGCAGCAAGCAAAAGCCACCTACGCAGGTATGGCCTCCAGAAACAGGATGCTGTTATCAGGTGTATCAGCAGAAGGACAAAGTTTATCCACCATCTCATTCTATTCAGGGACAATGCAAATCAGCACACTGACTGTGTGTGGGAGTGGGAAGCTGGAAAAAGTCTATGCCAGAGTACAATTCACACCCAACGGGTCCCATATGATTGCTGAAAGCACGAGCTGTAGATCAGTATATAACTCTGGCTAAAAAATCATTTTGTATATGAACTCATTGCATGGTCAGAAGCTAGCTAGTAAATGTTCCATCTCAAACTTATTTGTAATATGGACAGAATAATGCTTGGGTGTTGCTTTCAAAACGTGCTGCTGTAAGCCAGGTTGGGAATCATGAAGCCACCAGATGTTATTGGACTGCAATTCCCTGCTTTCGTCACCACTGGCTAGGGCTGTTGGGACTTACAGTTCAACAATATCTGGAGAGCCACATTTTGCCTTTCCCAGTTGCAAGCAGTTCTGTGCTTTGAGGAAAAGTGCTATATAAAACGCTGATTACAATTATTATTGCTTGTAGGAAACAAGATAACAAAATTTCACTCAACTGGAATGTAATTCTGGTCTAATCTAAAAAGAAGAGACATTATTTGGAGAGCTCTTTGGCAACTGACTGGTGACAGAGGAAGAGGCTTTTAATAGCTGGGTACTATTATGTGCTTTTAAATTGTGTTTTAATATCAACATATTAATATTTATATATTTAATATTATAGTTCATCTGTGCTTTAAAACTATAATTTAGTATTTTTATCTGTACCTTTTTGGCTGGTCTTGTTGTGAACCATCTTGAGTCCCAGTTTTGATAGCGAGGAGGAATATAAATAAATAGTCTGTCAATAGGCTGGGAGGCTTAAAACCCCTGTCTCAAACAGGGAAGGGGAAATGAGTATGCTTCTGGCTTGTGCAGAGCCAAGATTCAAGTGGGTAGTCAGAATTCACATCTGTGACTCCAACATCAAATGCTGAAAGTCAGCAAGAACAGCTGGCACTAACCAGCGGTACAAAATGGCCTCTTTCCTCTCAGGCCCCTTGTCTCATAACTCATTCAACTCACCTCCAAAGAAATACTGGTCCACTGTCTTCAGCCAGCCCACGTCGTCATGCGTGTGGGGGATAAGGTGAACATTGAGCATGTCCGGTTTCGTCACTGGGCAGGACTAAAAGGCAAAGGACACAAACAGCTATACCCAAAACACACCCACAGAATCTGACACAGAGAGGCAGGCATCACTTAAACAGAGAAAACTGACCAGAACTGGAAGGATGCAGAAAGATAATTAATCACTGCTAGTTACAATACATGGAAGGGCTACTACTCACTTCAGGGCTACTGACTAATGCTACGACTAACTAGGAAGTTTGTATCTTGTATATACAAGTTGTAGGCTATTGTAATATAAATATCTTGCTCGCAGTAGTGGGGATCTAAGGCTTCTTGCTGCATGAAGAGAAACACAATTCAAGGGATTTCAGACATGAAATGAAAGCTGCCACATTCTTTTTCTGCCTTAAATTACTGAAAACCTATCCAAACCACCTTTCAATGCCAGGTTAAAAAAAATATGGGGTAAGGGATTAGAAGTTATTAAAAATCATACAATGAAACTGTAAGCAAAGACAAAGTAAAGTTATTTCACTCATGAAAAACCACAGGGTAGTACAATAATCTTGTCTAGGTGCCTTGCACAGGAACAACAGTGTAATGTCTGCATTCAGAGCACTGCTGCTTCAAGGGGCATCCAGAGCAGAGCCTCCAAGGAAGACTTTAAGGTAACTTCCCACAGCTGGGTCCCTTTTCAGATTTGTTCAGCTATATACCTCATCAACTTCAACCACCTGGAGGGCAACAGTTGAGGAAGGCTAAAGGAGTGAACAGATTCACGTGGGAACCAAAAGTCCTTCAGATTTCCAACACTTTGGGGCCAGGGTAAGAATCGTGATCTACTGCCAAAAAGCAAGGCAAGGAGAGCTGCAAACACAGTGCTTTCCTGCGTACTGTAGCTTGACTGGATGAACTGAAATGGCACTTTACCTAGCTTCTCTGCATCTATTGACAGAACCCATTACCTGGGACTGCACAAAGTGGTAGTAATTTCCATTGAGCCATGAGGCTTGATTATGAATAAAGGTACTTAGGACTGGGCTGCTTCTCAGCAGAACACAGAGGAGGCTGCCCACAATTAGTTCTTTTCTCTGACTTAATTGCTTTATGGAAGAATTGCTATTGTGGAGCAACAGGATGATTCAGCTATGCAGAAATTATACTGTAAGTTAATATAAAGACAATGGAGAAGTGGCTTTCTGCAATCATTTGGCATAAAATGTGAGTACAACTTCTGTAAGACTTCCCAAAGACTCACACAGTGCTGCTTTCTTCTGGATGTTTTTCAATACAGCCTGAATCCTGCTTCTAGCCCCAACCTGAGCTGATTTCTTGAATCAATGGAACTTTCATAGCTGCCAAATTACCATTGATACAGTGGACCCGTTCTAGTCAGAATTAACAACAGGATTTAATTCCGCAACTTCATATTCCTCAGCCAGTGTACATAACAACATCCAGAAGGCAGAAATTATAGAAAGACCCTTCTTCAGAGAGTTAGAAAGCATTTTCGTATGTGAAACTGAAAGGCATAAGAACTTCTCTTATTTTAAGCTGAAGTGAAAGGGTTCAGTTATGAACAGTTCAGTTATGAAAGTGTTCCAACAGCTCAGAGTTAAGCTCAGAGATGTTATTTTTTATAAACCACAGCTCTCAAAATCCTTCAGTAGACCATGCTGGTTGGGAAATTCTGGGAGTTGGGAGTGCAAAAAAATAATGTTTCTAAACTCTCATCAGGGCGGGAATGTACAAAGGTGCAGAGTGCTTCAACTGGGAAGCATGAGAGAGCCAGAGAACTAATGCATGCAGTTTGCAATCATTAGAGAAAAGAAAAAAGAGTTGACCTTCAGTTAAGCCACTCCCCATTATATAAGGACAGGATGGATTTGTTGCCTGGAGTGGACGTTCTCAGATCTTCAGGATGGGGGATGTCAAGGATACAACATCAGCAGATGAGATAGGCAGGAAGCAGATTACAGAAGGACTCAGTTGGAAAAGGAGTCTCCTGACAGCTGATAACAGACACTGACTCAGCTTTCCCAGCCCTCCTTCTGTTTTCCAGTAAACCCACACTCTCAAGCCCTGCCCAAAATATCAGTGTACATGCAAGAGAGATTGCCTTCCAATGCTCCCTCCAGAAAGGTTGTTCTGGTAGGACAACAGGACGAGCATTGGCAGATCCCACCCAGACAACCCCAAGGACACAAGTAGAAGCCTGAGGGAAGCATTTAGCCATGCAGCTCACAGAAGCTGCTGACAGAGAACAGCATGACGGCTTCAAAGCTGGCTGCCAGGTATGCACCAGATGTTCTGGACCGCAACTGACGCCATCCTTGACCTGTGGCAATGGTGGATGGGGCTGACAGGAACTGTAGGCCAAAACACCTGGGCAGCCCTATGGAGTCTAGCCCTCACTTACCTCCATGAAACAAATGCTAGGGCAGCGGTTCTCAACCTGGGGGTCGGGACCCCTTTGGGGGTCGAATGACCCTTTCACGGGGGTCACCTAAGACCATCAGAAAATATGTATCTCCAATGGTCTTAGGCTCCATTCCCTCCTCGGTGGTGGTGCGCACTCACGTCCTCCTGCCCCCTTTGGCAGGCCAAGGTTGACACTCTGGAAACTTTCCCCACACTCTGCAGAAGCAAAGCCGGGGGGGGGGTGTTCTCGGAGTTTTTTCCCAGGGGAGACGCGCGGCTCCTCTTTCCCTCCTGCCCGCCCCCCCCCGTTCCTGACTGGCGAGGCGGCCTTTGCCGGGGGGGCATTGTAAATAATAAATAAATAATTTTATGGTTGGGGGTCACCACAACATGAGGAACTGTATTAAAGGGTCGCGGCATTAGGAAGGTTGAGAACCACTGTGCTGGGGGAAAAGGCTGGGGGCTATTCCTGCTTATCACCTCCCAGGAGTTCTACCTGGGAGCTGTCGGGGACGGACGGACCGTCACCTGATCGAGACAGGTGGGTCTCACATTCCTGGTTTCAAGCCCTCCTCCGAATGCAGGCTTGTCCCATTGCAAAGAGCTTCCTGCCGTGCTTAGCAAAGCATTCTCCCACCCCCCCGCCCAGCAAGTTACCTTTTAAGCCTCACATATGAGAAACCTCTTTGGCACGAGGGCGCCATTTCCTCCTCAGCTCCGAGAAGAGGTCCACCCACGCTGACCCGCGGAGCGCTGCTCCCCAAGGAGACCCGCTAGACGGCTGCCACCCTCCGCCCACAGAACCAAGCAAGCCCCGCGTCTCCATCCTCCAGCACCAGACCCCGGAAGCTTCCCCCGGACGCCCCGGCCAGGCCTTAACACCCCCCGGGCAAACCCTCACCCGCGCCCTCCTCACCTGGTAGCCACACAGGGCCGCAGCTCCCCACACCAGCGCCGCCCCAAGCGAGGCGCCCCATAAACACCGCACGGGTCCCATCTCTGCCCCGGCTGCTCCAGCAACTACCGCTGGTCAGGTGACCGGGCGCTCACGTGACAGCCGGAGCCGAAGGCGGCAGCTCCCCTGGGTGGGGCTCGGAGGGTGAGATGACACTGATTGGTGCGCGCGCGGGGGGGGCGCGTTTGGGAAAAGTATGCAGATAACTTTGGGCGCCGGGCGCCTGAGAACGTTTTGATTGGCTGACAAGGAAGAATGGGCGGGACGGCGGGGCCAGGCAGGCCCGGGAGGCGGAGTGGTTTCCAGTGCGCGCGGGGTGCCCCTAGGAAATGCATGAGGCGATGAGGCCCTGGAGCCCCGCAAAATAAGAGGGTTGCATTGCTCTCAGAGGCAGCGCGCGAGCTCGGCGTGCAAGAAGTCGCTGGTTCCTTCCGGGCAGGGCTGGGGAAATCCTCTGCTGGAAACTCCCGGGAGCCGCCCGCGCTTCTCCCTCCCTGTTTCCTCGTTCGAAGGAAGAGGGTGCAATGAATGGAAAAGTCAGGGGCCTTTTAGGCTCTTTCCGTACGACTCTCTTATCGCGCGATGATTCCACTTTCAACCTCCTATGGAATCCTGGGGTTTGCAGTTCCGGGAGGGGCCGGCTGGCCCCTCCCGGAACTGCAAACCCCAGGATTCCATAGGAGGTTGAAAGTGGAATCACCGCGCGATAAGAGTGTCGTGCGGAAATGTGCATAGAAAGGAAAATGATACATCGAGCAGCGTGATGGGACTCTGTACAGGTTGGGCTCCTGCGGCCACAGCTAAGGTGTCCTCTCTTTTAAAATGTGTTGCTCTGAACCATATTCTGTGATAGGAGCCTATAGAGCAGTGGTTCTCAACCTGTGGGTCCCCAGATGTTCAAAAACTTCAGCTCCCAGAAGCCCTGAGCATTGACCATAGTGGCTGGGGCTTCTGGGAGCTGAAGTCCAAAAACATCTGGGGACCCACAGGTTGAGAACCACTGCTATAGAGGGTGGGAGAAGGTCCTTTGAGGTTTGAGGTGCAGTATTGTACTCTGGGACGGTGTGATGTTCTGGCTTCACGCCAAAGTCAACAAAAGGATGGCCAGAAACATCCTGTCATCTTAGGTCATTTCCACACTACGCTGATAATAGTGCTATTATTCCACTCTTAACACCCAGTGGAATTCTGGGGTTTGTAGTTTCCTGAGGCCAAAGAGCTCTCTGGCTGAGAATTCTAAATGCCCCTCCCCAAATTGCAAACCTCATGATTCCATAGGATGTTGAAGATGGAATAATAGCACTATAACAGTGTAGGGCGGAAACAGCCTTAGCCTAGGAATTGCCAATTAGTGGCCTTCCAGATGTTAAATTACATCCCACAACCTGCCACCACTGACTATACTGGCTACAAGTGACTGGAATTGCAATCCAGCCGTATTGGAAGCCTCACAAGTTGCCCACACATATCAATGCCTTATAGTGGGGATTGTTAATATGCACTTTAATGAGCTTTTTGCGCTTGTTTGTGGATGATCTGAAGAGGAATGGGGGACAGATTTCAATCAGAGCAGTTAGAAGGAAAAGAAACTTCCAAAAGGATCTCTTCTAGACAGGGGAATAGGTGTTAAAATGGCAAATGCAGTTAATTGTTAGCAAGTGTACAGTTATAGTTAATGGGGCTAAAAATTCTAAACATCATATATGTGCTGATAGGTTCTAAACTGGCAGTTACTGATCAGGAAAGAGGCTTCAAGAGACAGATTGAAATTGCCTGGCTGCTGTATGCAAGCCAAATTTTGTGATATTAGTAAATGGACGGAAAATGAAAGTGTCTTTGTACAAATCTATTGTCCAGGCATGGTTCTGGTCACTCCGTGTCAAGAAGGATATTGTAGAGTTAGAAAAGTTGTGGAAGAAGGCAATCCAAATGATCAAACACCTGACGAGCAACCTGTAGGAAGAAAGGTTACAATGCCTGCCGCCCTTTGGCTTAGAAAGAAGAATAAGGAGGGACATGACAGAGATGTATGAAACAGTACATAGCATCTTTAAAGGTCAATGTAGCAGTTTTCTTCCCTTTCTTATAGAAAAACCCAGGGTTGTCCAGTAAAGCTGAGTGGTAAGAGAAAACAGAGAAATATATCTTAGTGAAATAATGGGATTAACTACCACACGATGTGGTGATGGCTGTCAGCTTGGAGGGATTTAGAAGAGGGTTGAACAAGTTAATGGAGAACAAAACTATCAAATCATGTTGGTTCTACATTGCCTGCAACAACAGAGGCCGTCACTTTTAAATATTCTTTGCTGGAAAACATGAACAGAAGGATGTTATCGGGCCTCGTATCTCGTGTTTGGCTTCTCCGCAGGCAACTGATTGGCTGCTATAGGAGTAGAGACTGCTTGCTAGATAAGCCCTTGGTCTGACCAAGGATGGCCCTTCTTGGCTTGGCCCATTAACATCCCTCTTAAGAATGTCATAGTGGATATTTTCCAGTGTCATTGCTATTAACACCATTGGTGATCATCCTGTGAAGGGTAGCCATCAGAGGTCTTTGACAGAAGGAACAAAAATGAGCAATCGGAATCAAGAATTTTGGTTCTAAAATTTGGACTTGGAGTACTCATTCTACTTTTCACATGGTTATTAGTACTAGAGATGTGGTAGCCTGGAAAAACAACAATAAAAAATGAAGGAAAAAAAAAAGATTTTTTTCTGTTTTTTTCTGAAGCCTGTTTTTCCTCAAAATATTGGAGAAAAAAAGTATTATGGAATAATTTCTTTTAGAATGATGAATAAAACGTTTAAGACAAGATGCTTTCATATTTACTATTCCCAAATCATTTCTAAAAAACTATGTAAGAAAGATGTTTATGGAAGACATAAAATCTACGGTATCAGGTCATTAAAATTCCTGTCTTGGTATTGTTTTCTCAGTGCTTTTCAAGTGAATGAGTGGGTTGTGTCAGCTTGATGCTATGGAAGACTAGTAGAAACAAAATTCTGTATTTTACTGATTGTTGATAAGTTTTCCTATTTGTGTTAGAGGGGTTTTGCCAGCTCTTCAAATTGGCAGAACTAAAGAGGTTCCCTACAGCTGAGAACCATTTGTAATAATAAAAAAAAAGTTTAAAATGCATGTTCAGTATTCTGAATAATATAATAATAATATATCGAACACAATAATATTGTGCCAAACCAAATTGTATATGGTGCATTTTATGATTCTAAAGTAACAAAGTGACTTTTGATCAGTAAATGGCATTAATATAGCATTTTTCAAAGTTTCTGAAAATCTCTATTTTTCCCCAGAAAAAAATCCCCAGAGTTTTGTTCCATGGCATCATAATTTCCAGAAATTTTGCATATCAAATCAATACTGTTACCACAGTGTTTATGGTATATTAGTGAACAGAATGCAGCTCTTTCATGACTCTGAATTTGCAAAAATATTCTCTTAGGACAGCACAACCCACCCTCCAAATAGCTGAACACATTTTTGTTAGGCTACTTTTTTCCCCCTTATAGCTGTACTTGCACTTTCAGTGACGGACCTGTCACCACCAGCATAGTGGTCTGAACAGAAAGAGCTCCTATTAAGAGATGGAATGTCAAACTTTCAGTCTTCAGGGAACCCTTCTCATATGAATGTATTTGTTAAGGAATCCCTATGAATTTCAGAGGAGCCAGGTGTGGGGTATATGGGTCATAAAAAGCATGATTCACAGGGGAAGACTGAAAATACTAGGTAGGCTGTTTTTCAAGCAGCTACTAATATGGATGATGGAGTAAGCTTGTTTTCTGCTGTTCCAGAGATTAGAACATAGGGCAGTGGTTTCAAGCTACAGGAAAAGAGATTCCATCTCTATACATTAGGAAGAAATTCCTGATGGTAAGGACAGTTCAATAATAGAATACACTGCCTTGGAGTGTGATGGAATCTCCTCCTTTGGAAGTTTTTAAACAGAGGCTGCATGGCCATCATTTCATTGTGTATTATTGCATGGCAGGGGTAGGATTGGATGGACCTTATGGTCTCTTCCAGTTCTATGATTCCATTATTCTAGTCCACAGTTTAAAAAAATCACTGAGGAATCTTTTACAAGAATCTGAATCAATGCAAGATTCCTTGGATCATGGAATGAAAAAAAAAAAGCAAGTTTGTCTTAATAGGAAATCAGGAAGAGCTTATTAACACTGAAATAGTAGTCTTGAGCCTTGGGGAGAGATAGATAACAAACAATAACGACAACAACCATAATAAAAAATAATAAGTTGTCTGTTTTCTTACTTCTTCTAGTGTTGACAGCCAAAGGCCAGAGCAGAATAACATCTGATTTCATATATAGCTCAGACAACAAAATTCTTTTGTTGTTATTATGTGCCTTCAAGTTGTTTGTCACTTATGGTGACTCTAAGGTGGACCTATCATGGGGTTTTCTTGGCAAGATTTGTTTAGAGGTGGTTTGCGTTTGCCTTCCACTGAGGCTGAGAGAGTGTGACTTGCTCAAGGTTGCCCATGCCTGAATGGGGATCCCAGCCCTGGTCTCCGATCATAGTCCAATGCTCAAACCACTACACCATGCTAGCACACAGTAAATTCTTTCCACTCTCTTTCTATTATTATTCAGCTTAACTGCGTTGAATTACAAAATTTTACTCTTTCCTATCACTTTTCTTCTTCCTAGCATTAGTTCTTTCCCCCATCTTATTTCCCTCACTATGATTTTAGATGGTTTTGTTTCTCTAGCAGATAGGCTGCTCAGACCAAAACTAATATTTCTCACAGCATTCCACACTGATGGTCAGACTGTGACAGGGAGATGGCATTTTCTATATGCCCTGTGTTTTTGGTGGTGCACTCAAGATCAGTTAAATCAGGTTAGTGACCCTTGCTGCACTTAAAACATCACTGGACAATCTGATAAAGAATTGTAAAATGCAGGGTTTTTCTATTGAAACAGGCATAGTTCCCATCCCAATCTGTTCAGATTGAGGGTCCTTTGCCCTTTGTCAGCTAATCACCTTCTGGCCACCTGGCTGTCCAGCTTGTGATAGTGGTAAAAGTCCAAACCAACAGAGTTAACATCAACATTCCACTTTTAAGCATTCTTAAGTGGAGTATTGATGTTAACTCTACATGTCTGGATTTTACCACCATCACATGAACCCAAATCAGCCCTCAGCCCATATCACTATGTTTAGTGGAAAACACTGTTCTGCATCACTAGCTAGGTAATAATAGCGGTTGCAATTCCAAATTGATTTATCCAGAGTAAAATTATCAGGAAAATAAACTGGAACTCAGCAGCCAGGGATGGATTCCATAGTTGTGGAATGAATAAAAACATCCTTCTCATCTTTCATACTAATAAAAATTAAATGAGTTTTCATTCCGTCTGCCAAACAAACACAGAACTATTTGCACTGCATTACGTTAGTGCATTATAGTCATTGGGAGGAACAGAAGTCCAGAATTAGCATTGATATTTCTGTTGCCCCTGAGTGGCCTCCATTTCTGGGAATCTTTTGTCTGACAAAGTGTTAGGGTATAGGCTCCATCAAGGTTGCTTCCAAAAGCAGATATGCATACAACTCACTGTAAGAGTGATTACACAAGAAGTATATCCCACTTAATGTATAAAGACTTATTCCACAAAAAGGGGACATAGGATTGCAGCTGTAGGCCAAAATCCTCTTTAACAATGGCAGGTCAAAAACCTCCAGACAGTATTGTTATGTGGGGGGGTCCAAGAGATGGTGACTGAGGGTTTTCCCCTAATGTCCTTCCCTGGAAAGTCAGTGGTCAGGGCAGGGTGCACACCTGTGCCTGACATCCCCCCGTTGCTGTTGGTGCAGTCTGGAAGAAAACATTGCCCAATATCTTAAGAGTAAGTGCACTGGCATAACTCAGGGTTCCAGCAGTGTTAAGTCACCAACAGAATTCTGGCCATACTGTTTGCATCTGTCAAAGATATCAGCATCCAGTATGTAGTTTTCCTTGTGCAAAACTTTGGCTAGTTTGGGAATAAACTAAATTTTTAATACATCCAAACAGGTGATGTGCATTTGGGGATACACAGTACACCAACTTTCCCCCTTTAGCAGGGAAACACCTATTGTGCTCACATATGTCCCCTTTCTGCCAAGTTTTCATGTAAGGGGGCTTTTTCTCCTTTCCCAGCTTGGTGTTCATTTTCTAGGTATCTTCACTAGTAGAAAGACCGTGGTTTGTGATGATTCCCCATGTGACAACTGAAAATAGCAATTTCAGACTACTGGTTGGCACAGGCCAGTGGACAGCCAGAGTTTATCTTTCCTGTGACAGAAGGAACTGTTCCTATGAGAGAATGTTTTGAAATGTGTCCAGAGACTACAACTAATGTTTTGAAAATCTCCCAAAGTGATTAAACCTTATTATCATTTCTGATAAAGTGGATATGTATTGAATAATAAAAAAAGTGCTATAAACCCATTCAAGTTTCGGAATACATGCTATCTGTAAGTTGTTCGCCGCCTCGATCCATATGGAGAGGCGGGATACAAATAAATAAATAAATAAATAAATAAATAAATAAAATAAAAATAAAGTTAATCCTATGAACATGACATAAAGGAAAAAGTTGGATACTCTATATATAATCTGGACCCTATTGAGAGTTGTATCCCTTCAGTGAATTCCCGTATGTGTCAAAAGCCAACATTTTCCCTGTTAAAACTCTTTATATGAGATATCACTGATGACATATTCCCTTCTTGATTCTCAGGAAGCCAAAGGCATTACTTAATTGTTCTCCTTTTAACTCTGCCTATTGAGCTACAGACAATGAACTGCTTGCAACCTTAAAGCATTGTACAATCCCAGGGGGGATGCACATCTAGTCTCTAGACGCGTTAAATCAAGGCATGGTAAACATTTTATTGGTCTCACTCATGAGGAAAATAATGTTATAAAAAATTGTGAGAGAGATTCTGTACATGAACGTCACTCTATTCTTTTTAAAATATCTGGATGAGACCTCCTCAGGGACTTTATCACAGTGTCTGAGTGACCACCCATGAGAAGGTTGGGTTGTGCAGCAAATTTTGGTTCCTGCCCTGAACCAATGTTTGAACAATGTGGTTCCAGAGAAGACAAATGCAGTTACCCCTGCAACGGTCTCTAGCACCATCCAATCTCCCACTTTGCACAAGCGAGTATGTGTGGAGATTGCTGCTGTTGAAGGCACAGCCAGACAAGAGACACTTCTTTGTTCAGTGCTAAATGTCTAGACTCTATGGAATCTAAATGTATTTAGATTCTAAATTTTAGTATGTTACTCAGCCCTGCTGCATTGCAGAATTCTAAGCACATTTTAAAAAATAAATTCAGCTTGGCTGAATATTGGCCAGAGGAGAGGGGAAGGTTGTAGAATCTCTTAAATAACACTTTCTTTGGCTGGAAAGTTATTTCTAGGATAGAACAGAATGTTTGTTCCTGGTGTTCCTTTGTGGTACTTTAAATTTGAAATGATCTGGTTTCATCTGTAGGAGGTCCAACTGTTAAGTGATAATGGCTGATCTCTACTAGTGAACATAACCGTGATTCCGCCACAGATTCTACTAAAAGATAGCTGCTTTACATGAAAGTCCAAGGCTGCAGCTTTTTCCTCTGTTTTTAAACAAGAAATCGTTCCTGAGGATATTTTTGATGCCAGTTTGTAGCAGGGGACTTCATTGTTGGATAGGCTCAAACACTGCATGGAAGGATATTTCCAGAGATATACCAAAGCCCTGAGGAATGCTTTATAGCTACATTTAAACATGCATTGTTTGTATTTGGCTAACATTTGCTTCCAATCCTTCTGTCACATGGAAGCCAAACCTGGGTAAAATTCACACGGAGACATGTACAAATATCATGACAAATATCAATGCTTGATGTATGAAGGGGCCCTCTGAGAACATCTGGATGGTAACTAGTCGGCAGGTTCAATTTTCATCTAGATATTTTTCTACTATTCTTGTTATGAGGAATTACATATCTGCCATTCCTGTTATATAAAATTTTAATGTAGCAACAGGTCAGGTGACCATACGGTCACTTTCTCTTTGTATGTTCATTGGAGAATTTCATTTATCTATTTTGCAGTTTCTAGTAGCTGGGTCAGTCGTGAAGAGTGAAGCTAATCATAATTGCTGTGTGTACTGTATATTTAATAGCCTCTTTGGCATTTGTCACAATGGATGGTAACGTAACTGATCTTTCTTGTGATTCAGCCAGAGGGCACCTAGGGTGGGGCAAGTAGGGCACATGCCCCAGGCGCCAATGTCAAGGGCCACAAAAAAGCCATGCACGTAGGGGATGGAGCAAGAAGGTATGGGCGCAACTTCCACACTCGCCCTAGGTGCTGGTCACACTAGATATGCCACTGGATTCAGCACAATGAATGACTAGATTAAAAAAACCCAAACCCCTCCATCCAACTTCTGCTTAACAATCTGTTGTTCGTATTCTTCATCTCAGAAAGTAACAAACAGCAACATTTCTTATCAACCATGCATGGCTGTACATTTCCATTTATGCAGTATCATATCATTGTAAGAAGGGATAGGGATGAGGGGAGAAAAAGAGAATGAGACAAAGAACGCACAGAGTATAAGAAAAATTAACAGTAAAGCACATTTCAATCAAAAATTCATTTTTTTAATATTTTTGTTTTTTTAAATTTTTTTCATCGTTTGTCTTTTTTACTTTGTTTCATGCAATATTTCACAGTCCCAATCCCACAGGTTTTTTTTTTTCAATTTTTTTTCAAACAAGTAGGAAAAAAAATAAAGAAGCTGAGGAGTTATTAATTTTTTAATGTAATTTCTTTTTCTTTTTCAAGCAGGACCAAAATGTTGGAAGAAAATGCTTCATTTTTATCAATTATTTTTGTCCTTTTTTGTTTTTTTCTGTTTAGTTTTATTGTTTCTTTTTTTTTTTATCTCTGCAGGCAGTAATATTAGGGTTTGGTATAACCAGCAAGCACTCTTTTGTGTGTGTGTGTGTGGTGTGTGCGCGCATGTGTGTTGGGTGTGTGTGTGTTAGCGTGCGTGTGTCCCTCTTAAAATGTCAGGCCACAAACATTTTTTAAAACTTTTTTTAAAGTTTACCAGGTAAATTGAGATGATAAAACTCATCAATAGAAGCCCAGAAAAAAAAAAATTTTTTTTTGGTCTTTTTTGTTTCATTTTACATTTTTTAAAAAGGTTTTTTGTTTGCTTGTTTGTTTCTTAAAACTTTTCCGCAATGCCTTTGCTGAGGTTGACAGACTCCCTTCGGTTTCTCCCACCACCCCTTTCCCCCCGGCCAAGTGGCTTCTGGTCTGGCTCCTCAGGGGCCGGGAGTGGGCTGCCGCGGGGGTTCTCCGGGCCGGCCCCCTCCCCCCGCCCCACACCCCCCAAGGCCTTTCTCTTTGTGACAGCTCTGAGTAGCGCCCCCCCTCCCCCCTCCAGTCACCACACACAACTTGATCTGTAGAAGATAAACATGCTCGGGCCTCCCAGACCCTCACTGCCCTAGCCGCCCCCCCGACCCCTTCCCCCCTCCCCCCAACAAAAGGTTAAAAGTTTCTTCCCCTTCCCCCACAACTGCAGGGTAATAATAATCTTCCTCCTCCTCCTCTTCTTCTGGGACGCCTTCACCAACGGTTGGCAGTTCGCGGCCTCCCTCCCGTCCTCGCTGGCTCGCTCGCGCGCCTCTTTCGCCAACCGCTCTTCCCTCTCGCAGGTCCTCCGCCAGGCGGGGAGTGTCGCCCCCCTCGGACATCCGTGTGTGTGCGTGTGCGTGTGTCTCGTGTGTTTTGCGCGCGCGTGTGTGATGCGGGGCCCCTCCTCGGCTAGCAGCAGTCGTCCTCGTCCGTTTCGCTATAAGGTTCGTGCAGTCCCTTGCGAGAACCCGTCCCGCGCGACTTGGCCGGCCCGTGCGAGTGGTAGTAGCCGTTGGGCAGCCGCCGCCCGGGCCGGGAGGGCGAGAGGGAGGACGAGCCGCCGGAGCCCCCGCCGCCGCCGCCCACCCGGGAAGAAGTTCTGGGCGACCGTCCTGAGCTGCTGCCCCCGTGCTGCAGGGCCTCGTAGGAGGAGGAGAAGGCTTCCTCGCCGGCCGGGCCGGCGTAGTCCGGACTCCGGTAGTAGCCGCCGCCGCCGCCGCCGTGGCGCGGTCCCGGGTGGGGCTCAGAGACGTGCGGGGCCGACCACCGGCTGCTGGCGTGGCGGAAGGCCCGGGGCGAGTCGTTGCGCGGCGGGACGGTGTGCCGCTCCAGGGCCGGGGAGCGGCTGCGGCGCTCGGAGACGTGGTGGTGGTGGTGGTGCTCGGCGGGCAGCGACGGGTAGCGCCTCGGCGCCGGGCTGGCCATCCTCGGCCCCTGCGGCGGAGGCGGCTGGGGGCCCGCCCCCGCCCCGCCGCCGCCGCCGCCCCCCTTGCGGACCACCGGGGAGTAGGAGATGTGCGGCCGGGGCGTAGAAGGGGTCTGGGGGAGCTGGCGGCGTCCTCGCCTCGGGGTGCTGGTGCCGGACGTTGAGAGGACCGGACTCCCACTGACGGAACTACTGCCCTACACGAAAATTGAAACAAAGGAAATCAAAAAGAAAAAATATACAAGGAAAAATCAACCAAGAAGAGACGAGAGGAAGAGCGGGCGGGATGGGACGGGGGGTGGCGGCGGAGGAGCAGAGGTGGCACAGAGACGAGGACAAAGAAGGAGAAGGAGGAGGAGAAGAAGGGGAGCCGAGGAGTGAAAGTAATTGGATGGAGAACATAAGAAAAGCAACAGCCACATCAGGGGGGATCGGAGTGGGAGGGAGGAGGGGGGGAGACAACAAAGAAGGGCAATAAATAATAATAATTTCAAAAAAATCAAACGCAAAACAGAAGCAAAATAATAATAATAATAATAAAAAAAGAGAAATGAGAAATGGAGTTTTTGTAAGTTCCAGGGTTTAAAAAGTAGCAAAAAGCTTTTAAAAAATCACTTGCACGCTTCCAAAGAAAGAAAGCAAAACAAAGAGGGTGGGAAAATTAATCGGTTAAAATAAGAAAAGAAATTTTAGAAAGGTTTGTAGGAGAGAAGGGGCAGGAGGGAATTTGCAAAGCATGGGTCATAACTGCATGTTATCAAAATGTGGTTAAGGGTAAAACTTAGAAAAGAAAACTGTCTGGTATTGAAAAAAGGAAGTGATAGGTTGGGACAGAGAGAGGGGGGATTTAGGAAGTGGCGGAGGGGACTGGGGATCTAGCAAGGAAAGAGGAGGGAGAGAGCACTGGGTCTGGAGAAGTTTGGAACAGAGCCGAACTCTTGAGGGAGGCTGCCCAGTGCTGCTGTTCAGTACCTCAGAAATGTTCGATCACATCTCCTTCCCCCATATTTGGATTACTTACATGCTAATGGGCAAAGTCAGTCACTACTCCCAAGACATAACACTCTAGTCCCACCTGTTTTTGTTTCCAGCTACTCCACTGTCAAGTGGTCCCCAAGAGATTTCCCAGGGAGAGTGTGGCCCATGGAGCAAGAAAGTTTCTTCACTCCTGTCAGTATTACAGTATGGTTTTCATAAGTAAATGTTAAAATAATAGAAGGGCCTGTCACTCATTATGGAAAGTAAAAGATGGCACCACAGTAACAAAGTCAAAAACATGCTTGGCCCAGACTTGTCAAGGGGCTCAACAAGACCCAGTGCTGCCATTTGACCTTCACTTCCTATGGATCTCAGCCAGTTCTGGTGCAATGATTTCTGTATTGGGTCTGTGTGACCATCCTGTCCGTGGTCTAAGGACTTCTCAGTGCATATTCTCAGTTCAGGCAGATCTGAATAGGTTGGAACTTCCAACCTGTGGTTTGTTGAGATATATACATCTCCTGCATGTTCTGCAAAGAGTTCAAAGTAGCACACATGGCTTGCTCCCTTCCCACCATGTTCTCTTCATACCTGATCAGCAAAGTGAGCCTGAGAGTGACTGGCCCACACTCACCCAGTGAGTATCATGATTCAGAAGAGACTAGAATCAGTCTCCCAAGTCATTGTTCAATACCATCACTACTATACCACACAGTTCTCAACTAGAGCCATTTCCGCATGGGATTGTTATAGTGCTATTATTTCATTTTCAACCTCCTATGGAATCCTGGGGTTTGCAGTTTAAGGAGGGGCACTTAGAATTCTCACCCAGAGAGTGATTTAGCCTCAGTAAACTACAAACCCCAGAATTCCATAGGATGTTGAAAGTGGAATAAGAGCACTATAACACATCTAGTGCAGAAATGGCGTACGACTGCAGAGAGTCAGGTTCAATCTCCAATTGGCCTTGAGCTATCTCGGTGACTTTGGACTAGTCATCAACTCTCACCCTAACCTACCTCAAAGCACTGTTGAGAAGATAAGATGGGGGCTGGGTGTGGGTGGTGACTGTATACTCTGTCTTGAGTTTCTTGGAGGAAAGGCAGGAATTAAATGGAATATAATAGACTGTGTACAAAAAATGGTCTCCTATTTATTGGCACTTCTGACTGACTATAATTTTGCTGCCTAGTACAAGTAACATGGTCTTCTTGCCCAAACTATCTAAGGGATTATAACATCAGTCCAAAGTTCTAGTCAGCTTGTCAAAGTATATTTTATAAGAAGCTAAGTATTTTATTGGCAGCATCAAAGTAGTGTGAAATGTATAAGGCTGTGGCTTCTAGAACCTTGGAAAACACCTTTGTTAAATCACAGGAACCAAGTTCACCCCAATTCTCAAGATGAAGAGCTCATGTACTGTTTACATTTTCACAGTCTCTGATCCATACCTCCTGTCTTCATATAGAAAACTAAATTAGAACCTTTTCCCTACTACTGGTTCCATATGTTAATCTTGTTCATTTAGAAAAATGCAAAAGCAAAAGAGATAAAATATATATTCTAAATTTGGTACATTTGCTATTATATACAGATTGATTTGCTAACTGGTTTAAAATTTGTTGTAAAAGATTTCTGTGAAGAAGGCTTAAGTTTAAAAAGCTTGTTTCTTCAAGTGTACCTGATTCTACCATTTCAGAATAACTGTAAGGCCCTGTCCCAAATTTGTTCAAACTATGAGTGTCTGTTACTTTTTATCTCCTAGAAATAAAAGAGGAGCTGTTCCCCCGTTCTCATCTCTCCCTTATACATCTTGGGTTGGAAACATGTTAATTGGCCATTACCTGAGGTGCTGCCTACCTCAAACTCCCTTCATTGTTCCTGACTGAAGAATTCCTTTTCCATGTCAATTCCACTTCTCTGTTCTGCAGGGAAAGCACTGGGCTGTTTTTCCCTGGGGAGCTTGTCATTTACAGGTCTTCCACTCAAAGAGCGGCCCAACATGGCTGAACTGTGCCATTTCCATATAAGTCAGGAATCCATTTTTAGTACCTTTTGTATAGACTTGCAAGTAATGTTAACTTATTTTTTTATGATACCTTACTTACTCTTCATCACTTGTCATCACTAACATTAAGACATTTTTAACATTTGAAGGCTGGCATTTGAGTGAACGTTTTGACACCCTAAAGATAATTTTACCTAAGTGTCAGACCACATTTTTCACACTAGGCCACATAGAGATAAAAGGAAAACAAGCCGAGCGTCACTCAGCACTGCTGGGAAAGGTGGGCTGACAACAGACCCTCTTCCCAGGTAGAACCCTACAGGTTTTGGGGAGGTCCCCTCACTTCACATCAGGATGAAAAAAAGTGGGTGAAAGCTTTCAAAGAGAGGGAATGTGGCAAGCAGCCCACTCAGCAAATTGCAGAGGCTTATGTGTGAACACACTGTCCTGACATCGACTGCCAGTCACATAGCTTCAAAATGGTTGGCTGATCAGCTGCTGTTCTGCTGGCTGAGAACATGCTTTTGTGTGTTCCCAGCATCCTGAAGTGAAGACTTCACCTTTGCCTCCCCGCCCCCGAAAAATGCACCAATTCTGATTGGCTGGTTTCCCCACCATAAATAGAGAGCTTGCAATAACCATGTGGGGCCATGGGAAGGGGAAAGGCAGCTACTCAGAGAAAATGGTGCCAACCTCCTGTTCTTTGCTGCAAAGTGCAAAACGGCTGCCTGGGTAAGTCTGAATCTGTCTCTTCTTACGTACCACATTCTCCTGACAGTGACTCCAATCACACAGCTCCAAAATGGCACCCTTGCAGGCTTACATGTTGCCTCCCACTGTCTTGGAAGTAACACTTTTATTTTCATAGGCACTGAGGTAAAAATACTCACCTACCCTCCCACAGGCCTCAAAAACAGCCAGAGGGGCTTCAAACGACCCACTCTTGCTATTGAAAAAGAATTAATAGAAAGTGAGTCAGAATCACCAAAGTAGAAGAGATGAGATGGGTGAAATGAAGGAACAGTGCAAGGTAAGACCTTCTAGGCCAGGGGATGGGCATCATCTGCCCTCTAGATACTGGACTGCAGCTCCCAGCAGCCATACCCAATGCAAGTCAACAACTGGCATCAGTATGGTTGAGAATAAGGGGATGGTATTTCTTTTGAGGAAAATTTATTCTTTTAGGAGGACTATTTCTAAGGAATAGCCAATCACTGAATGGTAATGCAAGCATGTCCAATCAGTTGCAGACTGAGGTACCTACCATGGGAAGATTAAATTTTAGAGACTAGGAGTGCTCTAATAATAAAATAATAAAATAAAATAAGAATATGGACAGCAGGGGCAAAATAATGTCACCAAAATTTTGTGGTACTATCATTAAATGGCAACTAAATACTAAAGCAAAAGGTACAATGCATGCATAGAAAATTTCTTAAGAGTTGTCATGACATCTTCCATATAGGGATGTGGATTAAGGGGCTAAATCCTGATGCGGAAGTTGGATGAAGCAGGGAACAAGAAGCTGAAATAACTGGTAATTTTTCATTAGAAAAATATACTCACTACTATGCAGTGCTGATTACATGCTCTGTGAGAAACAACATTACATAACAGAAGCGGTGCCTTTTTTTCAAAGTTAAGTTTAGAATCTATGGCCCTTTCCACAAGCGGAGGAAGAAACGGGCGAAAACACGCTAAAACGGAGCTTACCTGAAACCGGGTAAGTCCGTCGCCACTGGAGCAGCGCGTTTTCGCTGCTCCGCACTTGTTGGCGTCCTGCGGCGTCCAAAATGGCGGCTGGCGGCTGGCGGAGGCTCTCCACCAACTGGAGAAGCTTGCCAGCCGGAAGCCTGCCCCCTTGCAGGTCTGCAGAGGCCTGCAAATCTACACCGGGCACTGCGACGGGGCTGCACGCGGCTGCACGCCCTGTGCCTTTTAAAAACCTAATGAAAAGTGTTTTTTAAAAAGCACGCGGTGTCGCCACTTCTGGTCGCTCTAGCACGGATTGGGGTGTGGAACTACGCAAAAGTAGTTCGCCCCAATCCACTTTACGGTGTAGACGACCTCCATCAGAGGTCGCTCTACAAAGTTTTTAAACCTCCGTGTGGAAAGGGCCTGTATCTACTATATAAAAGTCAAAGTTTGTATGTTTGTGTCAGGCCTCATATGATTGGCTGTCTGAGAAAATTCTTTGGAATCCTGAGGTTTGCAGTTTAGGGAGGGGCCTTTAGAATTCTCAGCCAGAGAGCTCTTGGGCTCAGTCAATGGTGTCTGTCTTGAATAGGCTGGCTGCTATGGAGATGAGGCCTAGCAGCAAGGAGGAGAGCAGTGTATTCCCTCAGGAACCCAACCTCTGTATGTTAATAACTCTGAATACAGATTGGACTGGGGAATATAGGGAAAAGTTACAAGTAGTGGACAAGACAGTTTGGGGAGTTAGAGACATGGGATCTCAATTCTTTCTAACAAGTATTACCTATGAGGAAACAAAATCCTAAGCAACCCTGGGTATATACGCTAGTGTCTGATAAAATACATGAGCTAAGCAAACACTTCCTCTGACTAAAATGAGACTAATTTGTATATGTCACCAATTTACTTTAACAGAGTCTCCAGTACTGGTTGAATTAACAATTTGTGAGGAAACAGAGGCCTCCACTCATGCAGAAGCAACTCTTTCCACTGTTATTTCAGCTCTTCCCTGGTGGTAGCAGGCCTATTATGGATTGGAATGAAGAAGTCCCTACAATTCCTAAACCAAGAAGTTGAAGATGGCCCTACAGTTCCTAAACTGTAACCTCAACTAGTAATAAAAAATAGTAAATGGGCACTCAGAGATAATCTGTCCATTTTTTAACAAGAAATATGTCAGGCTTGTCCACTGTCAAAATAATCACTTGATATTTTTTTTAAAAAATCTGGAATCAAATAGCAAGTAGTATTATTTCATTAAAAAAGTATTCCTTTCTTCTTCAGAATCTTGGCTTTTACTAATGTAGCAAATCAAGTATAAGTCATTTTTTTTACTTGTATAGTATCATTCTATGGGGATATTTATTAATAGTTTTTTTCAGTATAGCAGGCAGAGGAAAACTAGACACAAGGTTGTTTAGGCTTGGCTAGGTTTGTTTCAGCTTTCCTGGAATTCTGGATTCCAAACAAAAATAAGTATCTCATTTCACTTTCCATGATCTTGCCTCAACATACCTAGTGATTTCTAGTCATCACACATACTGCCCTTTAGTTCCAGAAAATAGTCAGAATTTGCAATCAGAATTCACTATACAAAAACACAAAGAAATGTACCTGAAGATGTCTTGATTACGCATAACACTTAACTAAAAAGCAGGGACCTTTGTAATATGGTACTTTAGGACCAAGTGGGCTTTGCACAAAAAAACTATTCTTTCCTACATTCATTTTTGAAAAATGCTAAGGATGCTTGTGGAGATATTGCATTGGAGCTACTGCACTGAGGAGCAGGATTCACTCTTTCCCACATGCTGTTCTCCCCGGTCTAAATCCCCCCTGAATCTACATTTTCTCTGGAACTTCTATTTGCCCTGTGGAAGGATACAAGGTATTTCAGTCTCATTTTGTTTCATACTTAGGTATCCCCTTACCATATACTTTTGTGTCCTATGGGTGTTCATCACATGCACGCAATTGTGTATGGCATGGTACTTCTTTTTTAACTCGGTTGCTTGGATATGACTTGCACTGCTTGCAAATGTGCCTGTCTCTTTAGGTGCAGCTTCATTCCAAACTTTCCAGATTCACAAACCCCAGAGAGTTCAGTGCCACCAGCGTAACAACAAAGGGGTCACACCACAGACACTGGAGAGAGAGAGGCCAGCGAGCTGGGCAGGGCCATCTGCTGGACCGGTTTGGTTTTTATTCTCTGCTCACCAACCATCTTACCTGCGCCCGCCCCTCGCCGTGACAGCAGAGCCAAGCACAACGGATAATAGAAATAAACATATAAATAAAGGCAGATTGGCCCAGAGATCCCGAGTAAAGCGTCCAAATTGTCCAAAGGAATCAAAAAGAAACCAAAAGACTTTATGTGGAATTAAAGGGTGGGCTAAACTGAAAATAATGGAATAAAAGATCTTCGAAACATCAATTGTCATCAAGTAATTGTAATCTCATTCTTAAGAATCACAAAGCAAAAAGGAGTGGAGCTCATATAAATCTGGACATGACACTAGTCTTGGGAGCAGTAGCCTGATATCAGTGGTGGACAACTCCAGATGTTGCTGGACTGGAAGTCCCATTACCTCTAGCCAGCACAGTCAACAATCTAACCATGCTGGAGAGGCACAAGCTGCCTATCCCTGTCTTGCACTGCTCAATATTCTTGCAGGGCACTAGACTGCTATTAAATTAGCGAGCACTCTTCTTCCTTTGGCACTTCTTTCACAGTATATATAAGTATCTGATGACTGTGAGTTGGACAGGCTGGGTTTTCCTTGCCCCTTGCAGTACATAATGTTCAGCCAAATGAATGACCCAAGGTATGCAGTCCTATCATTACTCCAGTGCCAAAGCAAAGATTCTAGAACTGTAAGGGCTGAAGTGCTTGTAACTAAAAGCTTGCATACCGTGCACTGCAAACATTAGCATTGACTAATCTCTTTATGTTCTTAGCTAACATGCTTTGGTACCATTTTCTTGTTTTATTTTGTTGAGAAAGCTCATACTCCTCTGATACTCTTATTGACAGAATTTCCCACCACCTCCTCAGCATGATTGCCTCAGGAATGCCATACACAGTAAATGTACAGGCAGGAACATACCCTGAGCAGTCTTTTCTCAACCATCAATCCTGTGTCTATGCACAGTAAACATAAGTAAGGCAACAGGAAGGCAGAAACAGGCAAATCGTATGTGCTGTGCACTGTCTGCCATGGGTCTCCGAGAAAGGTAAACAGCTGCGGTGAGGCGGGGCAGGTGAGAGCTCTGCTGGATGCAGTAATGGTTGAGCTGGGATAATGAAGGGAATTGCTTGAAGCAAAACATCAGAGGGTTTGCAATGCATTCTTTGCTGGAAATCAAGCCCTTTCATGTAGTTCATGTAGTTACAGTATTATTCCAATAGGGAATGTCACCCACATACCCATCCTTTTACCTTTCTGAATCTCACCAATGGGAGTCCTTGTTCATAAGGGTATGTCTGCACTACAGTATGTCTACAATTTCCCCAATTGTATGAGAAATAGAGATCCCTAGCAGAATCCTTTGAACCCATATCACAATATAGCTTCCAGGATTCTTGGAGGCAGGTGTATGACTGTAAAACTGATATAAAATTGATGTCAATATGTAATATAGATGTGCTCTATGACTCTCTTGTGAGAGACCTTCTGGGAAATGTTCTATGCCTCCACCCTCCTTTCTTCACTCAGGTGACCCCCTTATGGGACAGATGAAGTCTGTTCAGACTGTCAGTGGGGGTCCCAAATGAATTATAGCAACTGCAAGATACTTCCATGTTTGATATTTCAGTGGCAAAAGTGTGACATAACATCCTCACATAACTTTTTCAGGTACATGATCCTTATGTTCTACATTGCTAAAATTAAAAAAACAAAACAAACCCAAACCCTACGTTGCCATTAGAAAATCACAAACCCTCCACCGCTTGCCAAAAAAAAAAAAAAAAGGTTAAGAAATGGCATGACATAATTAGGCTATTTTTAGGGAAAAATATCTTGCTGTATATGCATTCTATTTTCTTTACATGAGTTGCTGCAGTGGAGGAGTACACAGCCTCTGAACAATTGGGAAGAAAAAGGGAAATAAAACCATGGTATGGAAAAGTTTAAAAAATGGCATGTGTGTTTGAGAAGTAAGTTAAAAGTGGCTCCTTCAGTACTAGTACACATACTAGTAGTATGTGCGTGTATGAAACTGTAGTATTATTCATTAGTCATAAAATGTATTCTTGTGACAGTTTTAAGACTAACCAGTTTATTTCAGCATCTGAAGAAGTGGATTGTTTCCCACAAAAATGTTTGCTGAAATAAATTGGCTAGTTTTAAAGGGGCCACATGATTACTTTTTCCTTCCTGCTTTTTTCTTCCTTTTTTTATACTGAAACAAATTACCGTAACATGCCCACCTCTCTAAAAATATCCCCACATAAACTTAAACAAATCCTATGCTGCACTCAGGGCCAATGTATTTTCCTGACAAGATTCATAGGGCTTTGCTGTGCTTCGAAATATAGAACTACACTGAGGGATGGCATGCTGTCTACAAGCAAAAACTGAAAACAAATTAGCATTTCACATGCACAAAGCTGAGCATGTGAGAGGCCCATCAGATTACAGAGCTGAAAAACACATTTACCCTAGCCACCTGGCTGTGGTACAGTTCTCACCCACTATTATTCTTGCCTTAAAATATCTGATAACCTTATCTTAAATCTTCAGGAAGGAGATCTGAGAACTTTCTTGAGTAACTAATTCAAATTGTTTTTATTCTAGAAGGATTAGCCAGATATCCTTCTCCAATTTAGCGTTGTTGCTGCAATTTGTACCTACTACATTATGTCCATCTCTAAGTGGCCAGAACAAACAGTCATTTCCCAAGCTTTCATAGCATTTTGCTACCTTCATCTTAATCTTTTTCCTCTAAACATCACCAGATAATTTGAAGGATCTTCACACTATGACTGGGTTATGTCCCCCCATAAAGCTGAAGTAGTTTGCATCAGATCCCAGGCAGGGTTACTGTTTAGTTACTTTTTGATGAAAACAAGAGCCAGGTGATAGAATGCAGGTGGCATGGTAAGAATGTGAGTTGAGCACAGCTGGTCTGGTCTGTATGCGCTATAAGAATATTGTACAATATAAATGTTACTTCTGGCTTATTACCATTTGTTTGTAATAGTTTGGCAATGCTGGCTAAACAAGAATCAGGGAAGGCTTGAAAAGATATAAATGCTTTCTTAAAGAATGGAAATCTTGCCCTGTAAAACTGATGATGCTAGGGGAATTCTGTCTCAACTATTCATGTAGATTCATAGGGCAACTAATGGAAAATTTCAATTGTAAATTGCTAATAAAGCAGAAAGGGCCACTGCTATTGATAATATTGCATACATCAGAAATAGGAAATGAGGCAAAGAGGTGAAACAAAACTATAATTTATCTTGAAAATACCCTCTCAATGTAGGAATAAGAATATGATTCAGAGAGCCTAAGTAGAGCACACTTTAATGGAAGAAACATATTTTATCTATGATCTTCTTTTGAAGTATTGATTTGGTTTAAAGGATATCAACATTTTCATTAGATAGAAACCAGAAAACTGAAAGAACTTCACTTTTGAATAATGACTTCCCTCAGTATTTTTGAGGCAAGCCAGACAGAATTTCAGCTGGACTAAACTTTGCTTTCTAGTACAATGTCACATGGCCAACTGAGAAATGGTAAGACAAACTGGAACTGTATGCTCTGTACATTCAATTCTGCATTCACTCAAATTTCCCTGGCATGTTTTAGAAACAGGGAGTCTTCAGTTGGATGTGTCTGGTCTTGTTACACAAAATTCTGAAAAATGAAAATCTCAGACAGGGAAAAGGTAGGGTTTTCAGCTGTTTGATTTTTTTCAAAGAAACAGAAGTTCACTGAGAATGGTAATAAAAGCAAAAGCAGTCATGGAATAAATGGGCAAATCCTCTTATGGATTTGAGCTGATTAAAAATAGAGGATGGGAATAAAATGGATATATGGAGAATTTTCCTAATGGAAGCATGTAATAGGCTTAAACAGAGTCAGGCAACTACCTCAGGTGGGAGAAGCTGGTAGACTAGAGTTAGCCTCTTGCTGCTCCTTTTGAGTCTTCCAGCTGTACCCCTCTGTTGGAGGACAAAACCATGATCTTGCCTGCTTCTCTCAGGTGTGGTGGAGGAAGCTATCCTATTATCAGTAAGGTTCAACTGCTGCCCATGAACCTTCTATATACAGTGTTTCTGACTCACGGTAACCATAAGGTGAACCGATCATTCTGAGGGATGAGAGTGTGTGATATGCCCAAGGTCACCCAATGGGTTTCCGTGTCTAAGCGGGACATTGAACCCTGGTGTCCAGGATTGTAATCCAGCCCTCAAACCATTACACCACACTGACTCTTGGAAAAATCTATGAATGTGCAATGGATGAATCGCCAACAGAATATTTATTATATTCATTGCAGGTGAAAAGTTATGTTCATCTGGGCAGAAAGACCAAACCAAAAATCCTGACAGTAGATGAAGTTTAATTTGGCTGTGACCAACACAAAATGTAACTGAGAAAGAACACTGAAATCATTCAGTCTTGCTGTGCCAGTGAAAAGGCTGAGTTTAGTGTTAAGAATTATTAGAAAAGAAATAAATGTAAAACAAAATTTCTAAATATTGTATAGCTGTGTTGCAGCTATATTTAGGATTCAGTTATAATCTCCCCATGTTAATTTAAAAAAATTGATAGAGGTAGAAGAAACTATTGAAAAGAATAACTAAAACAAATCAAGGTTTAGAGTATGTTCCCTGTGAGTAACAGCTAAACAGAAATATCAGAATAATAGATTACTACAATGGAAAGGATACATGTTAATAAAATAAAGACTGATGTCATAGCTTGCCTGTCAAAAGCTATTAGCTCTGATGGCTAAATGGAACATCCCAATGTTCAGAGGAAATCCATCTCTGTGCATCAGAGGATGGAAACAAATTACAGAGGAAAACCACTGCCTTCATACCCTTCTTGTGACTTTTTGGAAGTATCTTGCTGGTGGCTATTGAAAGCAAAATGCTGAGCTAGATGGATCTTAGCTTGATCCAGCAAAATCAGTCCTATGCTCTCATGTTATTTAAATTCAAAACTGTGCTTATGATAATGCTCAAGCATGCTCAACTCCCATTCTCAGTGCACTGTGTTAGCCACATGAAATGCCCTTAGTAATATACTAGGTTGCTCATCCCAACATGTGCAGCTGCCATATCTGCAGAACCTACAAGTCTTGCTTGGGCCAGGAAGGGTTCTAAACTCCCATCATAGAGATCCAGAAACTGACAAGCAGTTGGGTGGGTAACTGGAGCTTGTTTCCCTAGAAACAGAGATGTTCTCAATATCTGAAGCACCTGCATCTGTCCCTAGGGGTGCAGCATGGAATGGAAAGCCACACCCACCTGCCTGTGAGGCATGTGGTCTCGGCCCTCACTGGGAGAGCGGGACCAGCGTCGATCTCTGGAGCGAGGCCGGCCGTATTCATGCCTCTCTTGCGAGTACCGTTCTTTGTCAGAAGATGTGTGATGGTGATGATGGTGGTGGTGGTGGTGATGGTGTCTCCGGTCCTTTGGCCTGCCTCTTTCTTGGTCTCTTTCTTTGGGAGGTAGGTCACCCGACTGTGTGGTCATACTGAGGTCTGTTCCAAGCCCTGACAATGACGGGAAAGAAAGCAATGCACAGTTAAATGCTTTTGTTACAAATTGTTTGAACACAACAGGGTAACTTGTAATAACTCTACATTTTTCAATGGCCTATAAACAATAACCTGGAGGTAACACTGCAGGCAACATTTTCCTTGGCTTCTGCTGGCAAACATGTGCCCAGGGTTCAGAAACTGAAGTATATTGCTCTTTTCAAAGCATATTGCTTTTTGAGCAACCCCCTGGGGACAAGCTGGACTGACATGGGAGACCTGTGGAGATATTCAGACCGAGTAAATGCTGATATTGGCTAATGTATTTGTTGGTATAGTTCTCAATGTTTTTTTTAAAAAAATCAGCATACAGTGCCCCATCTCAGGATCATCAGCAACATTTTATTCCCACCCAGAAGATGAGGTTTTTTTTTAATTATTCCAGGATAAATTGCAGCAAAAGAGCCCCAAGCACGGTTCAATACTTGCAAACGATACCAGGTTCCTTGGCCATTCCTCTTTCTCCACACTAGGTGGAAGGAGAGAAGCACAGATGCTTCCTTACAGCACTTAAGATTTTTAGAACACTGTTCCTTTTAAAAAGAAGGCATGTCCATATGGGTGTCCCAACATCCAGAGCCAATAGCAAGCAAAGACACTGAAGAGCTCCGAATGATGATCAACTAGAACTGCCTATTGTGTCAAGAGATGTGAATGATGAATGGCCAAAGTATCAATCATATTTTATTGATTCCTTCATCCTCTCTCCTCTTTACTCATTTCCGCAGGGACTGGTGGCTCAGAGTGGACGCAAAAGCAGCATCAAGAAATACCAACTGGTAATAAGTGATGCTTTCTGTTGCAAGAGCTCACGCTTCTTTGCAGTAGTTTGGAAGAGTCCTTGTGAATAACACCTACCACAGTTAATTAAAGTGTTAATTAGCAGCTTTGAAGTGTTGGGAAAAGGTAGGATTTAGGTCTCAACAACAAACACTGAGAGATGTTTCATTTTTTACAAAACCCTAATGCCATTTTCCCCATTAAAACAATGTTCTTCAAGATGCTACTTGTCCCACAGGGCAACCTGCAAGATACCTATGACACATGACTTTTGCTCTGTTGGGCAAATAATAGCTTCGGGGGATTGGTATTAATCAGGAAAATAGTGCCACAGCTTGTGATGTGAACCAGCCCTCCTTCACCTGCTGATGCTATTAGCATTTGAGTAAGTTATGGGAGATCCTTTTAATAATCATGTGTAATTTGGCAACCAGACATTTCTTCACAGATGGCTTAAGGCTGGTTTCTGTTATTATTCAGCTGATCAGATACATCAGAGGTGCTTCTGAGCTTCATATCTAGTCTGTGACCTAAACACCGAGAAAGGATTTGTCTGCAGGGAAAGGGAGAATAAGGTCCTTGGGGGTCTCCTTCATGTTGCTCCACAACTCTCAGGTTGGGTCAATTACACAGCAACTCTCTGGAAGACGGGAGTTGACTATGTACTTTGAAATCACAGATCTTTTGTTTGAGAGATGTTTTGCAATTGTCTGTTTTCCAGCCAGCATTCCACAGAAGGTAAAGTCTATACTTTCCAAATCATCCAGTCTGCTTGACTAGGATCCTCTAAAAATTCTTGTAATTTCTTAAGGAGGAACAAACATATTATGGCCCAAGCTTTCAGTATCCATTTGATTAGCTCAAAATCTATTACATGCATTGAAAATTTGCATGTAATAGATTTTTTAGTCTTTAATGCACTGAAAGAGTTTTTGTTATGTGAGAAACTGAGAAGTTGCTTATAACACTATTTTTTGTTATTGTCTCCTAATTACTGTTAAAGATGCAGATTATTGCACATAACTTCTGATTGGTACCATAATTTTAAGGCTATAAGTTTCATGTAATTTGGAGTTGTATCAATTTCAAAAGTTATACCTATCCCAGACTAAGTAAAACTGCAGCATTAATTTCCAGAGCACAGGAAGAAACAAATAGCCCTCCAGATGTGATTGGAATTCAACTCCTATCATTCCTAGTGGCATAATCAGGAATGATGGCTACAGATCAGGAACAATGGGTGCTGCAGTCTAATCAAATCTGGAGATCTCCAGGCTCCCCAGTCCACCTCAGGTTCCCACTCTCATCCAATTGTCCAACCTGTGTCCACATCTGTATATCGACTAAGCGAGCGCTCTGATGTCCGATGGCTCCGCTCTCTCCGCCGGTGATGCCGCTGGTTTTCTTCCGGGATGACCCTTTCTAGAGAGTAGTCATCCAAGCGCATGCCTTTGGAGCGTGAATGGCCCAACATGGAGGCAGAACGTTTCATTGGGCTTGCATCTGTGATTGTCTGGAAATGGAGAAAAACCCAGAACAATCATGTAATGGCTTCATGCGAGATGGCAAAACCCCATGGATTTGGTAGGGAATGGGGCATGATAT
Source organism: Ctenosaura bakeri (assembly GCA_948474755.1). Classification (NCBI taxonomy): domain Eukaryota; kingdom Metazoa; phylum Chordata; class Lepidosauria; order Squamata; family Iguanidae; genus Ctenosaura; species Ctenosaura bakeri. Next base: position 37,911 of record CAOLHI010000727.1, read on the forward strand.
ATGGCTTTAAATGTCTAGGCAACTATTCAACCAAATATATCTCAATCAAACAGCAATGGCAGGAAAGGGCAAATACGGCCCTCCAGGTGTTGCTGGCATGCAACTTTCAGAATCTTTCACCATTGGCTATGCTTACAAGTGATGATGGAGGTTGATGGCCAGCAATAGGTAGAGAGCTAGTTTCCTGGCCCTGAAACACAGGCACAACACTCCATCCTCCCACCACCGAGCCTCTTTCCTCTTCTGAATCTGCTGAAGAATGTATGTATGGATACAGCTAGTGTCAAGCACAGTTGTCATCTTACTTTCCTTCCAAAACTGAGTAAAACAAGGAGGTTTAGAGGACACATTTTATAAGAATACCTGCAGCTCAGCAGACACTTTCTCAGAGTAACTGACATAAACAGGTTTTTTGCCACTGGATATTATTTAGCGTTGAACATCACTTGATTCTCTGACTGGGAAGTGGTAGACTGTCACACGAAGTCCCTTAATGGAGCAATGTATGCTGTGCTAGTAACTATTCCTTTCACTGGTTCCTGTCACAAAGAAACTCTGGATGAAGGAGAAAACAGCAGGGAAACCAGCTACACCAGCAAGGAACCTTGTTTAAACCAACAGATTACAGTAGATTGCATGCTGCGCCCTCATCCTTATAACATATGGATGGGAAAAGTGTGGCTTATGGACCACATGCCATCCTTCAGCCCCCCATTTTCTCTCCTAAATGCTTCCAAGCAGTCATTTTTGCCCTCTGGGTCATAATACTTCCAGAACTGCCCCCTCTTTTTTTACAATAGAAGTAACCCAGAAGAGGACATCTGTATCATTTCCTGTTGGAAAAAAGGTCTCTTCTAGGCATAAAATGGCACTGACATAGCCTAAAAGACAGCGGAATTGCCCTTCCATCACTTAGGGCATTTGGGACACTTTTTTGAAAAATGGTGATATAACAGGGGGTACAGCCCTCCAAGATTTCTGGCAATTGCCTAGCCCTGCCATGAAGGCTTCTGAGTCAAGCTTTCAGACAAGTTGGAAATTCTGTTCTCACTGCTAACTATGAACTGCCTTCTTCATCTTGCTTCCTCTCTGCTTCCTCATTTCAGCATAATTGAACAGGAACCTGGCGTGATTCCTGTGTAGTGCCTTAGCATCATGGATCACACTGTTTCCTCAATGAACATGGGAGGAAAGAGACTTAGTGTTATCCTTCTGTTATGACAGAATTTACGCTTAGAAAGAAGTTTCACTTAATCTACTCTTGACAATCTGGGTTACTTTTCTCTGAATAAATGCCAAACATCTGGATTCTCAGTGTAAATATATGGCTGTGACTATATTGCAGCCTGGACTGAGATTGATCAATACTGTTTCATTGTTCTGCTATGTTATCACATCAAATTTCTGAAACAGAGGATGTACCCCAATGAGTCACTATCTTTGCCAAGTAATTTGTTGAAATCAATCCACTAGAAGTATTTTACAACTTATTAAGACTAGAGCCAGGAGGAGTCTTCCAGATTTCCATCTGCTCTCTGCACTTCTGCTATTACTACTGTCTTGCAGGTTATTTCTTGGACTGTGGACATCTTGAAGTCCCATTTGAGTCTCTGTTATTTTTTTCTTGTCAGGAATTTGTGGACTGTACACCTTATCTCATTCTAAGTAGGCATCTTTTAGAACAAGGAAAGTCCTTCAAGATATTCTCAGAAATTACAAAATCAGCCAAAAATTGGCTCAGACCCATGGTTCCTGAGGTGATCTTGTGGTCTATAAAAGCAATCAACAAAAAAGAAATACTTTAGTAGAAAGGTGACCAAGGAAAAACCTCAACATTGCAAAAATGTACATACATGTTAGGAGAGAGAAAGACAGAGAGAGAATGTATAAAGCAAGATGTTTTATATTTACTATTTTTTTTAACAGAATGAATCTCAAAACCTGTCAAGATGAGCTACTCTGATTTTATATTTACTCTGTCACAGAGGCTGTCTCTGGTGTTTCAGATGTGCTTATCAGAAAACAGCTCTGATTAAAGCAACAGCTAAAGAAAAACTGCACAAACTTAAGCTTTATCTTTTCTTTACAAAGAATGCCAATGCTTTCATTTATAGAAGGATCTTTGATCTCATAGCTCGTGTGTGTCTTCAAACTGATTTATGGTGACCCCATGAATTTCATAGGCAAGGAATACTGAAAGGTGGTTTTGCCAATTCCTTCTTCTTAAAGATAGCCTACCACAACTGGTATTAATTGGAGGCCTCCCATCCAAGCACTAAACAAAGTTTGCTTTGCTTAGCTTTTGAGACCAGATGGGATCTAGTGCTTTTAAGCCACCTCTCATTTTGGTCTCCATTAGCAGGAAGGAAGCATTTTTTTTACCTGTTTCTGAAATTTCAAACACCACTGCTATGAACAAAGAGGACTGCGTGAAAATTTTCATTCAAAGAGCCTTCCATCAACAGAGGGATGTCATCTGATAAAATCCATATACTACAAAATATTACAGAATATTCTTCTGAACTTCATAGTGCTAAAAAAATTAAAAGTCCATCAGGTGTACTACAGAAGTTATAATTAATCAAATTAATGGATGTGAATACCATCAAAGTCTAATTAGATTTAGAAATTACCTGTCAGATGCAAGGTAATGTGATAAAATGTACAGTAAGCATCTGTCTACTGTATATACTGTTTGTCATTATTCACATCTATACAGACCTGTGATTGTAACTCAAATTTTGAATAAGTAGCATTTATATGGAGTAATCTGCAATACTGCTTGCCAGATACTTTGCAGTACATGTTAGGGATTCAAAAACAGATTTGTGACTGTGAATACATTATTGTGTTTCAAGCAGGAAACACACTTGAGGAGTGGGTGTCTACTGAAGATTCTACCACAGCATGAAGTCTTATAACATGGTCCAAAGAGCAAATGATGGCTCATTTTTGTTGATATATATTACCCAAATTTTTATTCCACATAAATTTGAGACTTCTGGTTTGAGAAAATCTAAAAGGGATTAAACTATCAGAAAAGTGTTGGTTATATTATTGGTGATGATATCCATAGTTTAAACTACAGGGCACATTGCATCATATCTTTTTAGAACAAATCTTGGACATCACTCATAACTTCATGCATCTAAAGAAAATATGACATCTAAAATGCTATTTGATATGTGAGCATATTGTCACAGATGTGAAGAATGTTCCATAATGTATCTGATATACCATTCACTTCAAAAGCACCTCTAGTGCATCATCTGTCACATTCTAGCAAGTGACAATTCAAAAATCACAATGACTTTTCATAATTTGACTCACAATATTACCTGCAGGAATGCTGCTCTGAGATGTAGTCTACTATGTTTCCCATAGCAAGCATGGCCAGAACTCGCTATGTATATTATCAACCACATTTACTAGAGGCAAGATGTGTTCAGAAAGACTGTCAGATACCAGCAACCACATAAACATAAATGCAAATTGTGTTCAGAAACAGCCAGGAAAATATGTCCAGAAGAGACAAAGTAAGCTGCAATCTTGCAAAGTAAGCTGCTTTCATATCAATCCCCTATCAGGAACCTGCCACAAACATTGCTCCTGTAGTTTCACAGTTCTCTAAAAGTCCATGAATGGGGGTAAATGACATTTTACCCTCTTTTAGTGCATATTTCAAAGTGTAGCAGTCCTGGAGCATTAGGAAGAGAGCAGCCACACATACACCTTACCATTTTGCCTGCCATATAGATTTTCTTTTTCTAATTAATTGGCAATTGAATCTAGGTAAATTTCAGAGAAAGAAAATACAACACATTCTATATCAATCAAACCTTTTCCTCATCAGCTGTAAACAACGTAGTCCGTGTCCAGGGGTCAGGGCTCCCCAGGCAATCTCTGCCACATTATAGGTCAACCATGTTCCATTATATGCTCTCCACAAAACAGAAATGAACGAGTTTTATACCTTGTATGTGAAATCAACTTCGTGCAGAAAAAGGGCATGCTACAGAGACAACCTGGGATCTTGACTGTTCACCCTGTCACTCTTCTCTGACCAAATAATCACAGGCCTGGGCATATGATCCATAGGCCCTAGGATTTAAGTCTGATTAAACCCAGAGCCATTTAACATCCTTTCTGAAAAACCCTCCCTGATACAGCCGCAGCTTCTGATCCCCAGGGAAAGAGAGAGAGAGAGAAAAAACCTAGATCTTGTAACTGACATATTCCATTGTTTTTCCCCTTCTCCTATCTATAAATACAGATGCAGATGCATACCCTCCAATATTTCACAGATGGAATTGTGACACATGTGACCAAGCAACATCACCATGTGGTCAAGATGACAAAAACTGATGAGGAAGCACACACAAGCTAGGAGAAGCTGCAGTTTGCTTTTATCTGAGCTACTCCATTCCTCTCTCTCATACGGAATGTACACTACTTTTCACTCTGAACTCCATTTACAGTAGTTGAAGTAAACTGAAGACAAAGGGGGAAAGGAGGAGGAGGAGAGAGAAACTGGGACAAGTTAAAAGCAGCTGAAAAAGCGGGATGACAGACAAGTAATCGGGCATGTCCCTCCCAAATCAGGACAGTTGGAGGGTATGCATATGCAACAAAGCCTTCTACAAACCTCTTTCCTGGAGATAATTTGTGGTGTCTATTCAGCATAACACTGCTTATGCACTGTTGTTGTTGCTGTGTGCCTTCAAATTTCCAACTTACGGCAACCCTAAGGCAAACTACCACAGTGTTTTCTGGGGGATGAGAGTGTGTGATGTGCCCAAGGTCATCCAGTGGGTTTCCATGGCAGTGCAGGAAATCAAACCCTGGTCTCCAAGGTCATAGTCCAATGTTCACACCAGTACACCATGCTGAGTCTCCTGCTTGTGCATAGTGAGCTTCAATTACAATCCAACACAAAAGCACACAATCACACAAAGAACATTTCAAAGGGAGTAAAACAGCTCCTATCAACTAAGATATGAAGATTCTAATTTGTGGGCTTTAGGCGAGGATCATCACCCCACCTCAGCACTCATGCTGTTGGCTTCCCACTTCTTCCCACTTAGTTCTTCTCCAGCTGTGAGGAATAGTCTCTATGATATGGCTTTCTTGTGAAGAGCCTGACTTTTGCTGGCTGTTAATTCCTTGATTCCTCCCTGCCCTTTTCTTTCCTCCTCTTTCAGTCTGTATGTTTGGCATTTTCTTCATGGTTCCTTTGGTGTGGTCTTTTGCAACACTTAGGCTTGACGGCTCTGAAAGTTACATTTAGAAAGTGGGCTAACAGTGGCAGTTAAGTGCTATTTTCTGATAACTGTTCAGAACACTTTGTGGCTTCTGTGCTTAGAAGAGGAGTATCTGGTTGATAAAATATTTGTGGATATTGCCAAAGATTCACTGGATAAGTCAGATAAAACATTCCCTCTGGTTTAAGAGCTTTGCTCTGGGAGCAAGGTTTTGAGATCACAGATACCAGCTCCACAAAATAGCTCTCTCAGTCTGTGTCCTCTGGTTGGCTCTCATCTGGCATCCACCGTTGCCACTCATACTCAGAGTATGGGCACTGGTAGCAATATCAGCTCTGGCTTCTCATCCACCCTTCTCATCAGGACCTATGTGGATAACTGTACCAAAACACCATCAGATTCAACTTTACTGGATATGTTACTTGTATGCTTGCCCCATACTCTCAAGACTCTCAGGAAACTCTTATTCCTTTGATGCCAGGGAAATCTTGGCATTTGGGTAGATCTAAAAATGTGAATTCAATGTGTTCAGAAAAAAAAAGTAGGATAAACCAAAGGAGCAATAAATACCAGCACCTTCAGTTTCTATATCAGACCTGCCACACTTGAGATGATGGATTAGGCAACACTCTTTCCAATGCCACCCGCATCCTTACTTATTCCAGTTCTAGAGAATCTGAAGGACTCCCTGGATAAAACCTGTCTGGCAGTTCAGCTCATTGATTCAGAATCAGAAGGGAATATCCCTGATATTTCTTCTATAAAAGTAAGCCACAGACAATCTCTATCTAGAAAATATATTTGGGGAAGCCATGTTGGCCATTTAGTAAAATACAACAAAATCCAAAATCCACAAAAGAGCAATATCGTGTTTGGCCAACCAAAATGCAAAAAATACATCATGCAAGCTTTTGAAGCTCCACTGGCTTCTTCATCAGGTAAAGGATGTTTAAAAAGTCACACAGGAGAAGAAAGGTGATGATGGTAGAGTAATAGGCCTACATTTTGTATCAGTTGTTGTTTCTGTTATAGTTAAGTTGTTCTAACAGAAGGGATCTCAATGCAGGCAAAGGCTATTCCTCTTCTTGGCCAGGTGGGAACCAGAGGTGAAGGGCTACCTATCTGGAAGTTATTCCTGTTGTTCAATGGTCATGCATCTCAGGTATTCTAGCTCTAATGATATTTACCATGTTATCTTGGGACAGCAACAAAGTGTTGGTTGCCCTCAAACTGTCTCCCAGCTTAAACAGCCTTGGAAGTCTTGATGACAGTATTGCTGGGTTGAAAATGTTACTGTTGAATGCCAGGTGTGTAAATGGAAAAACAACTGACATTCAGGACTTGATTCTGGTTGAGCATGCCAACCTGACTTGAATTACAAAAACTTGGGCTCTTTCCGCAGCTGCTGCCTGCTCGCGCAAGAGCCCCGCCTCTTCCTTCCCAGGATTTTCCCAGGCTGCGCTAGGGCAGGAAGCACGAGCGCCATGGCTCCGGAGTGCCAAATGCACGGCAAATGTGCGCAGGGACCCAAAGCGATGCACGATCGCGCACCATTTTTGGCTCAAAGCCGAAAATGAAAAAGTGTGCAAGCGGCACCTGCTAGACCCTGGAGTGTTGTGCAATTGTGAGTGCGTCGTGTGGACCACTCCTCACATTTACGAGGGGCCCTTTTGTATGGCAAATGCCATGCGAAAAGGGCCTTGGTTGGATAAGGTGGAGAGGTGTCTCTGTTTTTCCAACAGTTTTTTCCATGCAGCATCAGGCAAAACCTGGGGGTGAGGAGGTGGACTTGCAGTGGTCTATCATGATTCCATGCCCCTGACCAAATGCTCTATCCCACAGTATTCAGGTTTTGAGTGTGTGCACCTTAAGCTGAGTGGTCAGGATACAATAGGGATTCTGTTGGTGAACCATCCACTCTGCTGCTCAACAATCTCCTTTCTTGAGCTACCCACAGTGATCTTGGGTTTGGAGTCTTCTTGCTGGGGAACTTCAACATCCATGCTGAGCTCCTCTGTTGGGAGTAACTCAGGACTTCATGGCTGCCATGACAACCATAGGTCTGTCCCAAATAGTATTTGGGTCAATTCATGCTGCTGGGCACACTGTGAGCCTTGTTTTTTGTGCTGGAAGGGATGATAGTGATCTTGGGGTGAAGAACAGATAGCTACTTGGTTAGGTTTAGGCTTAGTAGGACTCACAACCAGGACAGTCATGGATCCTGGAATGGTGGGTGAATGGAATGGAGAGTTCAGTCCTCTAAGTCTAGATGAGCAGAGACTGAACCCCTTGATCAGGCAAAATTGGATCACCAAGACTCATATGTAGTTGAGCTCCCATCAGGGCTTAGGACCCAATCAGAAATGTATGAATTTGCTATTTATTTCATGATACAGCATCATTTAGATAATAATTATTGTTTTAATGGCACATATTGTGTTTTCATTGTTTTGAAAAAACATATTCTTATATAATCAAAATGAACATGACCTGCCTGTCATGAGCTCCTCACCTTAAAAAGAGTCCCTGTCTCCAGGGGTGGGGGACTAATTAGGATAGTCTGTCCCAGGAGACTGATGGATCCAGATGGTTCCAGATGGCTCTGGGGGATTTTCCTGTTTCCTCAGCAGGTTATCCTGCTGAAGTTCTCATTGCCTTCTGCAATGGGAAATGGTCAGGATGCTGGACACAATTGCTCCTAGTTTTTCAGAGAGCTGCTAGTGACAAAACAATGAAACTACAGTGACACTGGTGGGAGACTTGGAGCAAGTACAGAACGAGGGCTAGAAGCTATTCTGTGGCAGTGTGAGGAGCAAACAAATTATTCTTTTTGCCATTATTCTTTGTCTGGAAGGAGCTGTCCAGTGGAGCTGTTTTGAGTAATCTGATGTTTATTATATCGTGCCCTGGAGAAGAAAATGTAGAACTTGCACAGCACTTTACAGATAACATTGCTCAGATCTGCTCTGGCTTGGATACTATAGCTGGTATAGTTTCAGTGAGGTAACTTTGGCCTCTGATCGTCCAATAAATTATGAAGTCTTTTCATTTTGCACAGTCTGCAGATGTGCACAGGATACTTGGAGAACCATCACATTTATGTCAGACCTTTGTCCTTCTTGGCTAATTAAACGTGCCATAGGCTGATTGAGTGAAGGGGATAATTGGCTACTTACAACAAGGCAGGGTCCCAGCATACTTAAATGAGATAGTTGTAAGGCCTGTCTTGAAAAAGCCTTCCTTGCATCCCACTGCAATTGATAACTATTGGCCAACGTTCAACTTTCCATTTTTGGGAAAGGTATTGGAACCGTGTAGTGGCCTCCCAGGTCCAGGAATTTCTGGATGAAATACATGGCTTTGATTCATTTCAATCTTGTTTCAGGCCTAGTTATGGGACATAGATGGTTTTGGTCACCTTGGTGGATGACCTACGCTGGGAACTGGACAGGGGAAATGTGTCCCTGTTGGTTCTACTGGATGTCTCAGAAGCTTTTAATACCACCAATCATGGTATCATTCTGGGTTGTTCTGCTCTTTCCTGAAGGGACAAGTACAGAACATGGTGCTTGAGGATTCCAGTTTGACTGAGTTACCAGGGGCTGGTTGGGTGTTCCATTCTAAGTCTGTTGAAAGTGCTACTCTCTCAGACAGAGCATTCTGGCCCACCTGAACATCTAAATAGGAGATCATGACACTAAATGGTAATGTTTGATGAAGGTCAAACCTCCTTTTAATATCCACCAGATGTAGTAATAAAGATAATGTAATTAGAGTACACTGTAAGTCAACTCATCTCTTGCCCTTATATGTAATGCACATAATTCACAAAGAACAAGGTGATGGCCTGTAACTGTACTACTTCAAATAGTTATCTGTGCATTTACACAACCCACTCTCCAACCCTGAATAGGTATGATCTTGTTTCCTGATAGTTGCCCTGCAGCTGTGGCAATCTGGAGGAAGTGTGCAAGAAGGTGGCAGGCAGACTCAGCAGTATGCCTGCTGGTGCAAGGTCAGGCTTCTTCCTTAAAGCTTTTTAGCTCTAGCAGTTTCTAGTTCAGGTACTGTGCAGACACAGACACATAGGTCCGAATGCACAGATAACCACTCCAACCCCCCCCCAAAACCCCACCAACCTACCAAATCAGGCAAGCAATTTGACCTTCTGACCTTACAGTTTTATCAGAGCCTATTTGGACAGGTTGAGTGAGACAGAAAGAACATATGGCAGTGACAGAGGTCTGAGGAAAGGACTGAGAATGGTCAGAGCTGATTTTTCAAATGAGTATTATATAACAGGTGGATAAACTTTTCTTCATTAAGGGTTCTGTCTATTCTTAATGGAGTATACAAAAGGAAATAACAGTAGTGATATCTCTTACAACATGGCAGCTTCATCAAGCAAAGTGTAAAAGCATAATTCTCCACAAATACATCATGATCAAATGGGGTAAAGACATTGATAGGAATTTCAGCAAGATGGGTGAGCCAGTTTTAGGGATCTTCCTGAGGAGACAATGCTGTCCATATTTGCTGCAAATAACTGTTTACCACCAAGTGCTAACCCCTCTGTTTTGTATTTTTCTTCCTCAGAGAAGAAGGCTTAAGCCACCAGTATCTAAAGGAGATTGTGCTATAGGAAACATCTGGTAATTTCCAAGCAGTTCCTTGGTGGATTGCTCAGTGCTCCCTTTCTTGCCTAAGCATACTGTTTGTGCAAGTCCCCCCCCCTTTTTGGCTATCCATATTCTCTCAGAAGTACTGGTACATATACCAGTGGTAGAATTCTAATTAACTGTGTTTTTTTTCCATGATGAGTATGGTATGGTTTCACAGCCCATTTAATCTAGCCTTTCCCTGAGCAAAAGGTAGTGTTACCTCAAAAGATGTTTAGAACATTTGAGAGCACATAGCATTCTTCGGTTTTGTTGCTTATATCTTTGGTTTTGTTGCTTATATAGCTGGAAATCATTTAACTTTCTGTGCAGGAGCCATTAAGTTCATTCAACAAAATAGATGTTAGCATGCTTATATTAACTTTGAGACAGTCAAGCTTTTTTCTGAAACTCTACAATTTGCTTTTGTAATATTTCTTGTATATACATATCAAATTGTTAAAAAGTTATGCCATTATAATGATTCATTTTAAACTAAGAGTTACAAGAATCTTAGTTGTTTTTGCATCAGTTGCTTTTTCCCAGGTGCTGGAATTTCCTATGGTCCTTAGATGGGAATAGGCAGGTTATCCATTCTAAACTTGTCTGAATAAAGAGTTAAATCAATTTCAACCTAAACCCTTCCATTTTACCTTTTCACTCTAGTATACATTTATGTAGTACTTGGTTCACAGAACACTGTTACTACAGAGGCTGTCAATACTGAAGTTAATAGTGGTTCACATGGCACTAGTAAAAATAATAGTAAAAAAATGATTCTGTGGTAAGAGTAGAAGTTCATACTGATTTAGCCTCAAATATCTTTGGTGCCAGAACATCCATTTATGTCCCTGGCCAATATTCTCTATTACTTCAGACATCATAGCAATAGAATTTGTTCTCGGTGCCCAGTCTTATCCTTTAATTAAAACAAAAACAAAAACGGTGAAGGAAGTTTGCAGTCAAGCTGTAGTTCTAGTACAATATAGTCTGAAGTTAATATTCAGAAAAAACATTTATGCTTTATCAACCATACTTCACTAGTCCTAAAAAATAAAAAATTAGGTGTGTATAACCTCTGGCTGACTTTCTAGCCACTGAAAGATTCTCAAAGTAATCTAAGTCAGGCTCCCTTATCTTCCCCAACTGGGAACCCCCTTCCTCCCAACAGTTTTTTCCAAGGATGGGATGCTTTGAACCTTATAGACTCCACTGCCTACTCATGTTTCAATAGAGGAAAGTGGCTCAGAGATTTTTTTCTTGGAGACTGCTAATGAGAAAAATCTCCATTAGTATCTATCAGGTGCAAGCATTAACATCAGCATAATAAGGTTCAGTATCTTCTCTCATGTTGCAGAGAGAGTTTATATCCAATCAGAGCAGTTTCCCTCTTGATAGAGGAAGAATTCTGATGCCTGTATGATGATCTTGGAAGCTGCTCAAAATTTTGGAAAAGGCATTTTTTCTCCAGCTTTGAAACCACTTGACTTAGGTGCTTCCAGATAGAGGGCTCCTAGCATTACCAGTCAAATGGTGTTGTGAAGCTATTATATCTTCTTTTTCTGAATTGATTTTGTGCACGTGTGTGTGAAAAGAAAAATGATAGAAGAACTGATAGGAAAATACAGAAAGCTTACAAATGGAAGACAAGTATCATTTGAATCTCCTGCAAAATTCCATGATGAGTCAAAGCAATTTAATGATTTTAAAACCTCTTCATCTTGAAGCACCCTCAGAATAAGTAAAAACAACCTATGGGCTTTTCTTGGGTTTCTTATTAAACTGAATGGGAATTTTTTTGGGAAATTTTTTTTAAAGGTTTCCTTTTCAGTAGAAGTTATAAAAAAACAACTTCCACAGAACTTTGCAATGCCATAAATCATTTCTTAAAAAAAAGAAAGAAAGAAAACACCCATTAGCCTAAAATGTAATAACTGAAAAATAAGCAAATTATATTATAAATTAAAAAGAGAATGTTTCACACACAGCATCCTTTCTTTTGTACCAAAACCACAGTAAAAAATAGAATGAAGCACTTGGAAAAACTACCCATTTTAAGGACTTTCTGTTGAGTTGTTTTGGAGTCTTACATATGCACTTTTAAGTGTCCCTCAGTATGTCTCATGTCATACCAATCAAGTTCATCCAATATAGAGAATGGTTGGTTGAGCACAGGTTGCCTACCTGTTAAGCAGAAATACACACAGACACACTCACAGTATACATGATCACCTGCTATCCCTTTTTTACTGTAAGCAAAACCATATACCAAGAAGTAATTATTGTAGCATGAATCTGTATGGACTAGAGCCCACTTCATTGAATGCATCCCCAGGTGGAGGAAGAGAAAGACAGGAAGAGGGAGGGAAAAAACATATATACACCTGACAGTAGCAGATGCACCTGATGAAGTGGACTTTATCTTATAAAGTCTTTAAGATGTCACAGGAGAGCACAATTGGTCACCTACAAGATTATTGATAAGTTGAGTAGGACCTGGCTGCATAAATGGTTGGCTTCTTTGTGACCTCAGCCAAAGGAGAATAGCAACAGAAATCATGTGAGAAAGAGGGAGGAGCACAGTGATGGTCAGAATGCTCATGGAGTTGTGGAATGATATGGAGGTATTTTCCTGAGAGGTACAAGGCAGGGGAAGAAGGAAGGAGAGAGAAATTGACTGGTTTAAAGACTCCTTTGTCCAAATGATCAGTTTCCATTAGAGTGCCAACAGAATACCCAGCTGGCTGCTGAGCTAGAATGCTGAGAGAACTATTTAGTACACACTGAAACTATAATGGGGGAGGAAAGGGAACACAAGTGTATGGTTGGAAGCAGAGAGTGTAGAAGCCGGAGGAAAAGAATGTAGATGCTTAATGAAGAATGAGAATGAATGAAAGAATGAATGTAGAATGAGACATTTAATGAAGGGAATGCTTAATAAAGACAAGATGAAGAGTGGCCTGAAGAGAGAGATTCTGCCTGTATGGCCTTTAATGCAGCAAAAGCAAATAGCAGCTGGGAAGAACACAGTGTGGGTCGGGGAGAAAGACAGAGAAGGAGAGGGAGAGGAGTGCATGAGGACAGACATGTAAAGTTAGCAGCCTGCTACTCTGAGGAGCCCAGGGGAGGGAAAGGGAGGTGGCGCGCGCGCAGAGCCACGAGCCCAGGCTGCAGTACATACACTGAGATTATTCCCTCGCGGTCGCGCCTTCCTCCTCTGTCGCAGCCATACAAGACGGTGCACACAGAAACGGGAAAGAGAGAGAGAGAAGGAAATAAATATAAAGGCAAAGGGGGATATAGGGTTGGGGCAGGGGGATGGGAGGGGAGACCAGAAATGTGGTAATGGGTTGAGGGGAGGAGTGTAAGGGGAGAACAGTCAGATTAATGTTGGTTATTTAGGCATAACACCAGCCAAGTTCCAGAAGCTCATCTCCTCAGATAAAATGGTTGTTACTGACAACCGATATACAGACACCACAAAAGGACAGACACTTCTCAGAAGGAATGAGCTGAGTAGGGCAGCAGACACAACAGCAAGGGCCCACGCCTTCCCGCAAACATGCTGCATCAAGCCCCAGCCCCTGGAACCCTCAGCCACTGTTAAAAGCTACAACATTGTGCACAACCCAAACTGGGACAGTCACTCTTGCACACAGAGCGGCTCTTACCGATTTTCTGGACTCTTTCATCTGTTCTTGCCAGGCCAGTACAAGCGAGGCAAAGCAAAGCAGGCACTGTCTCAGGCAAGGCAGAATTGCAGAGAAAGTCCTGAGCAGGGTTAGGTCAGTGGTGAAGCAGAGATACTCTCTAAGCTTGGAGATACTCACAGTGTTTGGACATGAAGTCAGGGAAGTTCCGCTGATTCGGATGGAAGCCGCATTTGGAAAACTGTATGCTAACTCTGAAGCCTAATGAGAACAGTGTGATTTTTATAGTAACTGATACACTGACTTATTGGAGGAAGGAGACTAGAACAGAATGTGATTGATGTGCTGCCTTCTTCATTGAGCAAGTGAATTTTGTAGTTACGGCTGCCATTCCCTCTTGATCAGAGGGGGCTTGTGGTCTAAGAAGTAACTGTTGAAAAGTGTTCACTTAGTACCTTGATTCCTGCACTGTCTCCATGCCTTGTCTGTCAGAGTTATAGCAACCATCAGTCACCTTGGACACAGAAATGTGCATGGCCAGAAAAAAATGGGAAAATATGTCACCAGAAAACAGGAGAAAAGCAGTCAAAAATTTGTATATGTTTACATATATACCCATTTGTCTATTGTATCCAACTCTCAGTGTCTGCCCTGGCACTTAGGACCTGGCCTCTCTCCCCTGAGAAGGGGAGTAATTTCAGATTGAGTGTGGTGTCTTGAAAGTAGTATGTGCACACTGCATTTTAGAGATTTTAAAAAATAGAGTTGGAAAAATTGGGCTGTTCCCTCCCATTCATTAAAGAGGCTGTAATATTTAATATCCAGATAAATAAATATTTTCTCATTTGTTAGACTTAATTTTTTTTCCTATTTGAATGAAATACTTTGAACAATTGTGGTTAATAACAACACACTTTGAAACATCACCATAGGCCGTTTCCTGTGATACACTCTAGGTATTGGATTTTGAGTGCAAAATCCCAGACCTGCGATGCTCCTGACTTGCAATGAAAATGTAAAAGTAAATATTAAAATTTAAATAGAAATTCAACATGTCCCACCAAAGCAGGGAAGACTATGGATATGTGATAATGAAAAGCCTGTACAGTTTGCTGTCCAAGTGCTACTGTTGGTAACGTCCAGACTCCTGCTCTCCCTGCTTATGGTTCTTTATCTTTAAACCAGGCATAAATTGGACAGCCTTTCAAATTGAGGATGCCTTCTGATAGAAGAGAGTCTCTTTAAATTAAATGACACAAGGACAAACCGCTCCTATATCAGTAGGGGCTGTATATAGTGGCAGTTGAAGGAGAATTAGGGAAGGAACTTCTCCCAGGTGGTTACAATGGCATCTTTCAACACCCTCAACAGGAAAGAACAGGTTGCTTACCTGTAACTGTGGTTCTTCGAGTGGTCATCTGTGCCCTCGCACACTAGGAGCTTTCGCACGTGCGCGGTAGCGTTCGGAAGATTCTAGAGCTTAGTAGCTTGGTGGGAATCCCTCCCCCATGCCGGTACTGCGCATGCTCCTCCCGCTGAGCAACGGTCACTCCTCAGTTCTGTAGGCTGCCGAAGAAATACAGGGACCTGAAAAAGAGGGGACGGTAGGGCGGGTGTGTGTGAGGGCACAGATGACCACTCGAAGAACTACAGTTACAGGTAAGCAACCTGTTCTTCTTCTTCGTGGTCTCTGTGCCTCACACACTAGGAGACTATGTAGCTTACCAGTTGGATGGTGGGTCAGGTCCTATAGTACAGAAGCCAGCACAGCACGTCCAAACCGAGCATCTCTCCTGGACCGGCAGTCAAGTCTGTAGTGGCACATGAAGGTCAATGGTTGAGACCAGGTCGCCACACGGTAGAGTTCCTGCAGGTCAACGCCTCGCAGGAGGGCTGCAGATATCGCAACAGCTCTGGTGGAATGAGCTCTCAGGAATGCTGGTGGAGGCTTCTTGGCAAGCTCGTACGCCAGCAGGATTGTCCCAGCCACCCATTTCAAAAAACATTGGGTGGATACCTTGTGGCCTCTCCAACGCCTGTCATAGCACACAAAAAGGTGCGGGGTTTGTCGAAAGGAGGCAGTCCTGTCCTTGTAAAAAGCCAAGGCCTGGCAAATATCCAAAGAATGAAGGGATCGTTCCAAAGGCGTCATCAGGTCCGGATAGAAGGTAGGCAAGATGATGTCCTGGCCTAGATGAAAGTTGGACACCACCTTCGGCAGGAATGAGATGTCAGGCCGGAGGACCACTTTATCCCTGTGGAACACAAGGAAGTGCTTGTCAGACCTTAGTGCTGTCAGCTCTCCCGCTCGCCTGGCCGAGGTGACAGCCACAAGGAAGGCAGTCTTCATGGTGAGCAGCCTGTCATCAGCAGTCACCATCGGTTCGAAGGGCGGTCTTGTCAGCTGCGATATCACCAGAGATAGGGACCACGGTGGTAGAGGGGGCGATACCGGTGGGTACAGGTGCTGCAGGCCCTTCATGAACTGCTTGACGGTACCGTCTCTAAAGAGAGCCGCGGAGGAGGATTGTGGAGGCTGGTATGCCATGATGGCCATGAGGTAAACCTTCAAGGAAGGGAAGGCGAGGCCTTGCTGTCGAAGGTGCAAGAAGAAGTGGAGTATGGTAGGCAGGTTGACAGGTGATCCCGACTCCCGTCTTGCTTCAGTGAAGGCCACAAAGCGCCGCCACTTGTAATGATAGTTGCGGCGTGTCGACTCCTTCCTGGCCGCAGTCAAGACGTTACCAATGACGGGATTGTCTATGGTGATATCCTCCAGGCATGGAGGGCCAAGAGCAGCAGGTCTGGGTGGAGTACGAGGCCGTCGGAGTGCGACAGTAGGTCCGGTATCGTCGGGAACCTGAGTAGTCGACTGCGTGCGGCCTCGAGCAGGGGCCCGAACCAGTGCTGCCTCAGCCAGTACGGGGCTACAAGGATAACGTCGGCTTGGTCGGTGAGGATCTTTGATATCACCCTGCCCAGGAGGGGAAACGGAAGGAACGCGTAGAGGAGCCCCTCGTTCCACCTGAACTGGAAGGCATCGCCGATTGAACCGTGATCGTGACCGGCCCTCGAGCAGTACCGACGGCACTTCGCGTTCAGACTGGTGGCGAAGAGGTCGATCACCGGCTCGCCCCACCAGTCCCGGATCATCTGGAATGCCTTGTTGGAGAGGGACCACTCGTGGTGGCAAGAGGTGTCCCTGCTTAGTGCGTCTGCTGTGGTGTTCTCCTGCATGGCCAGGTGAACCGCCACGGGATGGATTCAAAGCCAGATGCACCAGTTCCAGAGATCGAGGGCTATGTTGAGGAGGGTGGTCTAATGAGTCCCTCCTTGCCTGTTGATGTAGCAGACCGCCGTCGTGTTGTTTGTGAGGATCAGCACAGTGTGGTCTGTAACGAGGTGGCGAAAGGCCCTTAGCGCCTTCCAAATCGCGAGCAGCTTGAGAGCGTTGATGTGGAGGGCAGTCTCGTCGTTGATCCACAGGCCTCGGACTTTGAGCTCGCTGCAGTGGGCTCCCCATCCGAAGAGGGAGGCGTCAGTCGTAACCGTCACCTGCAGAGTCGACTCCCAGAATGGCATGCCTGACATGAGGTGACTGTAGGACTGCCACCATAGCAGGGAGGAGCGTACATGAGGGGGTAGTCGAAGGAGACGTCTCTGGTTGTCCTGTAGCGGGTCGAAGACTCGGACAAACCAGTGTTGAAGGGGCCGTGCGCGGAGCCTGGAGAGGTAGGTCACAGAGGTGGTGGATGCCATATAGCCGAGGAGCTGTTGTATTCTCCTTGCTGTCACAGTCGGGGCGGTGAAGACCGTCGATGCGGCCTGACAAAGCGTCCGTGCCTGGTCTAATGGTAGGTAGGCTCTTGCCGATACCGAGTCCAGCATGGCACCAATGAAGTCCAGCACCCTCGTGGGCTCGAGGTGGGACTTCTTCGGGTTGACCCGGAGACAGAGACAGGTCAGAAGTGTTAATGTCCGGTGGATGTCGCTGTAAAGTTTTTGTCTGCAGGACGCCACTAACAGCCAATTGTCCAGGTAGGGATAGATGGAGATGCCCTTCGTCCGCAGGAATGATACTACTGGGGCCAAGCATTTGGTGAAGACCCTGGGCGCGGTCGAGAGTCCAAACAGTAGCACCTTATACTGATAACAGGTGCCGTTGACCGCGAACCGTAGGTACCGCCTGTGCTGCGGGTGAATGGCGATACAGAAATAAGCATCCCAAAGATCGATGGAGGCGAACCAGTCCCCTCGACGAAGGAAAGGCAGGATCGAGGATAGAGTAACCATCTTGAACCTTTTGGGGCGGATGTAGTCGTTCACATCTCTGAGGTCTAGGATGGGCCGCAGGGTTCCGTCTGTCTTTGGTACCGTGAAGTACCGAGAGAAGAAGCTGGTGTTTTTGGCTGAAGATGGAAGTCGCTCGATCGCCCCTTTCTGAAGCAAGGACTGGATCTCTTCCAGCAGGGCTGAGTTGGCCGGGGTGGAACAGTAGATGCCTCGTGGTGGAATATCTTGAAATTCTATGGTGTAGCCAAGATGGATGATGGAAAGCACCCAAGAATCCGTCGTGACTTGACGCCAGTCGGAGAGGTGTCTGGCCAGGCTCGGTTGATCTTAAAAGGCTGCTGGAAGGCTGAAGGTTGGGTGCGGTGGCGACCTGCGGAGGCGGTCAAAACCGAGACTTCGCCTCGGACGAAGACTTCTTGGACGACGAAGTCAGGCATTGTTGGAATGATCTTTGGCCCGAGGAGACAGTCGACGGTCGGGACTGAGTGGATTGAGAAGATTGCTGTTGAAAGGTGGAGGAGGAAGGCCTGCGCCAAGATGATCATGAACCAGAGGACCGACGGACCTGGGGTGGCTGGTTTATCCCCATCTTCCTGGCCGTCAGGCATGCCTTAACGATGTTGTCCATCGCCTCGTCGGTCGTGGTGTGAAAGAGGCCTTGACCGTCGAAAGGAAGGTCTTCAATTCGCCTTCGACTGTCCTCCTGCAGTCCCGATGACTGAAGCCAGGCATGTCAGCGAAGAGCCACGGAGCCAACCATCACCCTCAAAGCAACCTCCACGGTGTGCTTTGAGGAGATGATTTGCTGGTTCACTATGGCCACGGCCTCGTTGAAGAGCTGCACCGCAGCCGGGTGATTCTCCTTTGTGAGGCTGGACAGAAGAGGAACGAAGCGTTCCAGCAGGTTGTGGAGGTAGGCCGCAAGGCATGCCTGCGTGTTGGACACCCTGGCAATTAGCGAGGAGGTGGTGTAGAACCTCCTGCCGAATGTGTCCAACTTGTGACCCTCTCGGTCCGGCGAGGTGGTATGTGCCCTATTGCCACCCTTAGCCTGGGCAGACTCCACTACGATAGAGTTTGGGACCGGATGGCTA
The DNA here is from genome assembly GCA_948474755.1 of Ctenosaura bakeri. NCBI lineage: Eukaryota > Metazoa > Chordata > Lepidosauria > Squamata > Iguanidae > Ctenosaura > Ctenosaura bakeri. The sequence continues at coordinate 56,867 of CAOLHI010000727.1, forward strand.
AAGAGGAACTCTGCTTTCTCTTTCTGCATCTTGTAGAGGTGCTCCAGCTTGTGTGGTATAGGCTGGGCCGAAGCTGGCTTGTCCCATGGATGTTTGAGGGCCTGCATGAGCTTTGGCAGAAAGGGCAGCGGAGCGGTGGTCGGCTGGCGAGCTTCTACATATTGGAAGACCGGGTCTTCCTCCTCTGGAGCCGGTCCCGAGACCTTGAGACCGAGTGCCACAGCCACCCGGAGCAGGATTGCCGAGAATTGCTGGACATCCTCAGGCGCAGGCTCCGGTACCGGGTCCCTGAAGGCCAAGGGAGGTGACTCATGCAATGCTGGCGTTGAGTCCTCCGATTCCGTGTCCGAATCATAGGACTGCAAAGATGGAGATGGAGACCTATCTGCAGGCCTCTCCCTACTGGGAGGTCGATCTTGGGTCACTGCTGGAGTCACCGTTGCTACCGATACCGCTGATGACACGGCGGTCGGAGCTGTAGTACGAGGCGTCACCGAAGAGGTAACCGGCACTACCGTAGGACGCACTCGTGTAGTCACTTCGGTGACTGTTGCGGATGGCACCCCCGCCTGTGTAACCATGGCCTCCGACACTGGGCGGGTAGCTGTGGAGGTAACCCTTGGTGGTGGCGACACAGCCCTGTAGCGGGGTGAAGGCTCTCTAGACCTCCGGCTGCGAAGAGAAGGTGAACAGCTTTGCAATCTCCAATACCTAGAGTGATGGCCTTCTCTAGACAGCGAGCAGGACCGTCAATATGGGACCCAGCTCCTCGCATCCGGGTGGTACCGATCCCTATAAGATGGGGAGTAGGAATGGTACGACGCTGGATATTCGCACCACTGATGCTCCTGACCGTATCTGCCGAGATAGGAGGCAGAGGTGTAAAGTGACTCGGTTGAGGGACGGGAGTGCGGTCTTTCATAGTAGACCTCCCAGTGGCACGGTGATGGCGGCCTGACTCTCCGCTCTGGGGAGCGGGACACACTCCTGCCCGAAGCTGCCCCATGTCTGGGCGAAGACTGGTGTTGGGCCATCACTTCCTCCTGGCGGTCAACCGGTTTGCGGTGACTCGGCGGGGTTACTGCAGCCGTCAAGATGGGCGGCTCCAAGGAAGGCAGGACCTCCATGGCCTGCTCCTCGTCCGACACCTTGAAGACCTCTTCCAGGTCCGACAGCTCTCCTGGATCCCCAGGGAGCTGGGTTGGTGGAGGTGTGGGAAGGCGGACTTCCTTTGGTGGGGTGCGCCTCTTCTCCCTCCTCTTCTTCTTCTTCTCTTTCTCCTTTCCTGCGTCTGGAGCAGCAGGACATTTCTTCTGGGCCGGAGTTGGAGGCCTGGTCATAAAGGAGACCTGCGAGCCCGCAGGTGTCTCTTTAGTTGTCTTGGCAGCCGCCAACAACTTTGGGATCCTTGGGAGCGAGGAGATGGATGGCCTCGAAGTCGGTACTGAGCCCGGTACCGACGAGGTGGATGGTGCGGCAGCCGCCGACACCGTCGATGGTGAAGTCGCTCCTTGTCCGGGTGTTGTTTTCTTGGACATCTCGGTACGGACCTCGGGCTGCTCCCTCGCTCGCAAAGACTGTTCCCAGCAATGGGATTTCAACCTCGACGAGCGGTTGCGAAGAGTCTGAGTAGTGAACTCTCTGCAGATAGGGCAAGCCCGGGTGTTGTGAGTTTCGCCCAAACAAAAAAGGCACTCACGATGTTTGTCCGTGAGAGCGACCTTCCATCCACAAGAGATGCACTTCTTAAAAGGCACAGACATAGGCCGAAAGTCCGAAGCGAGAAGAAGAGAGACTGAAGTGAGAGAAAAGTCCGAAAAAGAAGTCCGAAGAGAAGGAGAAAATGGAGGGGTTTTAAATACCAGTCCAATCCGAAATCCAAAACTCGTAGTCAAAATCCAAATCCGAAGTCAGCCAAGCAAAAAACACCAAGAAAGCAATCCACTAGCAAAGAACCTTTTGTATGTGACGGCGGACGAGAAAGAACTGGGGAGTGACCGTTGCTCGGCGGGAGGAGCATGCGCACTACCGGCATGGGAGAGGGGTTCCCGCCAAGCTACTAAGATCTAGAATCTTCTGAATGCTACTGAGCACGCGCGAAAGCTCCTAGTGTGTGAGGCACAGAGACCACGAAAAAGAAGTGACATTTTAACAAAGCACTTCCTGTTTTTCTGCTGTCACCAGAGTAATGTGCAGGGATCCTCACAAACTCCTATTTTTTTTCCAGAATGCCTGATTTTCCCATACTAAGAGGTAACTCTTGCCTCTAACTTTCAATATACAGTCCTCCTTCCACATATGCAAGGGTTTGGGGCATAGAACCCTTGTGAAAGTGGAAAAATCGTGAATAACTCCCCTATCTGCTCCCTCTTCCATTCCTCTCCAGGGCTTCCCCTTTTCCCATTTCAATGCAAAATGAAGGGAATGGGGTGTGGGGAAGGCTCCCAAGAGCCTTCCTTTCCTTTTCCGGAGTTTCCCCCTTCCAATGAATTTTGCCCCAGCACAAAGAAAATGGATGGGAAGGAGAGGAAGGAAACTCCAGAGGAGGAAAGGAAGGTTCCTGGGAGCCTCTCCCCACCCCATTCTCTTCCATTTTGCCTCAGTGTGAAATCTCTGCACCAAGGTAAAATGCATTGAAGAGGGGGAAATTCCAGAGGAGGAAAGAAAGGCTTTTTGAAGCCTCCCCCCACCCCAATGCCATCTGTTTTGCCTCAGCATGAGTTCTCTGCACTGGGGCAAAATGCATGGGAAAAGAAGGAGGAGAATTGTTGGGGAGGAGCATGCGTGCTTGCAAATAATCAAATTCATGAATGTCAAACCTGCGAATGTGGAGGGAGGACTGTACAAGGAGGACATCAACTGCTTTCAGAGTGGTCCAGCATAGGCATGGCATTAATACCCAACCAAACACACTGTGTGTACACCTCTAACTGAAATGCAGCCACCTTCCATTACTTGGAAGCAACTTGGGAGCCTTAGCCCATTTCTGACTTTGTACTGGTTTGCTCGATGGAGAGAGATTTTGAAATCTTCTTTGAGTGACACAATGGCTACCATGACAAAATTAAGGGATGCCTCCATACAACTTAAAGCAAGGTGTTTAAAGGAGCATTCTTAGTACAGAAAATACTTTGGGATTAATTCACTGTAATATTGTACCTCAACAGAGTATTGTTAAAGGGTTACCTTTTTATATTTCATTATAATAACAAAAATATATGGATATCAGATACTCTATCCAATGTTCCAGTTTGGCAGGGACAGTCTTGATTAATCTCCTGTCATCCCACTTTTGAAGCTACTTTTAAAACATTGCAGTTTCTGTCTCCTCTTATATTTTCCCCTTTCCTTAACTTACACTAATTGCTGAAAACAGAGTTCAAAGTACAAAAGCAGCTTGCACTCAGTTAAGCTGGGGTGGGGAGAGAAGAGGGAAGAGTCTTGTCCTTTCTAGTAGACTCTTCAAAAGCAAACTCCTGCAGTTTCTCTTAGCTTGTGCCTTCTTCTTAATTTTTGTTGTCTTGACTACCCTCTGATTTTGCTTGGCCACATTTAGTCCCAGTTCTCATCTTTGAAATGTTGGAGGATAGGCATACAGTTGCAGTGTGTTCTCATGACAACATGAGTTTCTATATGTCTCCCCCCCCATATATCCTATTATTCGACTTCAAGATACTGTTTTTTGAGAACTCAGTTCCTATGCACTTCCTCTTTGAGAGGCAAACTCAGGAAGCCTTGCCACTAATAGATCCTTCTGGGAGGCCTAAAAGTGACCACTTTCTATTTTGAGCTGTAGTAAAGAGAAGCAGTTGGAATTTGTGTCACTGCTTCAAAGGCCAGAACAATCCTTGCCTAATTTTTTTTCCCTTAAAAGTCAGCCACTGATGTTCAGGGAGGTTTTAATAAATGACTTTTAGTGGAAGGCATCTGTGTATAATGTGTGTATGTGCCTTCACATGCTGAACCTCTGAATTCCACAGTGTTTTCTTAGACAAGGAATACTCAGAAGTGGTTCGCCATTGCCTGCCTCTTAAACACAGCCAATAGCACCTGGTATTCCTTCAGGGTCTCTCTTCCACATACTAACCAGAACCGACCCTGTTTAGCTTCCAGAATGAGAAGGGGCATGGTGCCTTCAGGGTATTTAGGCAACCTCTGTATACAATACTGTATTCTTTATTCAAAATAAATGAGTCAGTTACAGTTTCTTACCTTGACCTATGTCTCTTAGCAGAATAGTTTTCTGGGGAGTATTAGTGATTCCTTTTCCTTTAGTAGTTTTTAGAAAAACCAAACAACAGCAAAAACAAAGGTGTCACAAAATCAGATCTGAGACTCATTCCATACTGTGAGGGGCAGGATTGTCTGGGAGACATTTTCTCTCTTCCTATCACTTTAGGTACCTGCATAGCAGGCAACTGTATAATATGTCAGGTAAAAACTAAGCACTGACCAGCAATTTCACAGCAGAGGGCATATTTGCATCCCCAGTTCTGCCTTTGCAGTCATGTTTGCAATAGACTTAAAAGCACTGGGACATCTCTAATAGTGCTCATCACTAAGGAAAATGTCTTGGACTGAGCAGGCTGTTTCTAGACAACACTAACTGTGGAGATGGAAAGGCACTGATTCAGCGTTTCCTTTCCTTGCACTTGAAGATTTCAGAGTCCACTACTATAAGATTTGCTGTCTCTACCTGGCCCCCTGATCCAAAGATGTGACAAACTAATGGAAATTCAGAAGAAGCCATCCAAAATTTGCATAGGCAGACTTTGGAGTTAAGTATACGAATGGAGAATACTATTGAAAAAAGTGCCTGGCCACTGGTCATGCTGGCTGGAGGATTCTGGGAGATAAAGTGCAAAAAAATAATATTCTCAAGCACTGCTCTTGGTTAAGCACCAAGGTAAGGGCACAAGTACAGGAAGCTCAACCCAGGAATAAATGTTTCAGCGGAAACGAGCAACAGGAAAGGGATGCAGAGTTTTCAAGGGATGCTTTCACCAGGACAGCACTGTGATGAGAACTGAGTAAAGGTTGTTTATTTTAGTGCAAGTGAATAGGTAATCTTCCATTCTGACCTTTTCCTGTTGGCCACACTTTGTTTGGTCATACGAGATCTACTGCGAAAAGCTGGAAATGGTGACATACCGGCTCTAGAAAATCCTAGACTGTTCTTTTTCTGGGTGTGGTAGCTATGCAGCATTTAGCAGTTTCATCTGACTTTTAACTTCCACTGTCACTTTAAAATTTGAAAGTAAGAATCAAAGTTCATGCAAAAAAAAGTAAAGCAGAACTAGCGCCATTCAAATAACCTCTCATCTTTTTGTACCACAGCTATGATCTCAGCTGTTGCTATCACTGCCTAATTCCTCTTCAAGGATGCAGCAGCACAGCCTGTCAGAACAAGACTGGAGTATTGGCCTAATTCTCTGCCATAGTCAGGTTTGTTGGGCTTTCCAGCTCCTTTTCATATATTGCCAAAGCCCTTGCTCTCTTTGCCCTGAGTTGACTACCTATGCCTTAAAGTGATGGTGTTCATGCTTTCTACCTTCAGAGAATTCTCAAGCCTTGGGAAGGGTGGGGGTAACAAATAAATCATCATCATCTCCATCTCCATCTCCATCACCATCACCATCATCATGATGTTGATTCTTCTGACAAGGAAGCCATGAATATTCGGAGATTCTGCAAAATGTTCTCAAGAGAGCAGTTTGTGCTTCCTAGTCCAGTTGGGCTACCTACCTTGGCTCTTATGGACTGTGTGCTCAGAACACATCTTAAAACACCCCCAGAGCCTGTACTGCAAGGGAGCATTGGTTGTGGTGAGGAAACAGGTTTGTTTCAGGTTGGTCTGCCCATATTGATCTTCTTACTGAAAAACTCCAGGATTTTCTGAAGCAATATCTCACAACCATTGCCTTACTCTAATAATCTCCCTGGGTGAATCAAAGGACTACCACTTTCCAAATCTTTGCTTTGATACAAACTTGATATTGAGCTGCTCTTTGCTGGGAACACCAAAGACCTGAGAGCACATTAGGTACAAGTGAGCCTTGTCAAGTGAGCTATCCAGGCTACCAAGCCCTGGTGACACAGAACCATTCAGTCACTGAATTTACATGCTATTACCTTAAAGTCAAGGATGGTGTTTTGCGATTAGGTCGGTGTAGCTGATGTGACTATTGAGATTCTTGTGATTTAAGATTTAGGCCCTACTAGGCAGAACTGGGATGCATATTTTTTTTTTTAATCCCATTTTTCTCCTGGTGTGGGACCCATTCTAAGAAACATTGTAGATGGTACATTTATTTTGTACACCTTCTTCATGTCACAGTATGCCCAAGCTCTCATTTGCACACATATACACAGAGACACACATATGCTAAGCCTGTTGATATGGCAGTAAATGCTGCTATACACCTGAGCATGCTGAGAGCGATTGCTGCTTGGCACATGCTTAGCAAAGAGCACTCTCTACCCCCAAGCCCATCATCCACTCTGCCCCTCCCACCTTGCACAACACTGGCTGCTGGGACTGCATGTCACAGCCCTGAAAAGATGACTGCCACCAAGCATGCTTCATGCTAGATCAGGAAGCAAACGTTAATAGCAGGAAGACTGCTGCAGAAGGACATGACTCTTGCTTTCATGGCAGCACTGCTATGACAAGCCATAGAGAGGCAGTTGCCATTTCATTTAGCTCTTTCAATTTGTCCATTCCTGGCCAAGAGAAGGAAATGACGGGGACATAGGTAGTTTAACAAAACACACCTCCAATAAAATAAAATTCTAGCCCAGTCAGAACAATAAATTAGCAGAAATTGTGCCTCCAAAGCAAGACCACTTAAGGCAGAGAAAGGCAATTGTCCCTGCAGCACCAAATATGGGTGGAGCCACAATGGGGCAGCACAGAGGCAGGGATAAGTTGCTAGGTAACCCGATCAGCAGCCTCCAGCTCTTCACCAGAGCTCTGTTTCAAAGGCAGGCACATGTGGCAGATGATGCCTGACTCCGGGCTTCTTCCCTCCCTCCTCCCCTGACAAAGAGGTGCCACTTCTCTTCCTTGGATCACACTGATTGTCTCCTGGGTTCAGATTTGTTCCATTGCTGCATTCACATGTCAGTCTTTTTGCATTTCATATCTCTCCATCTTTGGCCAGAGTGGGCTGGGCCCTGCTTGGTTTCCCAATGGAGGTATCACAGTTGATGTGTGTTTCCTGCAGCCAATGTTAATATTTTGTCACTGGTTACTGATGCAAGTTGAAATCAATGAGTACCAGACACCCAAGATCTGCAGGCTGTCAAAGCACTGTATTGCAGCAAAGAAGCTGCAGATCTACTCTACCTCTCCTTTCATCATATAACTGTGACTGTCCTAGAGGACTGGAAGTAAGCATCTACTTCTGTCTTGTTGTTAGATGACTAGTGGGGGTTGCTTGTTCTTCTTAAACAGGTCGGGGACAAAAAGAGCAGGAGATGTAAAATTAAGCAGAGCTTTTCCTGCCTAAAGGAACTCAGGAAGGGCCCATTACGTGATCAGGGGAACGGCTCTGGGCATGGAAAAGGTGGTAGTAGCCCTTGGACCAGAAGAGGTGTGTTCAACAGCAAAAAGCTGATTTGTGGAACTTAATGGGTTAATTTTTCCATAAGATTTAGGATGAATAAAGTGAGGTGACAGGTGACTGCTACCTTCCATATAAGACGCTGGTTAACTAATGTACTGCTGGGAAAACCACATGGCTAGCCTGTGGGACAGAAGAAATGAGCAACTTCTTTGAATTTAAAAGAGGCCAATGTATATCACTGAGAGCTGATGTGGAACTCAGCCTCATCTGTATGATGGACAGAAGCAACTTTGGCCCTCTCTGCATGACGGGGCTCAGTGATGTCCTTTCACTGCAGCCCCGCAGGGAGAGAAAGCGTGCCGCCTCTTCCTTTCCGCAGCATAGCTGGGCATTTGCCATTGCTGCGTTGGAGAGGGATGCCTCACCAGCGTGCTTCTGCCCTTCTGCATGGCCAGAAAAGGCGGTAGCGTGATGCAAGCGTAAGTGTAAAACAGATTTTTTCAGTTTTACAAATACCGTGCTTGCGCAACACGTGGGAACAAGATAGCAGCGGGACTGTGATGACGTTGTATGGATGCACATCTTGTGGAGCGCTGCCATCATGTCCCCACAGTGGGGCAGCCACGTGGTGTGGAAAGGGCCATTGATTCTTCTCTCTTCCTTTTGATCTCATGCCTATTACTCAACAGCAAGAGGAGATTCCAAAGAACTCATGAAAAATACATTGAGGTTACAAACTGTTTTCAAATAATGCTGTAGAGCACAGGTGGGCAAAGTGAGGCCCACAAATGGCATCTTTTTGAAAAAAAAAATGTTTTTGCTCCAAAATATTGCTAAATGCCCTCTGGGGTACATGTGTGGCATTACCACCACATTTGGCATCTCCATGCTCCCAAGAATCAAAAAGTTTTATAAATTAAAAAAAACTCTCCAAGTGCCCTCTCGGAGGGGTGCGTGGTATTTCTTCCACATTTTGTGCCATCCTGGACCAATACAGGCCCTTGAGAAGCTTTTTTGAAGCAGGAAGTGAACATAAAATGTCTTACGCTCACTCCAGTTTACAAAAAAGGCTTCCCTTGGATCAAAAATGATGCAACAAGGTGCCAAAACATGGTCAAAATGACCCCATAACTCTTACAAGGTGCTTGGGAAAAGAAAGCCTTTTGATTTCTTTTGTTGAAGTGGGCACAGCTGGGGGGGGTTCAACCCTCCAAGGTCTTCTGGAGGACCAAAGCAGCTCCCTAGCCTTCCACTGTTGCCCACTCTTGCTGTAGAGGAAGTATTACTGATCCAGGAAGGGGATACCATTGTCTTTTCATATTTAGATCTAAAGTACAGTTAATGGAAGACTGCTGACCTCCATTTCCCCCCGTTTCCCTTGCCTAATGAAATATGGCTTGTCCTAAGGCCATTTCGCAAACTCTTTGTCTTGCCTAGGAATGAGAAGTTCTTCCCTGAAACACTGAACAATTTTATTTGGCACACTCTAACACCAGAGTGTGTTCTTCCAGATGCTCTTGGACTGTTGCTTCTATCCTTGCCAATCATGAGGCATAATGACAGTAACTGTAGTTCAGCAGCAACTGGAGGGCCACACATTCCTCACTCCTGCCTGAAGAACTCAGGTGGAAGAGGTGGGGTTCAAGTATTCTTTCACTTTGCATCAGTACATGGAATGCCAAACCAGCATCATGACCTTCTTGGTGTCGGTGACCATAAGGGTTACTCCTATCTCCAAGAACCAGAAAGTGCAGGTAACAGAGGATCACCACAGCCCGGAAGTTCACACATGGGTCAGAGAAAAAAACCCTCACCTGGTTTTCAGCAGGCAGTCGTGGCATGGAGGCAGCCCGCCCATGACCTTCCATCGGCAGATACTGGTCACTGTCTGAGTAGCCATCTTTCGCCATCTCCCGCATCTCTACAGACTGTATTAGGCAAGGCAGACAAAGGGGTCAGAAAACATTGGAAGCCAGGTGGAAAGAAACTACTCCATTCTACATCTGGAGGAGATAGGAGGGACATAGAATCCAAAGAGCAAGGAATCATCCTACATTTTCTGGCTTCTCACCATTGCTAACATCCAGTTTTCTAAGAGCTTTGTTGCTACACATGATTCCATTCCTCCCTTTGCCTCTAGCCTTATGAACCTATTTCTCACCCAAAGCTAGAAATGAACTATAGAGGGAATGGACCCTTTGAATCCTGAATGAATCTAGACTATAGAGAGGCAAACCTTTCAGACCTTGCTGGCCTACAATTCCTGTCCTCCTTCATCATTAGCTATGCTGACTAGGACTGTGGTGGGCCATTAGTTGCCTATCTCTGCTCGAGATGTACAAGTGGCTCCAAGATGCTGCAAAGCTGTTATTGGATTTATTTTATTGGTCTTCTGGCCAGAAAACACCTATTCTACAATTCCCTCTGCTGCTACCACATGTACAAGTATACAAGGAAAGGAGAAAGAATGGCATTGTTCCTGGTTGCTGCCAGCTTTCTTCCTGGAGAAAACACTCCTGTTCTTCCAGTACACAGGCTGAGGACATGAAAAATAGGCAATTCATTACTGGTTTTCCATTTCGTTTAACATATGGTCTAGATTGGTTAGTATGTGTTAGCTAACTGGCCACTAAATTGATAGTGTATTGATTTCTGAATCATAGCAGTAGCCAGTTAGGGTGCTTTCAGATGGATAGTTCCTACTGCTATGAACAAAGAGGCATCATGCAGCTGTTCTGAGTTGTACTCCTCAATAGATTTTCCCTGGAAAGAAAAAAGATGGGAGAAGCTGTGGTAGCATTAGCAATGGAGGGAGGAAAGCAACATCATCTAGACCCATTAAAATCTTTGTGAATGAGGCAAGATTATTAAAGCTTTGTACAGAAGCATGCTAAGTCAGTCTATGACCACAACCAGGTTTTTCAGATAAAGTGCAGAACAATAAAAGCACAGTGCAAGTACTTGACTTTGATGAAGTGCTGATAACCTCCTTGTTAAAAACAGCCCTATTTTATGACTCAAATGTTCAGCAATACAATATAAAGGGAGGGGTGAAGTGACCAATGTACTACTGGAACATTTTCACCTGGAATGTAACTGTGGCACAACAGGGCAAGCAGATGTTGCTATGTCAGGAACACCTTTTCAATTACAACAAAATCCAAAATCCATAAAAGAGAGATATTTTTACTGGCCAAAATGCAGAAAATATATCAAGCAAACTTTTGAAGCTCCACTGCTTTTGAACCTCCTCATCAGGCAAAGATGTTAAAAATCATTCAGAAGAAGAAAAGTGGCAAAGTTAGAATCACAAACCTACATTTTGTCTCAAATGTTATCTCTGTTGTCAGGTAGATGGATATCAATGCAAATTTATCTATCTTTCATTGCTCTTTGTCCCTGGTCCCTACATGGTCAAGAAGGGGAACAGCTTCTGTCTGCACTGATATCCCTCTAGACCATCTTAACTGGATTTTGTATTTTGCTGCATGGTTAACACAGCTACCCCAGATATGTTTTCTACTATTGCCAAGTGCACCAACTTATCAACATATTGTCCCCTTTTGCAGAAGACAGATATAGTATGGGCAGAATGGAAGATGATTTGCTCACTATCATTTATTCTCAAGCTATTCTGGACTCCATAGAATATAATATACCAATTTTAATGTTTGGAAAATAAGTTAGTATATTGTGATTGCCCATGGCAGGATAGTCTCTCCAGATTTCCTCACACAGTTCTGTGCATAAGTGTTTGAACACTGCAATTATGCATACCTTTGGAAACTCTCAGTAGTTAGCAGTTACCATCATAATTTGGTGAGATTTTGCTTCACCTCAGGAGATGTTTTAAAAATCTTTTTTATTTTAATGAGGTGAATTCACATGATCAAATTAACATGATGAGAAGTCAAGATGACCAAACACAGGCAAGCTTATGCTTAGGGAAGAAAAGTCTTGGTTTCCCCAGAAGCATAACTGGAAACTCAGTTCACAATTACTGTGTTATCAAAGCTCTCTAAAATATGGGTTGTTGTGTGTCTAATTCAAGTCACACCACAAGCCAAATCTCAACCCATACTGGCTCAGCCCACATTCTTGCCTTTTTTGGCCTATGCATCTTCCCTTAAGCAACTTTCCAGAGATTCCAGATTCTCTAATCATGATACTGATTATAGTAAGAGGCTGTGTATTATAACGGTCTTATCGTAGGGGGATGGATTTGAGCAGGGACAAGGGACACCATGAAAAAGACTGATAGGCAAGTGCTAGTCCAAACACCTTGCTGGCACATAAACCACCTGGGAATTGATCCGACTGTTGGGTATCTCCTCTGGGTGCCCTCGTTCTGGACTCCAGGTTCCTGTCTTCTGGAACATCTCCTGTGCTCGCTGTGTGACCCATGACTCACTTTCTTTCATTCCTCCTTCCTGCATGCCCCTGGAAATGGACAGAAAAATCAGACTTGGACAAGTTTCTACATGGTTCATGGGAATGGTCAAACTGAGACAACTAGTTGATTTTTGGTGTGGCCCTGTTACAGTCAGGCATGTAGCACTGGGAATCATTCCTGGCTCGAAGGGAAGTGAGTCTGCTACAGTGTCTTCCTCCTCTGGAAGCAATGAAATCTTCCTACTATGCTGAACCCTAGCATTGCTCAGGAACATGAATTGTAGCTAGTTGTGGTTCCAGGAACTTCCAGGAATGCTTGGGAGACACAGAATAGGGAGGTACCAGGTAAGGCAAATCAGAATCAAAATCCTCAGAATTACATACTTAGAATAAAAGATATTGATTTCATTTTATTATATACTACCCTGGCATTTCTTTTAAACTGGAAGTTGACAGAATATCTGAAATAGAAAATACATGAAAGTATTTATTTAGTTAGATATTTACATCTTGCCCCATATCAGAAAAGTTCAGGATAGTGTACAGTAAAATAAATGTAAGGCCATTTCCACACCAGGCATTTAAAATGGTGCAGAGCGACCTCCAACGGAGGTCTTCTGCACCATAGAATGGACTGGGGTGGACTACTTTTTGTAGTTCCACACCTCAGTCCAGTACTGCGCGACCGGAACTGGTCGTGCAGCGTGCTTTTTAAAAACCTCTTTTGTGAGGTTTTTAAAAAGCACGGAGCGGGCAACCCCGTCTTGCTCCATTGCCACACTCCGGAGCAGATTTGCAGGTGTGCGCAAGTGCGTGCCTGCAGATCTTCTGGGGGTGGCTTTCGGCTGGCAAGCTTCTCCGGTTGGTGGAGAGCCTCCACCAACCAGAAGCCGCCATTTTGGATGCTGGAGAACTATGGAGCGATGAACTCGCCCAGTTGCAGGAAAAATTCGGTGAGCCCCATTTCTGTCTGATTCACACCCCATGTGCGGAAAGGGCCTAAGATTAATAAACTAACTAAAAAAAAATGTGGTGTCCCTAGGGGTTTCAAAGTTATGTACAACAACTGGTTGATCAATCTCTGAGTTCATTTTGAACTGTCTTGATAATTTTATGAAGTTTCTGATCTGGAAGAAGCATTTCTTAGAACAGTGCTACTCAACATGGTGGTCCCTGTACCAGTGTCAGTCTGTAAGTCACTGTGAATATGATAAGAAGATGGAAGAAGTATGGAACAGATCTTGGGCACAGTGGGGAAAAATTGATTGTCTTCCACATCAGGTAGCTTGCCTTGCAACACAGCAGGACTGAAGACTTTATTGACTAAGACTCACATTCCAACTCCTTGGTCCAGCTGTGAGGAAGGAAGAGCATTCTGTCCCTGGACACCCTCCTGGGTTGGGGATGGCGGTTCCATGCGCTGAAACATAAGTGGTGTCCGATTCTACAGGAAAACACAAATTGAGTCAGAGTTTGATGCTGAAACAATTTTTAATAGCAGTCTAATAGTAAATTTGGAATTCCATGTGTTCCATTATGACAGGCCCCATTACAACACCTTCAAGGAGAACCCAAAAATGCAAAGTTAATTTTCCTTGATCTAGAACAACAAACCAATTCTAGTGATTTTCATTTCTGCCATGAGCTGGTATCCTTTACTAGGAGCTCATTGGACTTCATTGCTCCCAAGACCAAGACATCTTATATACTCTGCATTATAAGAGGAACAGCTCACAACAACATATTTTTACTGGAAAAGCTTGTTCCACCTTGCCAGCTATTGGAATGATTGCTGCCACGCTCAGATGGAATGGGCAATCTCTCTGTTGATACCACCAGCTATCAAATAATTTTAATCCCTGAGTAAACCAGCCTCTGCAAAGCTATCAAGAAAACCAGTATGCATGTCATTTGCTTTCGCTGAACAGGTACATGGTGGAATTCCTAGAATGTGAAAAATGACTTTTAGACAATATTTCCCAGAGCCAATGGCAAGCAGAATTCTGGTAAATGAATTATTTATTGATTTATTTGTATATATATATTGATTATGGCTAGGTTGTCACTGCATAATTAGATTGCTACCAACAACTGTAGTGCCAAAAAAGTAACTTTAAAAATTCTGAATTCAAGACATGTCTGTATTGGCAGAGTTTTGTGCTGTCCTCAAAATAATGTGCAGAGTAGCTCGGTGAGGTCTTATCATTTACAGGTAGAATTAATTTCTTTTTTCTTTTATGTGAAACCTCTGCCGATTGGAATCTCTTGCTTACTTCTGGACAAACATTTTGTCATGATTTTCTTCTCTTACAAACTATTCTGCTCTTTCTCCTTCACAGCTGAAAACTTCTTCCTTTAAAATAGCAACAGCACATTTAATTTATAGATACTATTATGTTCAACTCCCTATTCCATCATTATTAGATATCTTTTCTCTTGGAAATTAAAAGCAGATTAATTTATATAACTTTTGTATGGGAGGGGAATACATTCTGAAAAGCTACACACTCTGTACTTAAACCATTACCAGGGGACACTGGACTTGTGAGTAACTCCCCAGTGAACCTCAGCAGCAACTTTTCAGACTTCTGAATCTAGGCAGAACACTGGATCCTTGTGGGCCAATAAAAAAAAAAAAAGGCACTTTTTTGGTAAGCTGAGCTTAGCAGGAGCAACAAAGTTTCTCTGGAGCTCCTATTCATTTCTGTTTCCTTATCTACTATTTTCAAATTTTCATAGTGTATATGAATAAATGAGCAAAAAAGGGGTGCAGATAATTGGCCAGGATAATTCCTGAAGAGTTCTGATTCCTGGTATGTAAATTTAATTTCTTTCATGAGTGGCCCTGACAAATCATACTAACAGAAAAGTTAAGCCAGTCTATCTCATGGGTAGGTAGGTCATGGAGCCTCTGAAGAAAGTAAGCATTACATGTATGTAAAATCTGGGGGGGGAAATCCTTTTTTTTGGACTACAGTTCCCAAATTCCCTGTGAGTCTGGCTACTGCCCATATAGATAAGAGAATTCTGGCAGCCGCAATCAAAAACTTTTTTTAAAATTGTATATAACACTACATAGCATACTACTACACAACTACATAACTACCACTACCCAATTCTAATCCCACAATAATAAATTTTTTTACAAGAACACTTAATATACAATTGGTTTCCAACTCCCCCAACAATCACTGTATGTCATAAATTTCTTTTAGTCAAATATCTCTCAAAAATAACTTCCATTGCTAATGTTTTGTGCTAATAATCAAAACCGTTAATGCACTGTTCTCCTTGTCTTGCAAAAAAAAAAAGTATATTAACAGACCCCAATCTTTCACAAAAGTTGCTAACTTTTTTCTCTTATAAAAAATGCTAATTTATCCATATCTATTAAGTCTGTCAACTTGACCAGCCAATCTTCTTTGGATGGACTCTCATTAGTCTTCCATAGTAGTCTTGCTACCATCATGTATCATAGAATTCTGCCATGTTTCTTGTTCAGTGAATTTTCACTCAAGCACAGCAGGTACAACTTAGGCCACTTCTGACATTTAATTTTAAAATCTTTTTCACCATAAGATGTATTTGATTCCACATTTTTTTGGCCTAATGCATGTCCATCACATATGAAAAAAGGTTCCTACATGTTGTTCATATTTCCAACACTTATTTGAAATACCATTATGCATCTTGGCCAATTTTTCTGTGTTAAATACCATTTATACCTCATCTTATAACAGTTCTCTTTAAGGTCATAACATAATATGAATTTAATCCTTCTGTCCACATTTCCCACCATTGCTCCATTATTAAGTTATGCCCCACATTTAGAGCCCATTTTACAACGCAATCTTTCACCTCCTCTTGTTCCATCTCTAACTGTAACAGAAGTTTATACATTTTCCCAATTAAATGGTTCCCATCTACACAAAGTTACTTTTCAAACTCATTCTTAGTAAATTCAAAGTCTTTTTATCTTTCTTATACTTTCTCCAATCTGTCTATATGAGAACCATTGGAAATGGAACCTTTCTTGTGCTAACTGTTCAACTGATTTACTTCTATATTGCTCTGGTTTGATTTCAAATAGATCTTGACAAGTCAACCATTTTTCTTTGATCATTGTCTCTCTCCTAGAAAAATCTTCTTAAGTTAATACCCACAATGGTGTTTTCAGACACATCCTCAATTTGTATCTGTTCCATATTTTCAACAAGGATCTCCTCAAATAATGATTATTAAAGAACTCAGTCACTTAATTTTTTTCATACCAAAGCTATCCATGCAGGCCAAAGTTCAATTCATGTCCCTCCAATTCCAATAATCTTTTATTTATTAACATAATTCATTCTTTGATACAAACCAGACAACATGCAGCAAAATATAATTTCAAATCTGGCAGCCCTGATCCTCCTCTCTGTTTGGTAGCTTGTTGATTTTTATATTTAACTCTAGGCTTCTTTTCTTTCTAAACTTTGATAGATGGCGCTGACGTTGTTTGAGTAAAAGATCATTTGTGAAAATTGGGATTCTCTGAAATAAATACATCTCTCTGGGCAGAACATTCATTTTTATCACTGAAATTCTATGCATTAATGATAAATCAGGCTTTTCCCATCTTCGTAAGTCTCTCTTAATTTCATTCCATTCTTCAACAACATACAGTTCAAATTTGTCAAAGTAATGCCCAAATATTTTACATTTTTAAATTTTAAATTTAGATTCTTGAATCAAAGCATCTTGTTTAATTTTCTCATTTTTTGTCAGAATCATCATATTTTGGTTCTATATCTTAAATCTTGTCATAATCCTAAATTCTTTTATTCTTTCTGACAACCTTTCTGTACATTCATTGGGAGTTTCTTAAAAACCATCAAGTCATCTGCAATTATTCTTAATTTATATTCTTTATTTTTGAGTCATATTCCCTTGATTATTTCATCATGCTTTATTCCTCTGTTCAAAACTTCCAAAGCCAATATATACAGTAAAGGAGAAAGCAAGCACCATTATTGGGTGCCTTTTTGAATCTCACATGGCTTACTCAATTCTCTGTTGCTCAGGATGCAAGCAGTTTGATCCTGGTAGATCATCTTACCCAAGTAATAAAGTTGTACCAAATTAACATCTTTTCCAACATTAAAAAAAAGGTCTCAATTTAGACTATCAAAAGCTTTTTCTACATCTAAAAAAATAAGCAAAGACTGTTTCTTATTATGATAATCTAAACATTCTAAAATGTTCAAAACACATCTTCTATTATCTTGTAGTTGTCTTTTGAGTAAAAATCCAGCTTGCTCTTTGTGTATAAAGTCATGCATTTTCTCTCTTTCTAACATGATTTTTTTGCAAACAGACAATATCTTGATTTTTTTCAAATGATGAAAGATTTTAAATTTCTTGGATGGAATGTTCAAACCTTTAGTATTACAAGTTAAACATTTCAGATTCATTCTAGTCTTTTAGTTTAGAATAATCCATATTCATTGTACCTTTTATTTCTTCATCATCCAAAGGTTTGTCTTTGCTCTCATATTTGCCTTAATTTTGTTGTGCTTATTGTTCTTCTTCTCCTTCCTTCTTTGCTTGCTTGCTTCCTTTCTATTTTCATTTTCATTCATTTTTTTCCAAGAAGTTTTTATATTTCTGCATGAACTCTGGCTTTCTGTATTCACTAGGAAATGCCTTTGCTTCTGTTCAAATGAAACTCCTTCCAATCTCTCCCATCTAAATGGGATCCTATTCTTCCTCAATTTCTCAATTAAAAAGTTGTATTCTCAAAAAATCCCTGTGGGTATCTCTTTAAAAATCCATCTATCTTCATTCTTTTCTCAAAATTACTTGATCACTAATCTGTTTTCACAGAAAGTATATCACATGTCTGGGCAAATTCCTCTGCTTGTATGGAAGTGAAGAAATGTGATACACTCTGACAATCTGATTCCCTGTCTCTTCCTTCCCCATATCCAGCAATTCAGCCATCACTTCTACAATTTGTTCTCCAATATTTTCATTGACTTTTTCTGGTACTGATCTAAATCTCAGACAGTTTTCTCTTTCTTGTAATTCCATCAAGGCAAATGTGTCTTGTTCTTGTTCTCTTCCTTTCTTTAATGTATCTACTCTTGTATCAAAATTTTCTGCTTTCTTTTTCAAAGTCAATATTCTCTGGCTCACTCCACTTAGTTCTGTAGTTATCTGGGAAACAGATTTCTTTACCTCCTTCATCTCCACTTTTACTTCATCGCTTGTTCCATTTCTTAGAATACATTTTCCCCCAACTGTTCACTTTGACTTTCCATTTGAATCATCTGTGCTTTTATTGGTTACATCTGAGCCTTTAAAGTCTGGAGCTCATCTGTAAATTTCTGACCATCTCTAAGGTCTTGCTAGGTTATTCACTGTTCTCTCTTGCCTTTCTCCTGATTTACCAGTTCTGTGTCTTGTTTCCTTATTATAGATTCACTATTAACCAGTTAATATCTTTACTGTCTTTAATCAATTCTCAGCTCTCCAAAATAAATTATCAAATTCTATCTGTCCAATCAGCACTAGATGGTGCTGTTAGCTCATATATTTCATTCAAAGGCTACTCACTCTTATAGAGATTTCTTATTTTCTCCTTCTGTTTCTTGCAAACACCAGATGGTACTGTTTGCTTATTTTTCTCTATAGAGCACTGTTTTGAGCACATTTTCTCATTCAACACAGTGAAGCCTGTTTACTTTAATTTCAAGGTCATTCCCAGCTTAATCTCTCCTTCAGGTAAATGCCAATTTTTTTCTCTTATAAATTGTATAGTCTCTATCCCAGTGTTTCATAGTTTCTCAAAAAACCCTCATATCCTTAAAAATATTAATTCCAGATTGTCCGTTAAAATGCATCTTACTTGGATTTAAACACTCGCTTGTTATATACAACCAAAAAACGATAGCGTTCCCAACTTTTGTTATTAATTCTGAGTTTTGAGGTCTAATAAGCTGGGATTATTATCTTTTTTCTTGATTTTTGTGAGTGATATATATTTAAACTCACTGCAAAGAAAAAAAAAAGGTCTGGATTTTCCCTTTCACTTTCAAATAGTACTCACAGTATCGGTCTTGCAAGGAAGTTCCATTGCAGAGGTAATACACAATCTAGTGCTGGAAAAGTTTCTTTTTCTAAAAGCTTGTATTTTAATTACATGTAAGACATGGGCTGGCAGAGCTTGCAGCTTCTTTTAAGCTGGTGAAAAACACATGGTAGGGCAAGCTGGAAGGCCGTGCTGTCCCTCTTATCCATGATTAGTCTCTCTGGGGAGAACCAGTATGCTAGATGGAGTTAGAGAGCATATTCGAAATTTATCCCACAGCCCCTTTACCAGGTGACAAAATTCAACCAAACCCTTTGTTTTGGGGCTGGGAAATTACCACGCAACACTTCCCCCCTCAGCCCATATCAGGAACTAAGGAAAATGAGACTTCTTTTCTGTCATGCTGCACTGGAAAGTTTTCCAAGTCCTCTAAACCCATTATTTGTATTGTGCACATGTTACTCCCAGATAGGATTGCCAGGTTGGATGAAGCATGAGGCTCCAGTAACTTTGTTCCTCAACAGTTCTTGGGGCAGGACAAGTGCTGTAAAGCTCTGACAAACAGGATAGTTTCCATATCCCAGATTTCACTCAGTTTCCATATCCCAGATTTCAGCCACAGTCATTTCTTCCCAACACAACTATTTGGTAATCATTTACAAGAACAAAGCAAAGGGGTCCTTTGTACACCTTCTTCCCCATCTCCATTGATGAGGCAATAGCTGTGTTGGGAGGGGACAGTTGCAGCCAAAAATTGGAGTTTGGAAGGTGAGAAACAAAAGGTGCCATTGTTCTCTTGACAGAGCTTTATAATACATCATTTTGCTCCAAAGTCTGTTGAGAATTAAAGTTACAGGAGTCCTGTCCTGGCTCCAATCGGGCACCTCTACTTGCAGATGAGGTTATGTGTCAAATACATATTGGTGTTCTGTGTGGAAGACAACTATTAGTGTTGTCAAATATCTAATTAGAAAGCACTACTGAGGAAAGTGCATGAAACTGCTACAGATTTTCATGAAGAAAAAAAAAATCTGATAGAGGTATCCTACCAATACTGTCGTATGATCTGATATGTGATATAGTCTAAGAGGTGTTCCACTCAAAAGATGTTGCATTAATTGTATTCAAGGGCCTGGTTCTTAGTTTTTTTCTCTCTCTCTCAATCACAACCACACCCAAATCATAGTTACTGACAAGAGAGTCTCAGTTTTTAAACCATGAGATTTCTTTCTCCCTTTCAATGTGAGTCTAAGAGCTGGTGGAATCTATGCTTATTGAACAGGCAAAAGTCTGAGTCAGAGCTGGGAGCTGAAGGATCTTTTCTAAATCATGTTTTATGTTCCTTGCATACCTGCTCCTCCCGCATGGCCTGCAACTTCTTAGCCTTACTTTGACGGTAATATTCCATGATCATCATGGCTGCATAGATTTTGCCCACGGTCAGGTCGGTAGCTGCAGAGTGAGAAAAGCAGGAAAAGAAAAACATTAAAAAGCACTCCATTTCACCCTTCCTTTCGTACTGCTCAAAGGTGCTCCTCAATCTCTACTGTGGGTTCTAATTTCTTGGCTTGTTGGGCACAATTAAACTTGGTATGTACAAAAATGCTCAGTCTGCCATGGATTTTTGGAATGGGAGCAAAGGGATGGTCACAGATTCATTCTGCTAGTATCATTTGCCACGTGTGAACTACCACAGAGGGTATTATCTCTATAAACTCCAGGGCATCAGAAACAATTGTCCTAAAATAGTATAAGAGGTCAAGACCAATGATGACTGACCAAAGAAAACAGGATTTCACTCTTTCTTCACTTTTTGAGAAGCACTGGAAAGGCCCAAGCTCCTGTGATAATGGGGCTTCCCATTATCTAGACTTGGCTGAAGGGGGATACTTCCCTCTTCAGGTAAACCAAGGGTTAATGAGGTGTTGTGATTAGATTACATTTTACTGTGGGTCACCCTCACAGGTCACAGGGGGAGAATTGCCCAATCAAAGGGAAAAGAGTTGAGCATCTTGGAGATGTTTCCAGATGCTTCGAAGGGGAAGCTATAAAGCTCCTTGAGAGGCCATGTGGCCGAGAGTCAACAAAGGAACCTGCTAGAGATGAGATCTGTGCCAGTCGTAGGCTGCAGGCCCCCTCAGGCCGTGCCTCCTGGCCTTACTCTTGTCTTAGACCATCTAAATCTGTGACCCCAAATGTGAGTAGCTAGAACTAGGTATCTAGTCACGTTAGGGGCTATTATTTTGGAGGCTGGCTGATCTAAAGAATGTATCTCTGTTTTTATATCTGTTTTTGTAACTACTTGTAACTTAAGCGTACCTGGGAGGTGTGAGCCTCTCATGTGTATGATTGCCTTGTTTATTTGCATGCCTTGAATAAATGCTTTTCTGTAAAACCTCTGTTTCCTCTCCATCCCCACGCCATACGCTAGATAGAGGGGGAAGGGAAGGTCCTTAAGCACAGAGATTGTCAATCTACTGAGCAGAGTCCCACTGTGCTGTTCAGTTAATTCAGAATTCAGTGGGTGGTAGCAACAAGGAAATTAGTAAACGCTGGGAGAATTTCCAGATCTTTTCAAGAAGTCAGGCTTGGGGGGTCTGGAAATAATCTCAGTATGACAGCTCCTTCCCAAAGAGAGCTTCTTACCTGCTCTTAATCTGTCCCTGCTTCAGTGATAGACTAAGTACTTCAGAGAGCTCCCACACTTATTTTTAGAAAAAGAACAAGGCCAGAGGCACATTTAAGAGTAACAATAAATCTGTTTCTAAAACTGGGGGGGCATGATTTTTGGGCCAAAATAGCCTTTAAAAAATTACACACAAAGCTCCCCCTCCCAAACAAGTGCAAATACACAAAAGGCCTCTGTTCATATCCTCCAGAACCCTACCTCCTAAATGACTTCTTTTTCCTCCATTTCCTCTGCAAACGAGCAGCTGGAAGTATGTAACATCCATTTTGGAGGCAAAACGGAAGAAAAAGAAAATATTTTGGCATGCTTAGAGGCATGGGGTTTATATTCCATGAGGAGTCTAAAGTCAGCATGGTGTCTGATATCCACATGCTGCCAAGAATAAGGGATGAATGAAATCATCAGTTGGACCCTCTAGGAAATGTACGGTAATTGGCCATGCCATCCCAGCCAGTCTGTTCTATACCCACGGGGCCTTTTGCAGGACCCTGGCTGTTTCCACAGTGGACTGTTGTAGTGATATTATTCCACTTTCAACGTCCTATGGAATCCTGGGGTTTGCAGTTTAGGAAGAGGCCTTTGAGGAAAGGCCCTCCAAGGCGCCTTCCTAAACTGCAAACCCCAGGATTCCATAGAATGTTGAAAGTGGAATAATAGCACTACAACAGTCCAGTGCAGAAATGCCCCCTGTGTGTCTGTAGAAAGCATAATTGGCCTTTGGGCCCTTGAAAAAGCTGCAAGTGTGGGAGCACATGGACAGATCACAGGGGTGGGCTATGGTATTTCAAGGTCTTGTCCCATCACTTCTAGTATGAGGGAAAGTCCCTTCCCTCATAGGCCTATAACTGGGTGGTAGCAATGGTTACTCCAAAACGATCAATCAGGTCCAAAACGACCTGTAGAGGGTGTGATTGGCTATTTTGGGCACTCAAAAAAAAAAAAAAAAGAAAAAGAAAAGAAAAGAAAAAGAAAAACAAAGAAAAACAAAGAAAAACAAACAACTTGGGGTAAGGAGAGGGTGAGGGTAGCCGCATGTCCTGGGGGAGCTGATATAGCTCCCAGACCTCTGGAGGTTGCCTATCTCAGTGTTGAGGTAAGAGAACATACCTGTAGGAGGCAACTATAACAGTGTGTATCACATGCCTTTTCAGTAGGCTGTACTTGTTCTGAGCACGGATGTTGTCGCTAGTGCCTGCCAATTAGCATAATTACTGCCAATGTGGAATAATAAAAGCAGGTAAGTGTGGAAATGGTACAATTCTCTCTGTTAGGCAGAGGTCTCTGCAGTAGTAAACAGGAGTATCCATAAGTGAATTCAGTGTGACAGAAGCGTCATCATAGGCAGGGGCAGGAAAAGGCAGTTCTTACATTTATGAGGGGTTACCAGAAGATCCAGAGTTTTCTGGGACAGGTTGGGCCAGATTGCCATCATTTCCTTCCTCAGCTCTGCATCCATCTGCTGTTTGTCAGCCCCTCCTAGAAGACATAACCCAGGAATGAAAGCTAAATAACAGAAACAAATACTTCTGATTTCTATCCCTTCCCGCCTAAATATTAAGATTTTTTGTTCTTTTTTCCTCTTGGATTTAGCTACTACAGCAAGTAGCCCTGGCAAAATTTCAGCCCAGGAGTGTGGGGAAATGGGAGGTAAAAAGCTTTTAACAATGACAAGAATGGCTCAACACATAAATCAGGAGTGGGGAAAGTGCAGCCTCCAATTGTTGCCAGATTGCAACTCCCAGTTTTCAGCCTCACCACTTACTAGGTTGATGGGAGCTGCAGTCTTCCATCTGGAGGGCTGCATCTCTGTTCTAAACACACTTCAGATCTCTTAGCACTGCTCCTGGTGATTCTCTTAAGCATAGAGCCTTTTTTCTGCAGAAGCTGTTTGGGCAAGCTGAGAACCAGAAGGCCACCTCAGTACCACTCTTCTGTGAGAAGGGGAATATGTGCTTCATGGAGCTTTGTCTTTGCCACATGCATACCTTGTTTTATATCCCCCTTTCAGTCTAAGCATCCCATACAACAGGTGCTACAGTATCTTAAAATGAAATTTTCTTAATCCACTTTCATTTCCTGGAACTTGCCACATAAGAGATAGTACTCTCTTGCTGGGTTTATGGAGGTGATACTTACCCTTAGCAATCTTGATGTCAAGTGCAGTCCGGATCAATGCCATGAGAGTGGAATTGAAATGGACTGTATTGTCATCTGCCACAGGCAGGTCCATACGAAGTAGTCTCTGCAGAAATCCAAGCAGAAAGATGTCATTTTATGATCCCACAACTCCCCCGTTTGTCATGCACAGATGAGCCTATGACCTTTGAGGAGAACTCTTGAGGACAGGGACTTTATATTCTGTTTTCCCTAGTACTCCTGGTTTTATGTTCCCTCACTCAAGGTCATGCAGATCAAGTGTGACTGCAATACTTCTGAGTCAGTTGCTTATTCAGTTCTTGCCCTACCTAACTTTTCTTTCACCCAGCTACACACAGGTATCACAAATTTTGTACCAGCTCCTAGGAGAGATGACTGGAGGTATACCCCTACCTAATAATCACATAAACTCAATTTGTAATCTTAAACATGCTCCTACTAAGTTCATCCCACAGAATTAACTGGGACATGGTTAGGATTCGTCTGCAGGATCATCAATATTTTCCTTTCTTCTTCATTTTTTTTTTTAGTGGACAATGTTCCTAAATGCTTCAGAGAAGATGTGTATATTGTAGCATAGTTCAAAGGGAACTTCCAGGCTTCTGGTTTATTCTAAGATATTCTACTCCACCATCTCAAAGGAATTAAGAGCCCCAATTTTGCTTTCTATACCACTTTCCTCCTTGGGAGTCCTAATAGGTTCCCATGTGTCCTGTTCCACTAGACCTCATGCAATGTCATTCTCTCTGGAATGAATCCTACTTGAGCTGCTAATTTCCACAGAGTTCTCCTCAAGAGCTCATTCTTCAAATATATAGTAAAGTAAAAAAAAAAGAAAGAAAGAAAGTGAAAAATAACTCAACCAAACAAAACAAAATAATATCCCGCCTTTCCAAGATAGCAGCAGACAGCAGCAGTACAGGGATGGGGTCTAAGGAGAAAGCACTGCAACCGTTCAACAGAGCAGGTTTTATCAAGTGTGCAAGACTAGAAGCATGCAAAAAAGAGCATGCAGCATGCAGCATGGCACAATGCAAAGGCATCCACAGAAAACACATTGAGACTCATTCATAGCTCTGGTATAGATTGCTCTAAAGGGAGAGGTCCGGATTGTGGGCTCTTGGTGCAAAAAATGGGTGCGCCCTTAAGGTAGAAAAGAAAGAAATGAAATTGACAGACTATGGGCCATGTGCCATTCCTCTGAGCCAAGGCCGTGGGCTGGAGATCACACAAGATGCTCAGGGTGGGGCTTGACCTGCTAGTGCATTAGCTGAGATAGGCTGCAGACTAATGGAAATGGGGGTTAGACGATCAGGCTCTTGGGGGGTTGTTAAGTGGATGTTATTGAACAGAGGCACACAGGATGACAACATGTAAGATCAAAAAAGAGAAGGAAGTGGGAGAGAGAGGCACACATACAGGTGATGATCAGGTCAGCAGAAGGATTCTTCAGGAACCTGTTGTCCAGAAAACCTGTCAATCTTTGGAGATCAGCTTGAATTAAATACCTACAGAACGGGTGTCCCTCCCTACGCTTTCTGTGTGTGACTCAACATTTCCTCCTTTTTCATAATCTAGTAAGAATGCTGCCTGTTCCTTCACTTTCACTGTGTTTCTGACTATCCAATACTGGGCTACAGATCAGTATGTTATTCCTTTTTCTGTCACATACATCAATAGCAGCTGTCAGAAGGATCTGGGAGAGTCAAGCTTTTCTTTCTGGATATATGCATTGTTTGGTGTGGAGTAAAACAGTGAGTAATTTCCTAGAAAAGATGAAGCATCTGTATTTCCCTTCCCTTAGACCTTTTCTTTGCATTGGATCTGGACTCACATTCAAGAAGATTATCAATGGCCTTTTTAGACATTTTGACTGGTCACCTAGAAGAGCTGTTGAAATTTGTAAATTTGTTTTAGCTGCATCACTTTGGCAGATCAGGTGGTTGCTTTTCTCAGTTGCTGTTCCCAAAATTTTGCCATTGGAGATTACTTGTATGTTGTAATTATCAAGAGCAGCAAGAGAAAAGTTGCCACATGATTATGCCCAATAACAAGCAATTCATGTGGCTGAGGACAGCAGCATGATGATTCTATTTAATTTGGTGTTTCTCAACCTCTCATGTTTCAGACATTTTGTTGTTCAATTCCCAGCATGATCAATCAGGAATTCTGGATGCTGAAGCCTCAAATATTTGGAGGGTCAAAGGCTGAGAGCCACTGACTGAATAGTGAGCACACCAGCAAAGGATTGGTAGCTGACTAGCTTTGGGCTACCACTCATATTCCTTCTGTCAAATGTTTCTTCCCTGAAATAGTGCTACACTGGAGCCCATACTCTCCAATTGTCCTGTTTTGGCACAAACACTCCTGGTTAACCCTCTGTTGTCCCCGCTTCTCAACCATTTTCTTTCTCCTCCCACTTTCCTCCTTGATTTACTTCAACTGTTGCAAACAGAGTTTAAAGTTTACAAGTACGGTAGTTGGCACTCAACTCAGCAGGAAAGGGGAGTCTTGCCCTTCACATTGGCTGCTTCCCCCCCCCCAGGCTTTTCTAAATCTCAGGCTTTTCTGCTTTAAATAGTAGCTCTGCTTTGTCATTAATATTTTTTGCTTTCTGGTTGTCTGGCCACACCCTTTCAACCAAACTCTGATATTGCTGGGGCATATCTGTCCCAGTTTTCAATTGTGATGGTATGGGACCCATTCCCATTTTACTGCTACAAATGTAGTCCTCAAGCCTCTGTGTAGTAGCAGAAGTACCTTCCCTTCCACAAGTGCTTCTCTCAGTGGCCTAAATCCTATTGTTAGTTCCAACTATAGGCTTCCCCCACTTATCTGATAGGTTAGGAACCAGAGCACTGTCAGAAAATGGAATTGGCTGAAAGGCAGTACTATACTGTAGGGAGCATGAAGGACTTACTGAGACTTGGGCCATTTCTGCACTAGAGTGTTATAGCGCTATGATTCCACTTTCAAGATCCTATGGAATCCTGGGGTTTGCAGTTTCGGGAGGGGCCAGCCGGCCCCTCCCGAAACTGCAAACCCCAGGATTCCATAGGATCTTGAAAGTGGAATCATAGCGCTATAACACTCTAGTGCGGAAATGGCCTTACTTAGGACCAACCATGCATGTGCTGCTTGCAAAGTCTCTCAGCTGGCTTACCACCTTTTTCTCCCCTGCTGCTTGTTTGCAAGCAGCGTGCACATGTGAGTGGTTCCAAATGAGCCTCCATAGGCAAGAACTGATGAAAGAGCTGAACCCCTATTGAATTAATGGAACTTGTCCTTAATTTGGAAGCATCAAAAGAGTGAATCATCAGATAATAGGATGTTAAAAGGTGGGGGCCTTCGGCAATCGATTCAGTGGGTATACTCTACTTGGGACTAATCAATGGGATTTCAGCCAATATCTTCAAGATTTACTTGATGTTATTATCTCAGTCAATGACTACTAAAACATAAAAATCTCATAAATGATATGCAAGAAAAATCTGTCATTTTCATCATAAATTTGATCCATGGAATTTTTAAGATTCCCTTGTTACTGAATCCAATTTTCTTTCTGGAATTTTCATTTTGTGGCACAACATCCACACAAGCTGCTGATTTCAGGACAGCAAACTAAATCAAGCATGGACTGGATCATTAAGGCAGAATCATACTGTCTTATACTATACACCCTCCATCTGTCTTGATTTGGCAGGGACAGTTCTGGTTAATCCTCTCTCTCCCCCTTTTTCAACTGCTTTTAAAACCTCCCAGTTTCTCTCTTCTCTTCCCACATTTTCCCCTTGTTTACTTCAACTGCTGCAAAATGAATGCAAAACACAAAGCAATTTGCACTTAGTGAACTCATCAGGGGGGAGAAGAGAGGAGAGGGTCGAATCTTGGCTTTCCCAGTAGACTCAGGCAAAAGCAAACTGCTGCAGCCTCTCCTAGCTTGTGTTTTTTTCTTAATAACTTTTGCCATTTCAGCCACACTGTGATGTTGCTTGGTCACATGTGTCCTAGTTTTTATCTGTGAAATGCTGGAAAGTATGATACTGTGATGGATGATAGATGTGAAATTGCCAAACAAAGCTACACATAGGCCCAAATTTTGTAGAAGAACTTCTAGAGTACTGTCTGTGACAGCTCAATGAGAAAAGATAATGGGGATAGGGGACAGAAGGATTCAGGCATCAATCCTTCCTTGAATCAGACAACAGACTCACTACCAAATGTTCCTTCTTCCACTGGAGGGTAATATTATTGCAGAATCATGACCTTTCTCAAAAGATTTTCTGGACAACAGATGTCACAGGTAAATGAATCTATGGATTTATGGATAATGGTAGCTTATAGGAATGAGATGGAAGAATAAACAGAGGAACAAGAAACTGCAGAGGGGGAAAATTACTGCAAGTATAAAAAATAAAACACATTATTTTACTATATGGATACTGGGAAACAGAAGCACAGATATAGAAATGGCACAGCTAGGAATGGGACTTGTGGATCTTGTCACCCAAACCTCTAGCCTGAAACCAATTTACCTTAAGCTTCATATGCCTTGTACAGCCTTCTATCTAGTCACCCTCTGTTCATCAAGCCTGAGGTAACCTAGGACTTCTGAAGCGCGGCACAAGCAGCTGTATATATTTTGTTTTAAAGCTGGTCACTGAAACCATAGGCTGTACTAGGCTCTATGCATTTTCCTCTTAAAAATAGTTATAATGCAAAAAGCCAACAAAACAGGTTTACTGTTTATTGTGGCCCAGTGTGTCAGTAAGTGCTCTATCATATTTGTAGCTGCCTTTTACCTATTTGATTTGTACTAAGGCAAATTAGATTTTCCTTCTTGAAACTTGCATAAATGTGTTGCATTCATGAACTACTCTTCTCCAGCTGGAATATGGTGTTTGAAGTCACCCTATGACAGGAGCCATAGGCTGCTATTTGGGATTGCAATCAGCCCTCCACATTCACAGGTTTAACTTTCATGAATTTGATTATATTTGCCACTGGCTCTGCTGCTGTCCTACCTGTTTTTAATAAGGACTTATAAGCCTTGTCTCACATTCACAGTCTCTCCGGAAGCCTTGTAAGACTATTTCCGCACTAGACTGTTATAAGCCTCAAAGGCTCCTCCCTAAACTGCAAACTCCAGGATTCAATAGGATGTTGAAAATGGAATAATAACAGTACATCAGTCTAGTGCAAAAATGGCCTGAGAGAGACTACAAGAAACTGTGAATGCAAGGTGAGGCTTTTAAGTCCCTGTTAAAAATGGTGTAAGGCAGAAGCAGAGGTGGTGGCAAGCCCCACAAGTCACCTTCTTCAACCTTACAAAGAAAACCCTCCTCTCTTGTGATATTCCAGAATTTAGGGCTGCAACTCATTGAAAATCCAGCATAGCTATGGTATCTTCAATATATAGATACTTTGGTCTCCCCTCTGAAAGACTGAAACAGATAACTACTTTTATCATAATCTGCCATGCCTTCAAAACACACCATAGCAGACTATACTTAAATTGAACTTAAATTGCATTCAACATTTCCTTCTACTTTGACAAGCTTCTTCTTGGGTTGAATTGTCCCCACTTGTGTAGAAATGTGCTTATTGTAATCTTTTTGTATGATCTGTCACATCCAGTTCAGGCGTGAAAATAACTGGTGACTAAGGATAATGAAAGATTCCATCCATAGAAGAGAGAAGTCATAGTTCAGTGGTACAACAAACTCTCTTCATGTAGAAAGTCTTAAGTTCAACCCCTTCCCTCTCTGAACTTAAGAAGGAGAGGTGAAAAACATTTTTGTCTGAGCATAAGGAAACCACTGGGAAAATACTGGGAAAAGTAGATCACAGATACGTTCATATCGTAATTGCTGTAACAGTTGCTATTAAAGTGGAATTTAATTTGTACCAGCTGGCATGGTATAGCAATACCACCCAACGCTTTGAGATTCACTGGCTTTAGCTTCAGATAGCTTTGGGGAATGAGCAATAGAGTACATACTTCACATAAAAATGATCCCAGCAACAGCCCCCCCCATCTTCTTTACAGAGTCAAGTAGCAGGTGATGGGGAAAACTGTACAATGCCAATGCAAGTCAGAGTCCACAATACTGACACTTAGACAAGCTGATCCAATCCAGCTTGCATACAATACATGGCAATGGAGTCTTAATAGGAATATCTCTGAGATGATAGGTCAACTCTTTTTTTGCAAACTTTTATATATCTTCTACTTGTTGATTTTTGAACCTAGGCTTCTAACCTTCATCTCACTGGTCTATTCCATATGGTCCCATTATATTCTTTGTTCTGCTTCTCTGGTTCATTTAAAGTGCAATCCTATACCCATTTATCTCAAAGCAAGTCTCAGTGAAAGCCAAGAGTGTTACTTCTGAGTAGATATGTATAGATTTAAAGTTTTAGTAGTAATTTAGACCAGATAAATTGCACATTGGCTTCTTAAGCTTCTGCCGCTTTGGTGGCATAATTGCACAATTCACCAGTTTGCATACTCTTCTGCCTCTGTTTCCAAGAATCAAAACAAGGACGTTGGGAGATTATACATTTATGCTTCCAAAAATGGAGAGCTGTGACAAAAAGATGAACAGGTGAAAAGGGAACATTTTGATGGTTCCCCCATCCCACTGTGAAAGGCCATTAAAAAAAACCTTACTTTCTTTTTGCTTTAACAAAGTTACAAAGAAGACTGAAGAGCTAACTTCTTATTCTAATATAGGCAGGTAAGAGATTGCACAAAGCAATCAATAGATCATTTACTTTCTTCTGCAGCCACTTGCATGGACTCTTTCTACTTTTTGAGACCAATTAACCGGCAAATGGAAATCAAATACATTTTACAACAGCTTCCACGTGGATTATGTTGATAATTGTCTGTTAGAGAAAAGCTGTTAAATGTGTCAATCAATATCTGGTGAAATATAGAAGTATTTTCCCAATCTCCACATGGGACTGTAATGTCTGAATCCCCTTCTCAGGCCAAGTATTAAAAGATGTGAATATTTTCTATGAACAAAGAACTATAACAATGTGAAAGCAAAAAGTGTAAATAAAACAGCTTCAAGATTAGTCCAAACTTCAGAAATGGTGTCCCTGCACTTTGGTGTTTACACAGATGTACAAATGTATGAATTAGATTCTCCACATGAAGTCACGCACATGGCGACATCATGAAAAGTAATTCTAATGTCCTTATTAATTAGAATACATGTAAAAAAGTATATATTAAACACAGATTTGAATTATGATTCTGGCATACTTTTGTCTCAGGAACTACTTGCAGAACCTATTTAATAGTCTGTATCTTCAGAAAACTGAAAGAAGAAATCCAGTCCTTGTGAAAGATATATCTTTGCATGATCTTGTTCTCTGGACCACTGAGTGTACTCAGTTGACTCTAATATTATGATTTGTAAATTTATCACGTCCAATGTGTCTTTGATTTTTGATTATGCTAAAAATGTTGATTGACATAACTGGCACTCCAAGTCATGAAGACACACTCTCTTTTCCTTCTCCATATGCACACAGCATAAAAACACTCCCTGGCACATTCTGTGTAAATACCAACTTTCTTTATAAAAGCAATGCAGTTGCATCTGTACTGCACTGAATGCTTTCTGTTTCTTTTGTCTCTATATCAGAAGATGAGAAATGAACTGCTTGACTCGCTATCAAACCAGGCTGCATTTCTAAGACACATCTAATGTTAGTCATTTACTGGACAGATCAGATCCATATAGAATCACAGAGCTGCAATGCATCCCAAGCACCGTCAAGTCCAATTCCCTGCAAGTGCCAAGA
This sequence comes from Ctenosaura bakeri, assembly GCA_948474755.1. Classification (NCBI taxonomy): domain Eukaryota; kingdom Metazoa; phylum Chordata; class Lepidosauria; order Squamata; family Iguanidae; genus Ctenosaura; species Ctenosaura bakeri. Next base: position 88,566 of record CAOLHI010000727.1, read on the forward strand.
ATCCATGCTAAAGCACCCCGATATATACGCTCCTGTATATAAGATAGTGAGTTGGTCTTTTCTGTTTAAATTAAGAAATTTTAATGATAAGGTAACGTGAACACTCCACTGTATGAGGTTCCTTGGTTCTCAACTGTATCGTGCTGATTTGCAACAACAACAATAATAATAATAATAATAATAATAATAATAATAATAAAAAATTTTATTGGTTACCTGCCTCTCCCTGGGGCTCATGCATTTTAATTGTGCTTTTATGACTGTCATGACATTTTGGTTGGGATAATAATGCAAATATCATTTTGACAAACATTTCTTGAAGCAGATTGTTCAATTTATCATGAGGCTCATAAGAGATTGCCACATTGGGTACTCTGAAAGTGCATTATGAGTTGATAGAAAGGAGGAATTCACACTAAGTGTTTTTTGCCCTGTCACAGTCCAGAACAGGAAGCTAAGGTAGATGATGTCCTCATCAGACTGACTGGCTGTTAGGGAGCAGCCATCTTGCCTTGCCAATGCATAACCTAGCCAAGCAGCAGAACCCCCCAAAAACCAAGAACAGCAACCCATCCAATGTACAGATAGGCAGCCATGAAAGGAGAGTTGGATTCCTTCTTTGTATCAATCCAGAATGCATCTTCATAATAAGTAATGAATGTGGCACTCTCTTGGCTGGTGAGAGGAGGAATCCACACCAAGTGGACCTACCCAAGCCTTTCCAGTAGCAAAGGATGGATGTGGCTGCGCTTGCAGTTGGATAACCTCTTGAACATCTTCCCAGAGTTCAAGAGAGTTTAAAGGAGACAAAAAGCAAATAATATACTCTAAAGAGCATAATCTTGGCAACACAGATGTTTAAGGTCCACCTTACATCCAATTTATGCCAACATTTTTCCTTGTGTGAAGGTTTAGGGCAGAAGGAAGTTAAGATAATCTCCTGTGAAACATGAAAATGAGACACCACCTTAGGAAGGAAGAATGGATGGATCCAACTGAAAGGACACATTGTAAGAGTTAAAAGTCTGAGAGCTCAGAAACTCGTCTGCAAGGTAACAGTTACCAAGAAGGCAACCTTCAAAGAGAGAAGCCAAAGTTATACAGCTAAGAATTTCAAAGGATAGTCTCATGAGACACCTCAGTACTAGAGGAAGACTCTAGGAAGGAAAGTAATACATTTCCAACAGGCATGGGAAAGAAATGCCTCTAAGGAATCTCTTCAGTTGATAATGAATCAAGAGAAGCAGGAAATCTGGCTTGGAAAAGACTGAAAACAGGGCAGTGGCTGCCCTCTTCAGGATGTTTGACTTCAAATTGAGATCCAAAGTGTTTTGCAAAAAAGGCAACAAGTGAGCTGGCAGACATGGTAAAAACCAAATTTATACTAGTGCTGGAAGGCCTTCTGTGTAACTTCATAGATGTCAATTTTCTCCTGGAACAGAGCAAGGTATTAATTACTCTATTGCAGCAGACTAGGGTTTCTAATGCTTACTATAAAATCTCCAGGCAGCTAACTATAGCCAGGCCAGATCTGAATGCATGGCTGGCACCTGAAGAAGACCGTGATGTTGAGGAAGACACCAAGATTGGTTAGAGCCAGGTGGAGTAGTTCTGAGAACCATGGCCTTCTGAGCCAATGTGGTGTGACTAGTGTAGTGTGGTGTGCTCTCTGTTCCTTGATTTTCCTGAGAACCCAGCCAGAAGGCCAAGAGGAGAAAAGAGATGAAAGAGGCCTGGAGTCCACTGAACTAGAAAAGCATCTGTGCCCCCTGCTAGGGGATTGCAGAAGTGGGTGTAAGATCTTGCCAGTTTGAATGGACCAGGAGGCAATCCTCTCTCTGTTGACATCCTACCAAATCTTGTTTGGATCACCTGAAACATTGCACTGGGTGAAGTGCATACCTGCTGAGAAAATTGACCTGAAGATCAGAGATGCTTATTGCATACTGCATTGTGGTGGCAAGCACTAACTCTTTCACTCAATGAAAGAGCAGGCTGCCTCCCTGTAAACTGATCTTGCTTGAGAGCCATCTTGTTTTGCTATCTAGGAAGAGATGACATGTTGTGTATTGGGATGAGAACACATTTTACCCAAAGTAGAGGGGCAAAAGTGGAGCAGGGCTAGATGCACCACATGAAGTTCCATCCAACTAATGCTGTGACACAACTTCTGAGAACTCCAGAAGCCCTACACCACTTTACCCTTGCAAAGAGCCCTTTAGCCCTGAAAGCTGGCATCCCTTGTTACACTAACTCAGTAGGGATCGGAAAATGAGCTTCTTTGCAGACCAGCTTTCTTGGACAACCATTTGAGAGAGAGAGTGTGAACTGAGGAAAAAGAAAGAGCATGAGATGTCTACGTTGGACTATGTGCAGCTGATGGAGGAACATCTGAAGAGGTCTGGCTGGAAAACAGGGCCAGGGTACTATTTGAATGTTAAAAATAACAAGCCTGAAGTGGCAAGCAAGACCTCTTTCAGCAGATTCTGCATTCTCTCTGCTGACAGGAACATCATTTCCCATCTGATACTGATTAAAAGCAGTGAGGTAGGTGAGAATCTGAGGCATAACAAAATTACTTTTTGTGATATTTACCAAAACCCCATGTGTTTGTAGACATGTGAAGGTTGAACTGAAAAGCCTGGAGAGTTTGCTTTGGAGATCTTCCCCTGAGAAGTAAATTGTCTAAATAGGGGTACAGATGGGGACAGCCTGAAGGACACTGCACAAAACTGAAAGTGGAGACTCCAAAGGTGTATCCAAGGACATGTAAATAAGCTTCCTATAGGCTCATGGAGACAAGAAAGTTGCTCTTCTGTAGGACCTCTTCTGTAGAACTTCTTATATGGAAAGCAGAATCTTCATTCTGAAACACTTGGCAGTAAGGAAACAGTGAATTTTGTATCCAAAGTAGAATGGGCATTCCCTCCCCACAGCTTAGATACTGTGAAAAAGGATAGGTTGCTTATCTGTAACTGTAGTTCTTCAGGTGCTCATCAATGCTCTTACACAAGTGGGCTCTCATACCTGTGGAGATCCATCCATGGAATGTTCCACTGCTGAGTAGCTTTTGGTGGTAGCCCTGCCCCATTGGGCACAAAGTTAAATAGTGCCAAGAATTACTCCCCTCAGTTCTGATGTCTGTTGTATAGAAGTGGACCTGCAGAGAAAGAGGGGAAGAGTGTGTGTGTGTGTGTGAGGGCACAGGTGACCACTCGAAGAACTACTGTTACAGGTGAGCATCCTGCTTTTCTTCTTTATGGTCTTTATGCCTCACATAAATGGGTGACTAACTAGCTTACCACTGGATGTGGGGCACGTCTGTTTAAGACAGAACATAACACTGCTTGTTCACTTGCCACATCGCCATGAGCCCGGCAATTTTGCTGGTAGTTCCAGATAAAATTAGACATCTGTGTCCAGGATGCAGCTCTGCAGACTTGTGGAAGGGAGACATCCCATAGCCAGGCCTGAGATGTCAAAATGGTCTTAGGGGAATGTGACCAAACCACCAAGGGCTGAAGTTTTCTGGCAAGTTGGTAAGATAGATTAATCAAGTAGTCCACATCCAGTGGGTCAGTCTGTGGGAGGAAACTGGGAGGCCTGCCTTTTGTCCCTCACAGTAAAGGAACAGATTGTGTGACTGTTGGAGAGGAGCTGTTCAGTGGGCATAATAAGCCAGGACCCTGTGAATGTCAAGGCAATGCAAAGCCTTCTCCAAGCCCAAAGAGGGGTCTTTACAGAAGTCTGGCAGGACAATATTTTGGTTGAAATGAGATATGGAGACAACCTTTGGCATGAACGCTGCATCAAAATGTAGCATGACCATGTCCTCATGGAAGACAAGATAGAGTTGGTCTGAGTGGAGGCACAAAGTTACCTTGCTCATTTTAAGGAGATGATTCCCACTACTAAGACTGTCTTGAGGGTGAGAAGGCCCATGTCCTTAGTGGCCATGGGCCCAAAAGGCTTCTCCATGAGTTAGGAAAAGATGAAACAGAGCAACTAGGAGGGAATGGGATCCTGGACTAGAGGGTAGAAATTGGAGAGTCCTCGGAGAAACCTTTTAATTGTGGTGCTCTGGAAGAGTGCAGCTGAGAGGTATGAGAGTGCCACTGTAACAGTCAAGTACAGAGTGCAGAGAGTGAGAGACTGGATTTTTTAAGGTGGAGCAGAAAAGTTATGACTGATTGCTCATCTACAGGAAGAGAGAGAAGACCCGAGGCCTGAGCGAAGGCATAGAATCAGCATCACTTGAGAGCATAAGAGTGATGAGTAGAGGGCTTGCAAAAGTCTAAGAGGACAGCTCAAATATGGTTGTCCAGCAACTGTGAATACACCAAGCCATGAGGTAGAGAGGCCTGAGGTCTTGATGTCTCATTTTCCTGCTCTCCTGGGTCAAGAAAGAGGGGGAGTGTAGGAATCAGAGATACTCTTGGCAAGACATCTGCAACAGGGATCAAGAACCAGGGTTGTCTCAACCAACAAGGGGCAACTAGGATGTAGTCCACTTGGTCCTTCTGAACCTTGACCAATACTCATGTGATCAAAGGAAACAGAGGGAAGAGGTAAAGCAGGGGCCCAATTCAGGACTGGAGAAAAGCATTCCCTAGAGACCCCATGCACACTTCCCTCTCAAAGTGGAGGTCTTTGATTTCATTGCAAGTGTCCTCAGTAAAACCTGCAGATCTCAACCAAGCATAGCAGGAAAGGCCAACTGTGGTTGCCATGACTTTTACAGTGTAATCAGCCTTGTGGTATGTTGTGGTGATCTGTCTTCCTGCAAGGTGATGTGCCTCTTGTTGGAAGAGGACAGCAACTTTCCTCTGATCAACTGGCAGGAAGGATATGAAGGATACCATTTTTCCAGGGAAACTGTTATATCCTACCATGCAGGCTTGATAGTTCACTACATGGATAGCTAAAGCAGTAGAAGAGTAGATTTTTTTACTGAATAAATCAAGATGATGGTCTTCTCTACTAGGAGGGGTGGATTTATGAGTGAATTTATTGAGCAGTCTCACCTATAATCAAATGGGGTACAGGATGGATGAGGAAGAAAGTAGTATCCTTTGCCTGTACCTGGTGAAGGGTCTCCAGGCATCTGGAAGTTGGTGGTACCTATGAGGGCTTAACCCAGGACTGCTTGACTCATTCCATGAGTGCTGGCAATACTGGAAGCATAGCTGTTATGTCCCAGACAGACCAGACAGTCAATTAGCAAAATGGCAGAGCAGAGCTTACTTACAGAGGCAAGAGTGGGAGTAGTCCAAACAAAGTTCAGGCCAAGAGTGCAAGTTCCAAAGCAAACAGACACACAAAGGCATATCCAAATCAGCATCAAACAAGCAGAGGTTCAAGAGAGTCAGGATTCCAGAAAACATGGCACAGGGCTTCAACCACTGGGAAGATCAGTTGTCGACCCTGAGAGGGGGTCAACCAGCTGCCTTTTATTAGCTAATGATGTTGCCACAGCTATTCCCTCATTAAAGCTTGTTTGCTATTTAAATGAGTTGAACAGCAGAGACCTTCTTTCTGGTGTCTGACACAGTAAGATTCTGTGTTGTTTTGTCTTCTGATACTTGTTCCCCCTGCTCAGGCCCCTGCTGTTGGTTGTTATCTTCCACTGAGTAAACTTCTGGGGAAACTTCTGCCTCAGAATCAGAATCCTCCTCCTCACTGTCAGGGCCTCTAAGGCAGGGCACGACAATAGCTGTCATTAACCCTCTGAAACACTGGATCCAGAAACACTGGATTCAGAGTGGTCTGAGTGTGCATTTTGAGCCTAAGGGGCTTAGTTAGCCTAACGATGAAGTCTGAGTAAGAGCAAAAGTCTTCAAAAGGGGACCTCTGAGCTGAGTTGTCTACATCATCTCCTGGAGATAAAATAAGGGGTGAAGGTGGTGGTGCATCCAATGCTTTATCAGCCACTTCACTGGAAGATGTCCATGGAGATCCCAGTGGAAAGTGATGTGGCACCAGCACAACTGGATGGGGAGAGAGTGGTCTCCAAGAGCTGAATGTCATCTCCTTGGACAGTGACCAAGACTTCAATGCTGGAGGAGGCTATCTGATGGGTCTGTGACCAGTGCAGCTAAGGAGGCTGGTTGTTGTTCAAAACAAGCATGGGATTGGTCATGGTATGGAGTGTGGGAGCAGGAGAGCCGGAACATCAAGTCTCAGGTGGAGACTGGTAATGACGACTTCTGTCAAACTGTCAGAGTCAGTCATAGTCACTGTGAGTTTGGTAGTAAGGTGTATCCCTCATTAGTAATGACAAGCAGGCATAAGAAGGTTTGATCCACAGAGGATCATAAATATAGCAGCTTATCTACTGATAAGGAGTCTGATTTGGGAAGCTTCTCAATATTGAGAATGGTAGCAAGATTGGTCCAAATCATCTCAGAGATATTGATCCCAATAGTATGTATTTTCCTGGACTGGGGACAGTCTATGTTGAGAGAATGGAACTGGGGAAGGTGGTTGAGCAGAAGATTGACATCTCATGGACCTAGAGGTGTGATTGCCACAAAGAGGAGAGAGAGAAGCCAAATGAGGTGGTGGAGTGTGGGCCTGGAAGAAAGGCCCAACTGTCGACATGGAGGCAACTGGAATTTTGTGCTAGATGGGCTAGTAGGAGACTGATCTAAAGAAGTGTTGTCAAGCCCTGTTTGGAGTGCACAAGATACTTCCTGGGCTGGTTGATCCAGTTGTAGAATCAGGTATGCTGCCCATGGATGGAGGGCTTTGAGATACTGAATAATCGGCTGAAGAAGCTACTGGCACCGAGGTCAGCTTTTGGACTGAAGTTGTCAATAGCAGGCAGTCCTTGTCCTTAGTCCATTTTTCTCTAGAAGCAGCAGACCCAGCTACATTCCTCTTATACCCTTTGGCAGACTTAAACCATGTACTGAAAGACCTGCGTGGAATCAACTCCAGTTCACTCTTCACCTTAGTTGGGGGCATAACCAGCCTGGCTGCTTATGAGGAAGACATCTGCCTCAATGAGGGAGGATGGGTCCTCCAAGACCAAAGCTAGTGACTGATTCTTGCAAATGGAGGTGGAGACCATATGAAGCAAGTAGTTTTGGGCAGCTATGTCAGCGACTTGCAAGGATTGCTTCCAAAGGAAGAGATGAAAATGGGATAGATGGTTTTTGAGGCCTTGTGTAGTTAATCTGTTACTCCAAAGGCATGGGATCCTGTGAGGTCTTCTATCAGAACCCACAATTAAATGTAAAAATGGGGAATTAATTAACTCAAATTAAGAAGGCTGCAAGAGGCAAGGTAACTGGCAGGGCCTTTTCACCAATGCTTACAGGGTAACTGCAATAAAATCAGCTAAAGACTCATAAATAGTCTAGAATGTGTTTTATTGGAGGAAAGTCAAACACACACAAAGAATGACACTCACACATGCACTCATACAAGGCTAACCAAAAGACAGAGAGGAAAGGTGGATAGTGGAGAATTCAGGATAGAATGGGCACTATTTACCATTCCAGAGAGAGATGAAGAAAATCAGTGTGGCTCAGGCTGGCGCCCAAAGACAGTACAATATCATGAATCAGGGTGACAGAGTGGATGCCTGCAATTCATGTACTGCAAGCAGGCACCCAAAATTGGGGCTTCTTATACCTAGAAATCTACCCTGAAGGCACGAGGTGTTGATGACTCTGCCTGGGCAAACAATGGAGGTTGCAGAGTGGACGAAAGGTGGCTGGAATGGGTTGATAGTCCTAACATGTAAAGGAAATATGTTGATAATTTTAACATGTAGGTGACGAAGGTATTGATCGCTGTTTGCCAGCTCTGTGTTGAGGACAGGATAAGGGATGACATGGAAAATGCTAGGAAGGAGGACTTGGGAAGGTTTCAATAGGAGATGCACACAGCTAGGGTGCTCACTGGCCGTACCTGGGTTGACTATTGTTTTTGTTGAGAAGATTAGCTTAGACTCATTAAGTCAGGCTTTCCTGGCTAATTTTCAGTGAACTTATGACCTGGTCATGCTGAGGTTACCTTTTGGCCTGCTATTCAGCCAGCGTCCCCTCTCCACATGGCTTTTCAGCCATAAGTCGTGTATAATTTATATTTTATGCCAATTAAACATATTTGCCAATTAATATGTTTTGCTAAATAAACCATATCAAATTGGGTGATTGCGGACTGGTTAATAAATCCCTTGCAGTTGGAATAGGATTTTACATGATGGCCTTCACCAAGAAAACAGACTCAGAGTGATCGTCCAAGTGTGGAATCTTTCCCCCATATAGGGAGCACTTTTTGAACAGGGCTTTTGAGGCCATACAAAAACAACTCACCAAGGATGAAGTCAGGAAAAAAGGAAACGGTTGACCAATGAACAAAGGAAAGAGCTGCTCAGCACTAGTTTTTCCGAGGTGAGTTGCATGGCGGATGAAAACAGAATGGAAGGGAGTAGCTCTTGGTGCTATTTATCTTCATGTCCAAAGGGGCAGGGCTACTGCTGAAAGCTACTCAGCTCTGGAACATTCCATGGATGGATTTATGCAGGCATGAGAAACCATTTGTGTTAGGCAGAGACCAGAAAGAAAACATGGAGTAAATCCCCGAAAAGTGCTCATGAATGGGAATCTCTGGCTCCAGTGGCCACAAGTTATTTTCTGGCCCATAGTGACTTTCTTAGAGTGTGCCTTTGGAGTAGAGGAAGGCAGAAATCTAGTCTTGGGTGATCTGGCAAACTCCAGAGGATAACCTCTGGAGAAGCTGTACAGCACCTCATGAAGGGTCTCCTTGGAGGGTTACTATTTGGAAAGGAGGGCTACTTACAGGAAGGGAACCTAGATCTTGATCATGAAGGTCAAAAGGAACAAAAACATATGGATGGGCAAAAGAAGAAATTAGGACTTTGCTTTGTTTCTTCTCCAGTTTTTAGAAGTAACAGGCATGGCCAGTTTTTTGTCTTTCATTTCTGTTAGAATGTTCCTTAAGGAATGGTTAGCAAAGTCTAATACCCTTGAGAGGTGTGGTGGTTAGATCAGTTGGGAAGTAGTTTACCTCCTGGGGCCTAAGCCAGGCCAACTGCTCTAGCAGAAGGCTATGGAGGGAACTACACAAATTGTACTTCTCTATACATTTTCATGAGTCTTATGTACAAAGATGTCTGATCTAGATTGTCATTCTGAAAAATACCTTCACTCCAAAAGCCTGCAGTTCTAGCAAACAGTTAACTTATAGCTATAGCATGGATAGACAGGCAGAAGCTTCATGTGCTTTTTAAAGGGACACACCAATATTCTTCTCTTCTGGATCCTTAAAAAATCGCTCACCTCCTTGTGAATCAATGCCCCTGAAACCAAAGCAACAAAAGTAAGGTCCACAAGGAGAATTTCTAACTCTGCCACTGTTTGCTTGTTAAGAGTGTAAAATCTATGATCAACCAAGGTGGCTCTCTTGCCTTGCAGAGTGGCAACCCACCAACTTCAGGAAGACAGAAGGGAGAGGCATTTCCTTGACAAATGATTTGGGTTAACAGAGCTCTGTGGGGCTTCTCTCACTAAATTCTGGTTGTTCTGCTGACTTATCAGAAGAAGGCTTGTTAACCAAAAAGCTTGGAGTAGTTATGATCTTTGACAACAGACAAAAGGTGTCTCAATGAAAAAGGCAAATCAGATTCAGAGTCCAACCACTCTTCTTCTTCCTTGTTTGTAGTTTGATCTTGGAGTGCATCATTTGGAATAAAAACCCCTTTTAATACAGTCTAAATCAGAGTCCTGCTCAGATAAGTCAGAGGAGTGAGGTGAGGAAACCACTTCCTAAGAAGAAGACTGCATAGATACTGTGGTTGTAATAAGCAGAACCCCAAAACTGCACACTTTTCAGGCATCTGACTGTGACAATGACCTGGGAGCAGAGGTACTAAGTACATGAGTAGAATCTCCTATTTGCAAGAGGTGCGTAGTAACTTCATGAGATATCTACTGTTTAAATTGGACAGAGAATCCCCATCACTGAATTTACAGTGTCTCCAGCACTGTAACCTCTCTCTGTACAGCAGGCCCTGGCATGCCCTCTGTTTCAGACTCTGAGTCAGAGTCCATGCTCTGGAAGCAGGGTATGACACTGCCAATGTCTAGGCTTCGACATCAGAGAAAATTGAGGAACTTGGAGTATTTGTAACCATATGAGTACTTCATCAATGGTTTATGAGCTACCTTGACCACTAGTCGAACCGAGGAAGACAGAGCATCTAGTCGAGTAGATTCCACACGGTCAACTTGAGACTGTTGATATCGGGATGGCAAACTCTGCCATCATCCATGGTCAACCTCATGGATGGCAACCTCAGATATCAATGCCTGCACAGGCGAAGAAGCAGCACAAACCAAGGTTGGTGAGGCCACCTCAGTGTCACCAGTAGTGATGATGCACTGTCCTGCTGGATCTTCTTGATGCATCTTGTTATTAATGGAATCAGTGGGAAGAGATAAATCACCAATCCCTTCCAATTGAAAAAAAATGCATCTCCTATAGAAGATTTGCCATTTCCGCCCCTCAAGCAAAATAGGCAACACTGCCTGCTCAAGCGAGTCACAAACAGTTCGATCGATGGCTTCACCCATCTTTCGAAAACCTTGGTCAGTACAGTGTTGTTGAGCTGCCACTTATGACATGCCCAAGGGGTTCAAGTCAAGGAGTCAGCTATATTGTTCCTGACTCCAGGAAGGTGGAAGGCTACCGGGAAGATGTTTCTGTTGAGGTACCAGTCCCAGAACTTGAGCACTAGTTGGAGGAGAGTTTTGGATTTTGTGGCTCCCTGTTTGTTCACATAATAGACTACTGAACTGTTGTTGGTGAGGACTTGAACAACATGGCCTATCAAAATGTCTTCGAACACTATGAACACTTTCATCACTGCCATCAATTTTAAGGCACTGATGTAAAGACAGCTCGTCGGTATTGACCAACTGCCCTTGACCATGTTAACCCTTCATATGAGCACTCCAACTGGCTAGCAATGCATTGGTCATGACCAACCTACATTTTGGAAGATGAAAGGGCATATCAATGAGATTTTGCTTGTACTTCCACCAGAGGAGCAATCAGAACCATCCTTGGTATTGACAGTAGAGGTTGGGGCTGTCAAGAAGCAGATCAAAGGTGTCCAGGAACCATCTTTGCCAGGGACGCATTCTGAGTCTTGTGAGGGGCATCACCATTGTAGTGGATGTCATGAGTCCGAGTAGAACTTGAATGGACCTTACCTTGGTTTGGCGGTTGTGTTGGAGGGCTGATACTGAGATGGAGATTCTGTTCGCTTGATCCAAGAGAGGGAAGGCTCTTTGCTGTACTGAGTCCAGTACTTCTATGAACTGGAATCTTTCAGTTGGAACAAGGTGAGATTTTTTTTGTAATTTATGGTTAGGCCCAGACTTTCGAGAAGCTGAATTGTTAGGCCCAGATTTTCAAGAAGTTGAGTTGGGCGCGAGAGGAGGATACAATCAACCAATAGTCTATATAGGGGCATAGGACAATCCCTCACTGCTGAAGAGCTGCTGCAACAACTGCCATGTACTTTGTGAATACCCTTGGTGCAGTGTTGAGACTGAAGGGTAGCACTCAGAATTGGTACAGGCACCTGCGTATCACGAAGGTCAGGTAACATCTGTGATCTCAGTGGATTGCAATGTGAAAATACGGATCTTTCAGATGCAGGGTGGTGAACCAGTTTCCTTGGTGGAGCAATGGTAGTATGGTGTTTAGTGTGACCGTGCAAAACCTTTGAGGCTTGATGTTGTGGTTCACCCCTCTGAGGTCAAGGATGAGGCAAAATCCTCTGTCCTTTTTCAACACTAGGGAGTATCAAGAGCAGAAGCTATAGCAAAGGGCACTCACTGGTATCTCCTTTATTGCCCTTTTGTCTAGCAGAGTCTGTATTTCAGCTTGTAGTGGGGCCGAAGGACGAGAGTTCAGATTTGAGTAACTGTTGGAGGTCGACAAAACTCGATGGAATAGCTTTTGGCCACTGTGTCAAGCATCCAGGAATCCATCGTGATGGAGGCCCATGTACTTAGGTGGTTTTTGAGTTTGTTGCTGAAGTACAGCATCGGAGATGGGTCGTGGGACTAAGTGCATGATGACATGGCGGTGTTGATCGTAGCGATGGAAGTAGTAGATTCTGAGAACTCCGGAGCAGCGTCTTCGGAGAGAAGCAAATTTGACTTCAAGAAGGATGATTTCACTTTGGATGAAATCACCCTTCTTGAAGTCAAATTTGCTTCTTTGAGACATCAGACTTCTTCCTGTATTGGGATTTCAGTGGTTGAGATGGTAGTCATCAACTGGATGGCTGCTAAGATGAGTGCTGCAAGGAGCACTGGGGAACATACGGGCTCTACTGGTGGTGAGAAAATGTATGGTATTGATATTTATATTTGCTAGGGGAAGATTGAGGCTGGATACCATACTTCTTGACTGAGGCCCTCATCTTATGAATATGCTCAAGCTTTTCATTGGTGGAAGCACTGAAAAGCCCCCTGTCGAAAGGAAGGTCCTCAACAACTGACTGGGATGCTTGTGGGAGGCCTGAAGATCGCAGCCAAGAGTGTTGTTGCAGCAATTCTGATGAAGTGAAGGCTTTAGCAGCACGATCAACGACATGACGGGCTGTTGTAAGCTGTAGAGTGGTGAGTCGATGGGCTTCAGCCAGAAAGACAGCAGCCATCCTCTTTTCCTCCTCTGGAAATCGATTGGTAAAGACCTTCATCTTCTCCCAGAGGAACTGGTAATACTTTCCCATCCAGGCAAATAGTTTGCCATCTTAAAGAGGAGAGCAGCATTCAAGTAGTTCTTTCTACTGCTGGCACCTAACTTCTTTCCCTCCTTATCAGTTGGGGCTGCATGGAAGGACTGAGAAGTCTTAGATTGTGCTGCATCAACTATGATCAAATAGGCCTTTGGATGATTATGCAGCCAGTCCTCACTAGAGCAGATGACTCTATAGAGGGAGTCAAGTTTCTTTGTAGTGGCTGGTAAGGAAGATGGGTTTACCCATGCCTTCTTAAATATATGGAATAAGTATGGCAGAAGTGAGATAGCCAACACTGTAGGCACTTGTTCTTGAGGACTACAGTAAACAGGATCAATCCCTCACTCCATGAGTTAAGTTCAGAAAAGGCTTGAACATCATCAGTCAGAGAAATTGGCTCGCTCTTCACACCGATGTCTCATGTCTCGAGAGGCTTATCTGGTAAGTTGTCAGATGAATCCACAGAGTCCAATGACAGTGATTGAACAGACACTGAACATCAAAGCAGTGGCTCTGGGGTATATTGCTGCTGGGACTAGGATGGTGATCAATTGCTGTTACCCTGGCCAGGCTCTACAGCTGATGTTCCTGAAGCCTTAGCCTCTTGTTGCTGCTCCCCACGATTTGACCAATGACATTTAGAGTGAGTGGCGTGTGTGGGAATGGTCAGGAGTGACTGAGCATTTGCACTTTTGTGAAGAAGAATCTTCCTCGTGATTGCACTGATTCCTATGTCAATGATAAGGTACATAGTATTCCTCAGACAAGTATTCATATGAGGAATCTGAAGGTGAGGAGTAATAATATGTACGGTGTTTATGAGGGCGAGGACTCTCTTTGATGAGACTGTCAGTGTTGACAGAAGTGGTCAGACAAAGAAGAAGGGGATCGAGATTGAGATTTTCCATGTCAAGAAATACAGTGCTGACACCAAGATTGAGCAGAAGACCCTGATCTAGAATGAGATTGTGTCTTCTTGCGCCTCAAGTCAGAGATAGAGCGGGAGTCTCGACGGGAAGTTGTGGTCTGCTCCTGTCTACTGTCAGTCGACTCGAGATCAACGCAAGAGATCTGACATCTTCTGAGGAAGCAGAGGAGGTTCACTCTCCTGGGAAGCCACCCATATGGTGACCTCTTGGATCTCTTGGTCCTCCACTGCAGACACTCGAGAGGGAATTTTGCTGATGATCTCACCCTCTGAGATGTGGGAGGCGATTGCAGGAGACCTTGAGACAACAGATTGAAATGGTGATGAGGTCTGTATCGGCAACTGTTGTTGCTGTGGTGAGACTTGAGAGGAAAATGGAAGATCCAAAATGGTCACTATTGATAGCAGGGGTATCAGTAGAGGCTGCTCAATAAGAGTAGTCTTAGATTTCCTGGACTTAGAGAGCTCCTGTTCATACGAGCGACCCGGCGTGTTAGGAACCATAGCTGGGCAGCCTCCAGATAGTGGAGTAGCAGCAGTTGAAGCAGTCGTTGCTGACCTTTCCAAGTGCCCTGCTGGATGGTCCTTAGACTTCGTCGGTCGATCGTGGCTAGAATCTTTAGACCTCAATCGCTCTGCAGATTTCACGGCAGACTCCATTGAGTAATGCCAGAGACGCTTCGTTGAGGAGTCCCAGGCTGAGCTGCCTGAAGGAGTTGAAGCAGTCAACGATGTTGAGGCCATGGTTGGTTCAGGCTCAAGGGCCTTCTCACACAGAAAAGACTGAAACCTAGCCTCTCTGTTCCTTCTGGCTTACAGAGTAAAGTCTTGACAGTGTGTGCAGGCAGAGGCGTTATGAGTCTCGCCTAGGTACAACAAACAGAAGGAGTGGCCATTGCAATTGGGGATTTTAGTGCCATACGATCAACACTTTTTGAAGAAAGATGTTGATATCATAAGCCAAGATCAGAGAAACAAAGTCAAATCCGGGCTGAGGTCAAGAATATGGAGTGACGAAACAAATAATGATAGAAGGCTCCTATGGCATACAGTACGCAGCAGGGGAAAAAAAGGAACTGAGATGAGGCCCTCAGGTAGCTTTATACAGCCTCAAGGGAAGGGGGCAGGGTTCCTGCCAAAAAACTAGGCCTAGAGCTCTAGAAGGTTCCGAAGGCAGTACTGCAGGTGCAGACAACCCATTTGTGTGAATCACAGAGACCATGAAGAAGAACTGAAAGCTCTGAAGAAATAAGGCAGAAGGGTTTCACTGCACAAACATGTCAGCCCCCACCCCGCTCCACTTATTGTGATCCAGTGCTGACTTTTTCCTCAATGTAGACTTGTCTATACAAGCACTGCAAGGGAGCTCTACGAAACTATTTGCTCCCATTGCACCATGCTCCACAGTTTCTGAGAGGAGCCTGGCTCTCCACTCTGGGCACCGTGGCCATTTCCACACTACACTACAGTGCTATTATTCCACTTTCAACATCCTATGGAGTCCTAGGTTTGCAATTTAGGGAGGGGCATTTCAAATTCTCAGCCAGAGAGCTCTTTGGCCTCAGTAAACTACAAAACCCAGAATTCCACAGGATGTTGAAAGTGGAATAATAGCATTATAACAGTATAGTGCAGAAATGGCCAGTGGCAACCCTACATGGAGGTGAATTTGCCATATTCACTCTAAGTACTTGCTGATTCTGAGCCAGTGATGGAGGGACTTTCTCTGACACTGATCTCTTGTTGATTGGGTGCCCAGACAAGGAATGACTAGAAGAGGATTTCTTTGGGGTTTTGTTTTGAAGAACCACCAGACTTTTCTCCCGTCAGAAACATCAGAACTCGAAAAGCAGTGTTGGGTGGGGGTATGAAAGAGGAAAGAAAGGACTTTAAAAAAAAGACAATAGACAAAAGGAAGTTAAGGGGAAAAGGAGAGAAAGAGTAGGGAAAAAGGGAAAGGCCAAGACAATGACAAAAAGAGAAAAGGACTTGCAAAATGAAGCTCTGGTCTAGATACTGGAAGGGAAAGAACTGAGGAGGCATAGTGGCTGCTCCCTAAGAGATGATCAGTTTGATGATGACATCATCTGCTTTCTCTGTCTGTTCTCAGCAATGATATAGTAAAATCCACTTTGTTTAGGTTCCTCCTTTCATCAACCCAGAGAATCATGGGTTTTGGCATCTACCTTGATCCATCACCAAGGGGTTACTATATCAAAATTCTGAGGTCATTTTATTCCTTTTTTTTTTTAGCTCAACATGCAGATTTGGATTTGCAATTTTGTCCTTGTCTTTAGTATGTTGTACTAGTCCAGAATATATACTCTGCTTTTATTTAATTTATTTTTTTCTGTTTAAGTCACAAATATTCTTTTTTCACCTGCTTCTCCCTATGTGTAAAATATTTTTCCCTTTAATGTTCATTACGCTATTCTCTTCTACTTCAGAAAAACCTTTCTATGCACTTGAGTTGTTGTCATTATTATTGTTGTTGTGTACCTTTATTCTGACTTATGGAGACCCTAAAGCAAATCTATCATAGGGTTTTCTGGGGGGTGATGCTGTGATGTGCCCAACGTCACCCAGTAAGTTTCCATGGCTGACTGGAGAATTCAGCCCTGGTTTCCAAAGTTATACTCCAGTGCTCAAACCACTTCACCATGCTGGCTCGCTTTTACTTAAGTACTCACCAGATTTAATTATATTTTAAAAAATCATTTGCATTCACTAAGCCTTTTAATTAACCTTATTTTTCTGCCTCTTGTACAACTGCTTAGATTGTAAATTTACAAGAATTTAAGGCACTAACATTTGCTTAATATAGCAAGAAAGGTATACTTCTATCTCTTTGGTTATCAAAGTATGACACACTGAGAACTATTACTTGTTCACATTATGCATGGATGTCAAAATATTCAAAAGTTATTTTGCAGAAAATCTATTTCTGTTTGTTTGAGATCGTACACGTACCAAGATAAGCATAACATGCCACTCCTACTCCAACACCCAAACTGGAATCGATCACTGGGAAAAGGAGTTACCAAGATGAAAAAAACGCCATACTTATTGTAGTAGAAAGAGGCAGTTGAAGACTGATTGATTCATATTTATCCAAGGTTTGTGTTTTGGTAACCTAAAGAAAAATGTTAAGTGCTGGCATAAACCAACTCCTAGTCCCAGCTAAAGTAGAATAACTGAATCAGTACGATTTATGTTAATATTGACTTGCCATTCAGCAATTAACTCATCAGGTCTGCACCAGCTGTGACTCTTACTTAGATTTAGGTCTAAAAACACTACTACTTAATTAGGCAAAATCAAAGGTCAGAAAGAACTATGCAAGCTTTTGAGTTCTTCAGAGTACTCGCACAGTATTTTGTTACCTTTGAATTGACCTAAGGACACATCCAGACTGATTGAAAAGTCCCAGATTTTGTTCCTTTTTTTCCTGATTTTATACTGGGTTAAAATAAACTGTCCTAGGGTATGAAAACTCTCTGATCGAGCTGGTTCATGGCATATTTTCTAATATTCTGGGATAAGCAAAATATGTATGGATCACCAAAATAAAATCAGAAAGAACTGGAGCAAAATCTGGGACTTTTGGGTATTTTTAATCAGTCTGGATGTGACCTTAGTAAAGTCCAAGTATTTTAGTATTTGTCTTTGGAGCAGCAGGGCTATCTTTGCTTCTTTTTGGTAGCAACACAGAAATGCAGGAACCATGAGGGAAAGGCAGAATCACATATGAAGTACCCATTACAAGCATCAGAGAGCAGATGGATGTGGTGGCACTTCCAGTATTGTGGGCCATTTGAACCCTCCCATGTAGCTCCTCCATTAGTAAAGCAGGGTGATTAATATGACCCTTAATTCCTCTCCTACCCCCTTTAATACTCCACAAATGTTTCAGCATAAAATATTGGCCTCCTCCTCCCTCAAAACACTAATT
This sequence comes from Ctenosaura bakeri, assembly GCA_948474755.1. NCBI lineage: Eukaryota > Metazoa > Chordata > Lepidosauria > Squamata > Iguanidae > Ctenosaura > Ctenosaura bakeri. The sequence continues at coordinate 106,236 of CAOLHI010000727.1, forward strand.
GTTTTTATTGTCTGTGGCAGGAGACAGGAAGGGATGAAGCATCTTAAAGAGAGGATAGTACAGTCCTCCATCTGAAGAACCTCAATGACAAATGTTTCCTTTTACTCACCTTTACCCTTTTGAAGCATTCCATTGTCTGTTGCTGCTTTTCCCTGAGTGCACTAGATCCTTTGTTTCTGTTTTCCTCCAACCTCTTTTTTTCCTAATCACACAGTGACATCCACATTGTAACATTTGTGCAGAAAAGATAACTGACTGCACTGACACTTGAACTGAAATTTTGTACCCACTGAGAAACCAGCAGAGAGTTACATATCCTCCCCGTTTCTCTCCACTCTCAATCACTGCAAAACCCCAAAGTCCCTTCCATTCAGTGAAAGTGAACATTTCAATAGCTGTGCCATGAACCAGCAAGAGAAAACCAATTGTTGATTGAGATGAAGAGGAGATCACATGCACTCACACATACACACTAGGGAGGGGTCACAGGAAAGCTCTGGGGTGTTGAATAGTGAGTGATAGAGTTGTGGAAGGGAAGGAGAAAGAAGATGTAGTGATGGATCAGCTACTGAGGTGCATAAGAGGATTAGGGCTAAAATACGGAGATACTGGGTGGGGCAGAGGGGGAAAAGCTTCTGACAGGTTAGAATTGCATTGACAGAGAAGGAGGCATGAAGCAGCAGAGAGAAGGGGTGGAGAGAAAAGTAGGTTAATTTATTTCTTTTTAAGAATAGTCGGCTACTTCCCCTAAGGTTGTGCTCTTTCATAGGGAATTGCGTCATTATGGAGACAGAAGCTGTGAAAAGGTGTGGGTATCTGTTTTAAGTGACTTAAAGAGATCAAAAGAACAATTAGAAAAATAATGCAAACATTTTGCCCTAACATTTTACAGACAGCCGGAAGGGCATGAGTGAGCAATCTTGACAGTAAAATACTTGTAACTCTGAGAAAGTAGGTGGATGAAGACAAGTTCTTGTATGTAACCACATCTGCTCTCAAGCAGAATTAGTATTACCTGGACATATATCCCAGGGCTCTTGCATGTTGAATAGAGCTTGTGTATAGTTCTACACATCTATACTGTGCTTAACTGGCAGCTGTACCAACAGTGAGTGTTTGAAACCCTGATCTGTACTAGTAAACAGATTTTGAACCAGTACAGGACATATTAAGCATATCCACTTGTATTGGGCTGATCTCTGCAATTTTGTTAACAGCAGCATGGGATTTGGAACAAACATATTTGTTGTTGTATGCCTTCAAGGCATTTCCCACTTATGGTGACCCTATCATGGTGTTTTCTTGGCAAGAGTTGTTCAGAGGGGGTTGGCCTTTGGCTTCCTCTGAAGCTGAGAGTTTGTGACTTGCCCGGGGTCACCTAGTGAGATTGCATGGCTGAATGGGCACTCAAACATTAGTCTCCAGAGTCATAGTGTAATGCTCAAATTTATGCTGGCTCTCATGATCAATATAACACAGGAATGAATACTTGCCCTTTTAAGTTTCAGTTCATTTCCAGATGGAGAATTTCTCAAGTATAAACTACACTAACACCTACCAGCAATGATGTCAGTTCTCATACTGACACTCGCTAGTCTCAATGGCAGACTAATGAACTTGCAGGTTTAGCATAGTTTGTTGCTGTGTGCCTTCAAGTCATTTCTGACTTATGGAAACCCTAAGGTTTGGGGTTTTCAAGGAGTTTTCTGAGGCTGAGAGTGTGTGATACGCCCAAGGCCACTGAGTCAGTTTCCCTGGCCGAGTGGGGAATCAAACCCTGGTCTCCAGGGTTATAGTCCAACGGCCAGACCACTACATCACGTTGGTTCTCTCAGCATGGTTCCCTAGTAGAAATGACAGATTCAAGGATTATTGCAGAAGACCCTATGCAATGCACTGCCTCTATGTCTGCAGTACTATATTCTTTTTTGTATTCCTACTTTTGCAATGATAGATGTTCTCTGAAGTGTTTGTAATGCTACACTGTTTGCAGTTTGATGACAGCTTGTGGGCAATTCCAAGAGACCTATTCATTGTTGCGTGGGAGAGTCTTGAAGACTTTTCAAAATACAGTTCTCTTTTGTTCTGTTCTTCATTTCTCTAGCTTCTTTGTGGATGTTACAATAACACTATCCTTATTACTAGAGAGCCAGTGCAATGTAGTAGTCTGAGTGTTGGACTACAGCCCTGGAGAACAGCATTTGATTACTCACTTGGCCATGGAAACCCACTGGGTGACTTTGGGCACATCATACACTGTTAGTCCCAGAAAGCCCCATGACAGGTTTGCCTTAGGGTTGTCGTAAGTCAGAAATGACTTGAAAGCACAAAATAACAACAGCATCCTTATGGATAAACTGCACAGCCTGTAGGTGCTATGGATGCAGCTAGCAGTAACGATGCCTGTCCTATTGCTATGGAGAATTGTGTGGATATAAACAAACACTGAAGAAAAATTCAAGCTGCTCAGACTAATCCAGAAATTTCACTTAGCAGGATGGGATTCTAGCTACATATTGGCTCAGGTCACTATTTGATATTCAAATTGAGCATGCATAAATCAGAATAAGGCCAAATTAAGTATGACTGATCTAGAGTTGGAGATGTGTGGTGAAAGCTATCCTATCCCACTGAAATGTCAGGAGGACTGATTCTTATTGGGATAACAATGGTACAAAAGCTTAACTTCTTCACCAGAGTGGAAAGATGGGGAGCACAGGCAGCCCACATAATTCCCACTCCTGTCTTACGCTATGATCTTAACACTGGCTATTTTTTTTTAAACACCAGGGTTATACATGTTAATGAATCATGGCTGTTTTTTTGTCACGTGCTTTCAAGTCATTTCTGACTTGCGGCAACCCTAAGGCAAATCTATCACAGGGTTTTCTTGGCAAGATTTGTCAGAGGGAGTTTGCTTTTGCCTCCCTTGGAGGCTGGGAAAGTGTGGCTTGTTCTATGTCACCCGGTAGGTTTCCCTGGCTAAGCGGGGATCCAAACTCTGTTCTCCAGAGCCCCGCTTCAATGCTCAAAACACTACACCGCATAGTTTATTGTTAGTTCAACCCTCAGTCAGAATCATATTCAGGTTATATTTTCAGCTGGCTGGCGATCAAAAAAGTAAAGAGATTATGCCTTTTTAGCGCCTTGTTTACATTTTGTTTCTTGCTGTCTTGAAAAAAGGTAAAAACAGAGCAGAATGCAGCAATATGACTTGTACCTCAAAATACTTGGCTAAGCCTAGGACCAGCTGCCTTTGATAATCTCATCTTTCATACCTGGTTGGAATCATCTTCAGATTCTCACTATAATCCAGTGTGTTTGCATGGGACTAAATCTAATCTAGATTATATCTGAATTAATTTCCTAGATGCCCTTTGGACACTGAGAAAAGGCAATTTTTAAGATCCTCACTACAATCTGGTGTGTTTGTATTAGACCAGTGCTAATCCTGAATTTATCCAGATTAGTTTCCTGGATGTCCTTCAGACACTGAGAAAATAAAGACAGGCTTTGGTGCAGGCATTATGGCATGAAGTCTAAAGAAGTGGCTTCAGCCTTTGTGCACTAAAAAGCTTTAACATTACTTATTGGATACGGATAAGTAATTATTGGGAAGAATTCATTTGTGTTATGAAGGCCTCAGGTTATGAATGTTGCTGCATTTGTGTGCTCCAGAGAAAATGGGAATCCCAGAAACTTAAATTTCAACTGGAAGATTCAGTCTGAAATAGCTCAATGGAGAGTAAGCATCTAAGTACTGGTTACCTTGTTCAAGCGCATAGAGGGGACTTGTTCTGTGATGATTCCAAACCTAAGTATGCCACATGCTAAGATCTAATAGGGATAATACTGATTTTCAGTGTTTCTTGAAGGGAGAGAAGTGTGCCCACACCCTACATTTGTTGTGCTGTGATCTACCAGTTCAATGTACTTAAACAGATTTAATATCTATTTGTATTTTTCCTTCTTGATCCTCATAAACTATCCTCTGCAAAAGTTCTTATGTCTTTATTTAAACTGTTGTGGGTCTTTGATCTCTCTTCCCCTTCCGGCTCTGTTATTCCCAATTCATTTGGAGATATCTGTTTTGCCTAGGTAGTCTCAGAGCAATCATGGTGGTTTAGGTGGTTTGCAGAGTAGCAAGAGGAATGGAAAATTAAACTTTTTAGAGTAAGGTCTCTTCTGCTAGATATGGAAAGATGGGCTTGTGGCTCTTTGGTGGGAATTTTGAGTTGGAACATGCACCTTGGACTTGTTTCTTCCCCGCCCCACATCTACTGGCCATAATGGAGTCTCTGAACATGGAACGCTAACAGTACTGAATGGACACACTGTTACTGCTCAAGAAATTGGTTTGGAAGGGGAGGGGGAAGAAATGTACAAAAATTATAGGTTGAACTTTTTTGTCCTTGGAGGAGAAAAAGATAAAAATGAAGCTAACTTGAAATATATTTTTGTTGTTTATTTCTTTAAAAAATATTCTACCTTATAAGCAACACGGGCTGGGCATTTCTTCCCTAACCCCAGGGGTGGAGACATATGTCTCAGCATCTCATACATGTCCATGAAAGTCATCCGGCCCCTGGGAGCAAAAAATTAAAAAAAAATTAAAAAGCCAAAAAATAATAATAATAATTTAAAAAGAAAAAAATACACGGAAAAATAGGAGAGAGAGAGATGCAAAGAAGAGAAAAAATATTGGAAATAAATTGGAAAAGGAAAAAAAATGGAAGATAAAAATGTAAAGATTATTGTGCTGCTTGTCAGCAAAGAATTTGAATATGCTTGGTCTTCATGGATGACTGAGAGCAGAAGGTAAGTTCCTTAAACTGTGTCTGTGACCCAGCAAAATGCATAAGCACATACTCAAGACTTGCAAAGTCAATGTTTCCATTACAAGAGGGAACAGATTTAACTTAAACATGTGCCCCACTGTTTTGCTCAGTCTATGAGATTTATATAAGGCAGACCAAAATCCCCATAAGCTTATCAGGCCAAGGAATGAAGAATCAGGTCTGCTTAATAATGAAGAACCACAGAAAAGGAAAAGAAGGAGAAAGAGAAAGACAGATTGAGATGAGGAAGCCCCTCTTTGCCAATGTAGGAGGAGGGGAGACTACAGGGAGAGACGGTAGAGGGAAAGGGAGGGTGGAAAGAAATGGGGAAAGGAAGGAAAGGAGAAATGGCAGAGGTGTCAATGGAATCTCTGTCCTCCCCAGATGAAGTATTAATGTGCAGAGGGGGGTGGAGGTGAGTACAGAGAGACTCATAGAACCCTCCAGGCCTAGCTCCAGCTAACAGCAAGCAGAAATGGTTCAAGGTAACCGGTATGCTCCATGCGTTACTGGTCTCGGTGGCAGCATCATTTCACGCATTCTGTTGGCTAATTACATTACTAAATTACTCTTCCAAGTGCAATATATAGATAGGTATGTGAACAGATACAGATATATATATATATATGAAATATATATATTAAAGAAACCATAAGCAACATTCATTCCGTTGATGCTAGCAGGTTTTAGTGTAAGTCAAACCTTGCAAGCAACCCTATGAGGGCATTTCTTGCCTAAGCCCAGGGGGGAGATATTACACGTAATAAACTGTACATATCCTTATAATGAATTCGGCCACTGCAAGAAGAATACATGGGGGTTAGTGCAGACGCTACAGGGCAAGAGAAACACATATACTGTCATGTACACACAGAACATAGCAGGACTGCTGGCTAGAGAGAGACCTTAAGTCCAGCCATACCACCTCCCTCAGGTTATATGGAAGAGATAATATTCCCATGAGCTGCACAGAAGGAAAGGGACCTCTTAGGACTTTGCACAGAGGGTTTCACTGCAGCTTCACAGGTCTCCTTACTGGCACTAGGGGAAGGAAGATGAGCCAGTACTCTTTAAGCTAATCGATACAGAGGATGAGAAAGCAGGTTGGGAAAATAAGATCTGAGCTGAGCATGGAGACCTCACTTTTGGGTCTCAACTTGGAGAACTCTTTTGTTGTTGTTGTTGTTAACACTAGTTATTGCTACCTCTTTAAAATTCCCAATGGCTCCTTTGAACCAGTCACTGTGCCATGGATTTTTAGGATTTATGCAAATATTTTGGTTCCTTTCTTTTCATTAGGGTTATTAACATTTAATGTGTACAAGAGAAACCAGTGCTCAGGTGGGGGCAGACCTGAATTCCTGCCCCTGCACAGCACCGGCTCCCTCATGGTCACTCCCTCAGCTGGGCTTGGCAGGGTTTGCCAGTTAGGGCTGGCAGCGTAAACAAACACATTAAACCTGGACACAACGGGCACTCACTCTCAACCGGGTACGGGGATGACAAACAGTATTAACAGAAAGCTGGGTGGACCTTCTGCTAGGTGCTGGTTATCACAACTCTGCTAACTGTGTCTACTTGCAGCAGCAGAGTGCCTGGCCCCCTCCCCAGCAAACCACAGACAAAATTATCAGAATGGTGTTACACACTAAAATGGAAGGCCAGACCCTAGCAGGCAAACACACACACACACACACACACACACACACACACTTACTTCTCTACAGACAGAAATATAAGGAATGTGTCATTTATTGCTAACAGAATTACTGTGTGCATTTTTGACTGCTGAACAAAACATAGTATCTGTGGATTTTGTGCAAGCTGCAAAACAAGTACCTCAGTAGCCCTTCTTTTGCCCAGTTTTTGCTAATGTAGCAAATAGCATAAGGCATGGCTTCTACCAGAGGCTTCACTTAAACCATTAATATATGATAAATGTTGCTATTTAACAAGATTTCCTGGTAGAGGGGCTACATAGTCCACAGGACAGCATAGGGAAACAGCAAGGGATGTTTCTGGGCACCAAGGGGCAACCATCATGCCCTTTGAACACATAGAGTAATGTGTGTATGTGTGGTGTGTGTGTGCATGTGTGGACATGAGAGAATCCAGCTGCAAAACCTAAAATTAAAAGAGGAAATGTTAATCAGTGATAAATCCCCACATTTATGTCTTCCATTCACTTGTTTATAGTAAGACCCAGAGAAATTAGCCAACAGGAATGGAAATGGGAATGGCAAAGTGCGTGGCAGAGGCCACAGCTCCATGATGACTGGAGCTCAGCTTGTGTGTGGAGGGGGGGGTGACTCACAATGGAGCTGCATGCAAACAGAGGCAATGGCTCCAGTCTCTATTTCAGCTTAGGTGGCTGCCTTGTCCTCACATCACGTCTGATCATAACTATGTCTCTCAAGGAAGTTTCATATCTTTCTCAGCAACAGCAAATATGACAATATTCTTATTCTGTAAACAGAACTGAGGAATCTTAACTCCTTCTTATCCCATTGCTCTAGTCCATTTCTCTCCTACGAGTGGATTGTGAGCCCAGGAGTCCAATACCCCTCCAGCATGTAGAAAACAAAGAGAAGTCTCAATTTTTACTGCTTTCTTTTTTCTAACAACTTATCTCTAATTTTTAAAATAGATTTAAACAGAGGAATCTCAGATTCCCGCATCCTTCCCCAGCTGTTAAGATTTACTTCTTCTCCCTCCCCTGCTCCAGTTCCATTTTTGGTTTCTCCCCACTCTTGGATCAATTTGATCCATTTCTTCATCTTTTATGTGGTTGGGGCCATGGGTCGGAGTTCAGTACTGGGAGAGGAATGGTATCTATGTCCTTACCAGGCAGCAGGGTCATACTCAGCCCACACACGTACATACTCATCCAAGTGGTGGGGCCCCAAAATGGAGGAGTCACGGGTCAGATACTCAAAATTGTCCATGATGACAGCCACAAAAAGATTCAACATCTGCAATATCAAAGAAGTAGGGGGAGACACAGATATATTAAATAACAGGAGATTCCAATACCACCACCACTGCTGATGACAATGATATTTGTATTGTTTTGGACGTAGGTATAGGCAACAGAATGGCATGGAGATGAACTCTATATGAGTTTAAAAGCCTCCAACAATAACGCTTGGGAGTGGCAGAGGCAGGTCTTTCTTGAAGCTATAAAAACTGCCCATTCATTAACTGAGGAGTGTCAATACCAAGAGGGAAGGAGCTATGATAGATTCAAGCCTCATCTTGCCTCCTGATTCTCTCTCGGGTGCAAAATCAAGGCATTATATAACATCAAACATTCTCAGAATGTGGGTTCTTGTGCATGCTGAAGCAGCACCATCCATGAGAACATGAGCACATAAGAAGGAACCAAAGTCTTGCCTAGTCCAGCATTTGGTTCACATAATGGTCAACTAGATGCCCATGGGAAGCTCACCAGCAGGACATGAGTGCAAAACAGGGTAGTATTAACATGCTTTGGGGAACCCCAAAAGTTTGCAGAAGTATACAAACTTTAAGAAAAGTTCTAAAAGGAGATCCCTTCTGCTTTGAAGAGCAGTTCAGTGAGGACTGACCTTGGTCGGGGCCACAAAATGGTGGCTGACCTTTGAGGTGGGAGTGGAAGGGAGGTAGAATGGAATGAAGTACTATGGAAGAGAGCATAGCTGGTTGACTGGAAGCTTGAAGAGCAGCAACAGTTTGTCATGTCACTTCCCTGTTATCAGCAAGACAGAGATGCTGAGCTATGTGTTGGTTCAGTTTCAAAAAACCTCTCACAGACATATTACCAGTCAGTGAGGAAGCAGAGGTGACCAGTGCTAGGGCACTGTCCATCAAGCAGTAAGGGCACAGACACAAATGGAAAAGTGAGTAGATAATTCCCCAGTTAATTCTTTGATAAAATAAATGTACCAGTCTCACACTGCTCAGTTCAAAAGGTTCTGCCACAAAGTTGGCAAACATTTAAGGGAAACTGAGTCATGAAACTTCTGTTCCAAGAGTAACAACAAACCTCACCTGAGTACTTAAGGTGACTCCAGGGCAACCTGCTGCCAGGTTCAAAAAGATGCCCAATGTCATCCATCCCTTCCATGTGCCAGAGAAAAGCAATTGTCATAAACTCTTTGATGGGCACAAGCATATCCTGATGATAGAATTTTTCTGCCACTTAGGATACTCTTTCAGGACTTTTCTAGATGTACCAGGTGAGTGGATGCAAGAGAAGGCAGTGATATGTCTTAGCCTTGAAATAACATTTCCCTAGATACTTCCCAGGAGTATTTGTGCAATTACAGTTAGTCCTCCCATAATGGAATGGTGTTGCTAACAAGGCATAGATGGTCAGTGAGGGAAACTGCCTTCCTGTTCTTTATTAACATGGTAGAGAGAACAGTATTCTCCAACCTGGAACCCTTTTGAGACATAGAACATCAGTGGCTATGCTAACCTTGGGCCTCTGGAGACAACCTAGTTGGGGAAGCCTTGTCTAGGAGGAAAATGGTTGTTACATTTTCAATTACTTTGCTCTTAACATGAGAAAAAAAATCCAACAATTCCCCCCAAACAGTGAGATTACAACCATTTTTGCATATTTTAAATTTTTTTTTTTATAATTTCAGGACTTTTTGTGAAAAAATGGTACAAAATGTTTTGTGTAAAACTAATTTTTGTGAAATAAAATTGTATTTTGTGCAGATATTATATTTTCATGCAATACATTGGTACTTTTGTGGTGTAAAATACCATTCTTATACACATGAATTTTTTTCAGAGGTCCCCAAATGTGAAAAATGTACAAAACTCTCAACATTTCAAGACACTTTCTCCTTGGGAACAAGAACATTTATGAACATTCTTTACATCCCTGGCATGCTGTCTTCATACAATCATAAGCGTAGAAGTTAACAAACAACCCCCCACCCTTTTTTTAAACAGTTACAAACACTTCTCAAATGGCACTGCAATATTTTGGGATGGGAAAGAGAAGAATGAAAGAGTGCACAGCTCAACATGAGATTGGGAACTAGCCAATAAAAGTAACTGTCACTTGCACAGCCACCAAAGTGCTAACTAGAAGGAAAGCTACATTTTCTTTCAGAAAAATGTTGACATCTTATTGACAAGGGGAAAAAAAAGTCATTCTCTGGTAAGAGGGCTGGGTTACCCATCGTGATATTATTATTATAACTGTCACTATTCCTATTTATTTCATTAATTTGTTTAGAAGCTGTTATTTCTCCTGACTTCAGATTCAGGATGGCTCACAACATGGCTAAAACAAGATATAGCTAAAAACATAATAAAACAGTTGATATATAGTCTGCCCTCTGCATTTGCGGGTTTTGCAGATGTGCTTGACTAGCTTGTCCTCCTCTTCTCCGCTGATCTCTTTCTCCTGTCCTTAGCAGTGACAACCCATGAACTCCTTTCCCACTTTGCCTGAATCAGATTTTATTTTAAACCCCTTCCCAGCCCACCCACCTCCTCTCCTTTTCCTACCAATTCTCCTCCTCCTCCTTCTGGAGGCTTGGGAGGGTGGGAAGTGGAGGGCAGGAGTGAATGTATTTGTAGGTGTTTAAAATCTGGCTGAGGCAAAGGGTGAGTAAAGGAGGATTGGAAGGCAGAAGAGTGGAGGGAAGGAATCCATGGTCCTGAAGGAATTTAATATCTGGATGAGGCTTGGTGGTAGCAAGGTGGGAAACGGAGTGAAGGGCTTGAACTTTCAATAGGACAAGTAAGGTGAGGAGGGGGAGCAGAAGGAGTGTTGTCAGGAGCTAGATCTGCTGGAAGAGGTTTGGAAATCTATCTGAAGCATCATGTGGCAAAGTGGGAAATGGACTTGGTAGAAAGGAATCTGTAGTATTCATCTCGAGGGGAGGAGTCTTACTATATTTGCATTTTTCACTTTTGTGAGACTCTTGTGCCCCTAACCCCCGTGAATGTGGAGGGTTCACTCTACAATTAAACAAAATATCATATTAAAATGCCTTTAATTTTAAAGGTGTAAAAATAATAAACAAACCAACAAACCCCACGCCTTATTATTTATTACTTTGCATTGCCTTGATTTCCAAATTTGGATTTGGATTGCCTTAGCATCCATCAATGTCAATTAAAATCTGACATATGGATAGCACCTGAAAATGGAAGGATTTATGACCCCCCCCCGTTCTTCCTCCATCTGCTAGTTGTGTTACTATACAGTTAACAATAATGGAAAACATTAACTGAAAATTTGTTGTTGTTTTTTAAATGCTGTCCTGTAGTGGAAGCTTCACCTTAAGAAGTGAAAAGTATGTCAATATTTGCTTATTAAAACAATTACCTTGGTATGACCCCCTGTTGAACTTCGTAGCACTTGTGCCTCCCTCCACCTGTGCAATTGAATCCTACACTATGCACCCTCCCACCCGACTCCCATCCTCATTTTATTCTTCCTGAACCCTTCCACTTACCAGGAAAGAACACAGGAAGATGAAAGAAACAAAGTAGAAGTATGCAAACTCATTGCCACACTCATTGCCTTCAACATCTGCTTTCTCATCACAGGGCTTTCCACTTAGACAGGAAAGCATGATTTCATGCCAAGCTTCACCAGTGGCACTCCTGGGAAAGAGAGAAGAAAGTGGAAAAGATAGTGAATGTGGGAGACCCATCACAGCCAAGATGGCAGTGTGCCTTCATGTCATGAGATGCTGCACTACTAGGAAGCAACCAAAGGTTCACAAACCTTTGGATTCACGTGGCAATGAAATAGCCATTTGCAGAACAGAATGTGGATGTTCTGGAAATTATGTAAGGATCTCTTAACTGTGTTCCAAAAGCTTAGTGAAGCAGTTTTTTCCCCTTATCATGTACTCATTCCACAACTTTTGGGATAAGCATAAGAAGTTGTTTACAGTACAGTCTCTGATCCGCTATGGAAATAGAGTCAGTCTGAGGTAAAGTTGCTATCCTACATTTAGAAGGCCATACTAACTTTCACAATGGGTAGGAGCCTTGTAGGTTGAGTGGTCAGGGCCTTGTGATTGCAGCAGGACCAAGGTGGACTGCCTATCTATCTTATCTATCTATCTATCTATCTATCTATCTATCTATCTATCTATCTATCTATCTATCTATCTATCTATCTATCGGCGAACCTATATAAAGCCTCACCGAAAAAGAAGCATCAGGGCCTGAAAGAATGTGCGGAAATTGTTGTGCTCAGTGATGGCAGGCTTGTCGTCCTCAGGCATATCCTCATCATAATCAATACTAATATTACCAAACACCTAAAGAGAGAGAAAAAAAAGACAGGTGTGAAATGAACAATGCCTTTGAATGCACAATTAAAAAAAAAAGCTTCAGGAAAGAGTAGGTTTACCAAAGCTGCTATCTAGCAATAGAAGCGCCAATGTGTCCTGCACTGGTTATTATGTAGCCTCTTAGCATGTCTTGATGGGACTTATTTACATGTTCACAGAGGTCTTGAAAAAAATCCAAGCTATTCTATTCCACACTGTGATTACAGTACAGCTATATAGTAGCCCCTCATCTTTCATTAGGGTTCGGGGCTCAGAATCCTTACAAAGTTTTTTTAAAAAAATGCAAATCATAGAATCATAGAAATGTAGAGTTGGAAGAGACCACACGGGCCATCCAGTCCAACCTCCTGCCATGCAGGAACACCCTTAAAGCACTCCCGACAGATGGCCATCAAGCCTCTGCTTAAAAACCTCCAAGGAAGGAGCCTCCACTACACTCCGAGGTAGCATATTCCACTACCGGACAGCCCTGACTGTCAGGAAGTTCTTCCTGAGGTTCAGGTGGAATCTCCTTTCCTGCAGCTTGAATCCATTGCTCCTTGTCCTGGTCTCTGGAGCAGCAGAAAACAAGCCCCCTCTTTCCTCTACACGACATCCCTTCAAATATTTAAACATGGCTATCATGTCCCCTCTTAACCTTCTCTTCTGCAGACTAAACATACCCAGCTCTCTAAGTCTATCCTCATAGGGCATGGCTTCCAGGCCTCTCACCATTTTGGTCACCCTCCTCTGGACTTGCTCCAGCTTGTCAATATCCTTCTTGAATTGGGGTGCCCAGAACCGGACACAGTATTCAAGATGAGGTCTAACCAACGCAGAGTAGAGTGGTACCAGCACCTCCCTCGATCTAGACACCATACTCCTATTGATGCAGCTGAGAATTGCATTGGCTTTCTTGGCTGCCGCATCACACTGCTGACTCATGTTCAGCTTGTGGTCTATGAAGACTCCTAGATCCCTTTCACACGTACTGCTATCCAGCCACGTGTCCCCCATCCTATATTTCTGTATTCCATTTTTTCTACCTAAGTGTAGGACCTTACACTTCTCTCTGTTGAATTTCATTTTGTTAGCCTCGGCCCAGCTTTCCAATCTATCCAGGTCATTTTGAATTTTGATCCTGTCCTCTGGCGTATTAGCAACCCCTCCCAATTTGGTGTCATCTGCAAATTTGATCAGCATGCCCTCTATTCCTTCATCCAAGTCGTTGATGAAGATATTGAACAGCACTGAGCCCAGGACAGAACCCTGTGGCACCCTGCTAGTCACTTCTCTCCAGGATGAAAAGCAGCCATTCGTGATCACCCTTTGGGTTCGGTCGGTCAACCAATTACAAATCCAACTAATAGTAGCCCTGTCCAGCCCACATTTTACCAGCTTCATTGCAAGAATGTCATGGGGAACTTTGTCAAAGGCCTTACTGAAATCCAGATATGCTACATCCACAGCATTTCCTTCATCTATCAAGTTAGTAACTCTATCATAAAAGGAGATAAGATTAGTCTGGCATGACTTATTTTTGAGAAATCCATGTTGACTTCTCGTGATTACCGCGTTGCGTTCTAAATGATTAGAAACTGACTGCTTAATGATCTGCTCCAGGATCTTTCTGGGTACTGATGTCAGGCTGACTGGGCGATAATTATTTGGGTCCTCTTTTTTCCCCTTCTTGAAGATGGGGACAACATTTGCTCTTTTCCAGCAAATAACTCCCCCCTGCTCAAGTGAGCACTCCCCCTTCCATTCCCTTCCAAGGTCCCCCCCCACATTTACTTGCATATTGTCTAGGTGTGCTGCCTTCCAGGTATTTGGAAGATAGGCAAGTGAATGGGAGGAGACAGCTGTGTGCCTAGAGAAGGCATGTATGCACGCCTTCCCCCACCATTAACTCGCATTTCACCCAGGCGTGCTGCCTTCCAGGTGCCTGGGCAATAGGCAAGTGAATGGAAGGGGGCAGCAACATGACTGGAGAAGGCATGTGGGTGAAGCTGTCCTCTGCTATTCACTTGCCTTTTGCCCAGGTTTGTGGAAGGAAGACACGTGTGCCCGGGAAAAAGGGAGGAGAACGGGAGGGGAAGAATGGTGACGAGGCAAGCAGGTGCCTCACGAATAATCAACAAACCTGCAAATGAAGAAGGAGGACAGTTGTGGCTTGTTACCATTTTAACACCAATGTGAAGGACTTAGAATTCTCTGATAAAATTCTCTGCTAGTGATGTAGTTCTGAGGAAAATACACAAGAATTTGCTCGGACAGAATTCTAAGTACTTCATCAAAATACAAACCCCAGAATTCCATAGGATGGAGCCATATTAGTTAAAATGGCATCAAAATGGCAAAATGGCATCTAAATGCTGTAACTCTGTAGTGTAGATACAGACATGGAATTTTAAAACTCATTGTTAGCTTCAAACAATTGCTAGGGAAACATTCCAAGCTCTTTCAGTTGGGCTGCCTTGCACTGAATTTAGTCTTGTAACCCATCTCACAGTGAACAATCCATGGTCTTGAACACTTCCAGACTATCCTAGTTCTTACAGCTTGAATATAAAGTGACTGTAATCCATTCCAAAGGTGCCATCTTACAAAGAGTCTTCTGATACCTTTTGCGTGATGGCAGAGGAATGCCCTCCCTCACAAGCTGCATGTACTTCTGGAGTCAGATCTACTGAGTCAAAGAAGGGAGATAGGAGTTGCCCTCAATCATACAGGATGAAGGCCTTTCTATGTTTGGAACAGTTAACCAACCTAGGTAAGGCATTCTGTCCTTGTAAGGAGGTCATGGTAAACCCAGTGAATAAGGGGAACAGGGTCCCCTTGCAGCTCCTTGTAGTTCTTGTAGGACATTGATAGTCAATATCCATTAACCTTTGTTTGACAATTGCTTTGGATCCATTTAAGTCCATGAATAAAATATAGCAAGAAGATAGCTATACTGAGGCGATTTTGTACTCAACTGCCTTCCTCCAGTTATTGAAAGAGGCAGACATTGTCTTAAACACCAAGGAATTGAGATTAGGTGTAAGGCAACAGAGGAGCCAAAAATGAATACATTAAATCCATGCCAAACATTTTAGGGAATTTAAGCCAGCTTCCTGGTTAAGAACAGATCCAGCAACATACCTGGGGACACCAAATATTAATCTAAGAAGAAGAAGATTGAAATCTTTCAAATGAACTGTAAGTAAAAAGAAATTGAACTGAGGCACCAAAAAGTTTTCTGTGGGATAATTTTGACTTTGAAGACCTGGATAGCTGGTGGAAGAAATTTATGACCCCTACTGAAAAAAAGGCAAGTTAGTGCTCTCACATTTTGTTCTGCTTTAGATTTATTAGATTTAATATAATTATCTTGGGTTCACCACCTTAAAGCTTCCTGAAACCATATACCCAGATATTAATACCAATCCACCTGCTCAATTTTATTTTCCCCTATGAATAATGAGGACCTGGTCTTCCTCTTAGTAAAGATCAGAACTTTAGTTTTAAAGTAGTTGATTGTTATACAGGGAGGGGCCTTCTATTCCCTAGGAGGATGGGGAAGGGGCCAATTGCCAAAATGCCTACTCCCAGGCTTTGAGAAGGTTCTGAATGCTGTTCCATGCAGGCGCGTAAACCCATTTGTGTGATTCACAGAGACCATGAAGAAGAAGCTGTACTCATAGAAGCCCCTCAAAAGCCCCTCAATAGCCTTTCAAGACCCCGTCAAGTCTGTGAAATCAATACAGCATCATCAGCATAAAGAAGAATGAAAACTTTCGTTGATTCTGTTTTTGGTAGATGGGATGGTAATACTGCCAGGGTTTGGGATGGGTCAGACAAATATAAATTAACTAAAATAGAGGCAAGAACACATCTCTGTCTTACACTTTGTGTGGACGCAATCTCCTTTGAAAGATGCCCTTGACTAGTACAGCAAACCTGAACTGTTGAGTTATGGTACAGGGACTGAATCTACTACATAGAAGTCAAAATTTGTGAGTGAACTTGTCTGTTTGTCTGAGTCAGGCAGGTGCAGACCTCATATGATTGGCAGTGTGAGGTGAGAAGACCTCATATGATTGGTTGGCTGTGAAGATTCTATGGAATCCTGGGACTGGCAGTTCAGGGAGGGGCCTTTAGAATTCTCAGCCAGAGAGCTCAGGCTGGTTGCTATGGAGTTGGGGACTAGCAGCAAGAATGAGTATTCCCTCAGGAATCCAATCTCTGTATGTTAACAACTCTGAATACAGACTGGATTGGGGAACATGAGCAAAAGTTACAGGTACCGAACAACACAGTTTGGGGATTAGAGACACAGGATCTCAAATCTGTGTATATCAACCACATCTAACTCCTAAGGTAAAATAAGTTAATTCCTAAGGTATTTCTAACAACTGTTACCTATGAGAAAATAAAATCCAAGGCAACGCTGTGTAAATATGCTAGTTAGAAATAAAAGTCACCTATCAATGGAGTTCTCTTTCAGCTTGCTCCAGAGACGGTCATGGGGAAGCCAATCAAATGATGATTTTAAATCAATAAATGCAGAAAAAAGTTTGCCTCCTTTTTGTGCAGTTTTTTTAAGCGCAAGATGATCCCAAACCAAACAGTGGTCAGCTGTGGAACAGCCTGCTTTAAAACTAATCTGCTCTTTCCCCAAATGTTGTTGGCATTGATCCATGCTTTTAATTTAAGTCCTAGATAACTGGCATATACCTTCCCAGTAATGGATAACAAGCTAATGGGTCGATAATTATAAGAATAATCTTTAGGACCCTTCTTGTAAATAGGAATCACACTGCATAATATTGGAAACACTTATTATAGCCAAAAATATTGCGATATAAATGGGAATGAAATGTACTAACCTGGCTTCCTGTAGGCTTCATCTAACTAGGCAACCATGGAGACCTCAAGCATGTAGGAAAAATGGTGATGATGACACTGACCATTCAATGTTTCCTCCATAAATATACTGTTAAGGCCCTGGGGGCAGTCGTCTGGTGTACTAATCATCACTTCACAAGTTACAAAAGCCCCAGGAGATAAGCGATAGTGTTACTGATCTCCTATCATGCTAGAGACACTGTATCATGCATGGGAAGATCCCACGTGGGATGGTGGCTTTCTTGTACTGACCTGCATTCCAATAATGGCGTAGATGAAAAAGAGCATTGCAATCAGGAGACACACATATGGAAGGGCCTAGTGAGGGGAAAAACATGAGCATAGATGTTGTTCTCTTTTCTTTTTAAAGCTTCATATTGTTAATACAACCACACTTTCTTTTACTGGGAATATGATTCCTTGCATCCCACAAACTGTCTGCTGCCACCAGTCCAATGAAAAGGAGTGCTTGCAGGCTGCCTTGCCTCTTCCCCAGATCCCACCACAGCCAATTCTGAACACAGAAATTATGCTGTGATTCCTTCCCTGCCTACAAGGGCAAACAAATGGAAAACTACGCTGGGAACGTGATTTGGACTCAGCACCATGAAAGCGCTCATGACTCAAAAAAATAAAAATAAAAATAAAATAAAATAACATAAAATAAAGATAAAGATAG
The DNA here is from genome assembly GCA_948474755.1 of Ctenosaura bakeri. Classification (NCBI taxonomy): domain Eukaryota; kingdom Metazoa; phylum Chordata; class Lepidosauria; order Squamata; family Iguanidae; genus Ctenosaura; species Ctenosaura bakeri. Next base: position 123,941 of record CAOLHI010000727.1, read on the forward strand.
CCATGCTAGCCATCAAGAGCAACATCAAAATCCATAATAAATTAGCTACCTTTCTGAGACCAAACCAAAAATAGATTGTGAAGAAATAGAGAGGTGGATCAATGGGGATGGATGTCTCTTAAATTTTCATCACTCCTGCTACTCTTCCCTCCCAACAACTTCAAATCCCCAACATTCTCAGGCTGAATATCTGAGTGCCCTTGATCATTACCTTAAAAGACTGGACAAAGGTCCACAGCAGGATGCGGATGGTGTAGCCTTGTCGGAGCAGCTTAATGAGGCGGGCTGCTCGGAACAGCCTAAGGAAACTCAGGTTGATGAAGTTGTTCTGGGGAGATGAAAGCAAAATGGCATGAGCAGGATCAGGGTGGGGATGGAGAGACAGTGGAGCCCTGGGGGATTAGTGAGAAAACCAACCCAAGCCAACCCTGCAATGGTTAGTAAGATCGGTAAGGATGACTGGGTATCAAAGAAAGGAAGAGGGATCACCCACATGGAAATAAATTAGCATGATAAGCATGATGATAAGGCTACCCCTCCCCTTGGAAAATCATTCACTTGGGAGATCAATGATTCTTTATCAATATAGGACTTTTTGTTAAATTACCCACAACCAAATGCACTGATTTGTTTTGGTTTTGTTGTTTTTTGACACAAGCAGGTAGAACATTATTGTGTGGCCACACACATGTTCTGCATACACAAATCTGGAAAGAAGGAAAAGCAAGACAAGTGCCAGTAAGGAAGAGAAGGACATTCAAGGGATGACTGGAGACTTGAAATCACGTGTATAACATTCTGGCCTGAAAATGCATCTGGTCTTTGCATCCAACAGGTGGTGGGCCACATTCTACGATCTTTAAGGAATGATTACTATTAAGTTGTTTGCAGCTAGAAGAATGACTTTGGCTTCTAGCAATATAGGAAATCATATATTCCTGTTGGATTCACCAAGATGCATTTTTATGTGTCTCCTTCATAGGAAATGGCATATAAGCTTCTGGGATAGAGGGGAATACTCTTTAGTGTGGCTATATATTTTCTGTTTAAGAAGTGCTGTATGACCAGAAGCCATAGCTATTGAGTACTGCAGGTGCCCAAAATCCTGAAAGTTATGCACTGCACTTCCTGAGTTATCTCACCTGGGCTGGGCCAATATAATTGTGTGCATGTATTTCTTATATCTAAACAATTGGAACTTCCAGGCTCTTTCTAAAAATTGGTCCTGTGAAGAAGGAACTAGTACAGAAAACAGTAAACAAAGATATTCTGTGTAATAAGTGAAATAAGGCTATCTCTGGGCAAAAAGCCCTTCCTCAGGAACCTAAAGTTTTGTCCCACTATGGATGCTTTCAGCAATTGATTCACCATGAATTCTTGCTGGTTCCCAGATTAACTCCACTGGAACTAGACTCTGACATCTCATTCTGCACATTCAAGCTAATTTAAAAGAGGTAACCCGGCTAACTCTAACAAATCCAGAGAGTTCTACTATATGGCCTCACTGTGATCTCATTAAACACACTGAACACCACTCTGTGGCTGGTGGTCTGGGGTATGTATGCAACACATATCAGAGGAAGTGAATGCAGCTGCACAGACACCTGCAACGAAGATCATGTAACTACCTAAGCTGTAGAGTTCCTCATACCATAAACTCCCAACAAAACTGCACAAAAAAGACTCAGACACTACACATGCCAAAAGACTAGTGTAAGTGCTCAACATGTACTGAACATGCAGTTCACCTTGTTCTATAATTACAAAACAAAGACTGAGGTGTTGTCATGCAAATTATACAATGGACATTATAAAACATCAGGTTTTGCAGTCAAAAGTCTTCATGTAGTAGGCTCTATTGCCTATTTCTAAAAGAACCTAGTTATCGTATCTTCACTGTGGATGTGTGTGTGTCTGTGTTTCCCAGAAGCTATAAGCACATCCCTCTCCAACCCTCCTACAAGGCTGGCCCATGTAATTGGAATTTCAGGGGACGTGCATGATGGCAACAGATATGTGACAGCATACAATGGGATGAAATCAATTTATTAAGCTGCTTAGTTCATGCAGTACGAACAGAAAGAAGATATGCATGCAGAGGGACAGAGAGCCAGGGAGGGAAACCACCACCCCTATTTAACTATGCCCCCTGTGATCACTGGGAATGGTGCAGCATGCCATATATTCTCTCCCAATAGCCATGTTTTGTTACATCTGAAGTCCAACATTACTTCTAAACACATATTAGGACTACTATCTTATGCCTAGAATCCTTCAGCCAAAGAACTTAAGATCTTTAGTCTAAACCAATATGAGCATTTCCAGCCTGCCTTTATTTTTTGACCCTCATTGGCCATTAGTGTTTCCAAATTATACTGCTGCCACAACAGCAGACAGCACTGAATGGGCCAGATCCTGTTAAACTCCCTGTCCTTTTCCTCCCTGGCTCCCAGTTTCCAGTCTTCCAATCCTTCATTTGCCCATTTCCATTCTGCCAAAAAGTCTGAGCACCAGAGTTGCTTAATTCTTGGCTCATTGTCTTCAACTCTATGATTCCACACTACCCATTTCCCTTGGGTTTCTGGATTTCAGATCACTGGATATTTTGTTCTATATTTTTACCTACTTGTGTTTCACCTGCATATGATCCTAGCACAAGTGGCTATATAATAGCTGACAATGGACCAGGGACAGAATCTACCTCATTGATTTTTTTTCCTATTACCTTTCCCCCCCATCTTTACTTGGGTCTACTTCAGACCACTAGCTCTTTTTGGAGTTCTCAGGCAACTGGATACTGAGAAGGGGCAAAGGCTTGGACAGCTAAGAAGCAGTTTGCAAAAAATTGCTTTATGGCATTCCCATTGATAAACTATTTCTCCATGTACAGATGCAGCTTTCTGCCTATCCAGCCATTTTCTCTGGAGGCCTCTGAAGTCTTCAAATTAAATTAAACAGAGCCCTAGAATGTTCCTGGTGATTTTGGACATACTGGGCCATAAACCATGTCACTGCAACCAGCCTGTATCCGTGATTTGATTGCTGGGGATGATGGATACTGTAACACAGTTGGAAGGCACTGGGTTCAGAAAAGCTATTTTAGAGAGTGGCACTGCTTAAGGCTGCAACATTCCTCAATTGTCCCTTCCTATGGAGACAAAACATGAATCCAAATAAGAGAAAACGAAATACATGAAGTAGGGCTGGGGTGGTGGTGGATGGGAAGCAGCAAGCTACAGCAAACTGCAGGCATCTTTGGCTCAAAAGATCAAATCATGCAATGTGCCAAGAAGATGCTTTTCATGGGTGTAAGGCACTTAGGCTTCAGAAAGTAAACCAACCCGATTCTAGGTGCAAATGTTGAGATGGAGAGGATTAGAGGTCAGGGAAGGGTGGGTGTTTTAATACCACAAGTTGTGTTCCAACCAGTAAATGGAGAAAGGCAGAAGGCAGTAATTTCATTTTTGGTGATGGGAGAGGGAGCAGGGTAGGAAGGTTCGGAAGTATTCATTGGCATGGACACACAGACCAGTTCATGGATGGACAGATGGATTTTTCATAGTGCATTTTGATTGGATGACATTTTCAGAGGGCGTTGCGCCAAAATAGAACAGTATAAAGAGACAGCATGGAAAGAAGATAAGACAAGAGACATAGTCATTATATATCACACATGGCCCTTGGGAAGGAGTCACCTAGCTGACCCTCCTCCCACATCAACTCTCTTCTTTTGTCCAACCGCACCCACCCTTCTCAGCACATTGGTCCAATCAAATCCCGCATTCCATAATTTCCTGGTCAGGTGTACCTTTACTTCCAAGCTTCCAGCAAAAACAAAACTTGTGCTGAACCTCTCTACTATAGAAGGCAGATAAAACAGAGAAACTGAAGCACAACCTGGAATAGGGACTTCCACAAGTCAACAGTAGAGACATTGCTAGGAATGAAGGTTACTCACCATTACAGTTCTTCAGAACCCTTCCAGGAGGTCACACCTTGGGACTGAGTACTAGGTTCCCTTAGGCTAAACATCTTCTACAAAGCAGTTCCTGTTGGAGCAGTCCACTCTTCCCATCTTCCTTCAGGGTACTCAGAGTAACTCTATATATACCAAGGTCAGGGAGCTCATAGTGCCTGGGGTACTCAGAGGAAGGGAAGGCCCAAGAAAGGCCCCCTCATATTTCAAACTACATTCCTTTCCTCTTTGAGCAGCCAAACAAGTGGCCCATTTGCCACACTGGAAAATCTTTATCTCTGGAAAAAGACTCCACACATGTATTTTGGGTAGACAAGTATACCCCTTTAGTTAAAAATGGATGGCCAAGCAAACAGAGGGTTGCTGAGCATGCACGTATTGTCTTACCGGTTCATTTTCAAGGGTACACTCAGCAATCAAAAGAAAGGTAGTGTATAAATAAATATACTAATAGTAATAGTAGCAGTAATAATAGTAACAATAATGATACGCATTCATTCTGCCCTTTCTGCTACAACAGGTCTTCTATGGTAAGAAAAAGTTGGTGAGGACGTATGGGTTACAAGTAGAAGAAAATGATATCTAGAATAAAGCAAGGGAATTGCAACAAAAGGTCTTTTCTAGAAGCACCCTATGTCTTTGGGTGATTGCAGCATCAATCCTGTAAACTTCCCACTCCAAACATTACAAGCAGGTTGGGAATGATTTTGCTGCAGGAAAAATAGGTGTGTGTGAGTGTGAAGATTATCCACTTGGCTTATGGGACTGCTAATGAGTAAAATGATGGATGGCTCTCCCACATCTGGTTTACCTGAGATCTAAAAGTGCAAGATTACCATTGGCATAACCTGAAATGGTACTGATGTATATACAGCACCAACTAATCCATAATCCATTCAGATTATGGCCTACAAGGAAGTCACCATACCCATTTATACTAGAATATTACATTATATTTGAACATGTAATATTATCTCTGCTCTCCTTCTGTCAGCAGGCAAATACATTTTCAGTCAGATAGGCTTTTGACCATCAACTGGTTGCTGCAGAAGTACCTGTCAATGGCAGAGGGTACTATACATACCTATCTTTCTTGTTATTTTTTAAAAATGGTTTTATGTTGTTCTAATTCAGGGCTTGGTTTTAATGTGATAGTTTCTTTAACTGCTTCTTAGTTGTTCTTCAGTGTTATAACTGGTTTTTAGTTACATTTTAATTTATAATTACTTCATTCCATGGTTGTACACTGGGAGAAAGCTGAGATATTGTATAAATAAAATACACGAGAACTTCTGTATTGTTTCTGGAAGATCTTCAATTGATCTACTTTGTTAGATAAAAGTCAGATCTATCAAATTAATAGTAGCCAATCTTGCTTAATTATTTTTTCTATTTGTTTTGTGTTTAAAATTGCTAACATACACTAAGGTATAAATTAGCTATCATTAGATCTGAACAGTTCTGTTTTTTAAATTATTCTTCTATTAGAAGAACAATTTTCTCAAGGGAAATTCACATATTTAGTTGTATTTTCATTGCATTGAAAGTGTGACTGCTAGGAAACTAGCCCAGTTCACAGAACTTCAGATTCTCTAAGTCTTCAGTCTAGCATGTTCAGACTTTGCTTCATGTACTCAGTTATGTTCTTTTCTTCTTTGAAACCAGAGGCAATTCCATGACAGAAAAATCTTCCACTATTATAGCACTGAAAAGACCAGAGCTTTAGTTCCCTTAGAATTAAAAATTAGAAATAGTGGTGGGAAATGTCACAGAGCTTGCCTACAACTTAGCCTTCTGCCCCTACTCCTTGCTTTAGTCTGTCAGACCAAATGGACTGGCTAGGGTGAGCAAAAAAGCCCCACCTTGTTGTAGTCCTCCTCTGCCGTACAAAGCAACTTGATTTCATTGCTAGGTAAATAAACGTGTGTGTTCATTCTTGTGTTTTGATGATCTCAATAGTTGATAGGATGGGTTAACCAGTGGGAGAGGGGGGATTGATGTCATGCACTAGGAGAGAATGCTACTGCTGCTAATGCAATGTTTACAACCACAATTCCTAGAGTCCTGGGAATTTCTGATGGGGCCAGGTGTGAAAAATATATTTAAAAATCAGTTTTGAAAATATTGTTTTAGAGTTTTTACAAGGCACTAAGAAACAGAGCTTTTCAGCAGTGTGAGGTTCAAGGAGTATTTTGATTCAGTGGATTTGCAGGTCAGTGCCTCTTTCGTGTCTAAAAAGTTGCTCACAGGGACCTACACATAATATTAAGGTATACAATTAAACTCACTCTTTTCTGTCAAGGAGAGTTTAGATAATGAAATTTGAAGCAAAGTGAGATGCTGGAAAAGTGTAATTAAATCTTATAACTTCTTTTCAGACACAGTACTATGTTGCTCCTTCCATTTTATCTCCACCGAGAATCTCAAGTTGCAGAGAGAGATGTTTTTGGAAGACATCTCACACTATGCCTACTGACAATGTTCACTGAAAACTTCTGCTCTATCAGAACTTTGGTTTAGATTAATTCCCTCTCTCAGTTGCAGTTTGAAATTTTTACACAGGCACCTCGGTATTTTTGATACATTATTTTAATAGTTTTAGTTTTAGTGCTGCTCTGAAAGACTTTTATTAAAAAAAGAAAAGTAGCCTAAAATGATCCCTTTGAAAATAAGGAAATAGCTATGACCACTACAAGTTCCGACAACTACTGGAGAAAAAGGAAGTTGGAATTTTGTGATGTAATCTCCAGCAAAGTTATTGCAGAGATCTAAGCCCAGCATAAACTGTTGTGGAAACAACCAGCCCTAGGAGCTTGAGCTGTCTTATCCTCAGTTGCCAGCTGTCACATACGCACTCACATATATCAGGCACATGTGCTTATATATATGCATAATATATATGAACTCTATGAAGGAAGAAAGATCTCTGTTGCCTACATGCATCATTTCTTGGTATATTATTTTTGTTTTGACAAGACATTCTCAAGACACTGGACTCTGCAATTTCTTTTGATACATTCTGAGATCATAGCTGAACTATTACAGTTTTCCCTTGATAACATCTTTCTCTTTCCTTCATTAAAGTGTACGTAACACTTTCAGACCTAAATAAATGAATCATCGTGCCACAATGAGAGATCTAAAAGAATTGGAGTACTTGTCACTTGTGAAGAAAGAACAGGTTGTTTACCTGTATCTGTGTTGCTCTGAGTGGTCATGCAGGCCCTCACACAACTGGGTCTTGTGACTGATCACAAAGAATAGTACATTATTGCTTCTAATCAAGAAATGGAAAAAAATCACTTATAGCCTGTCAGAAAAGATTGGTATACCACATCCTGTAACTGTTTCCAACACTTCACTTGCATATGTACACAGGCATACACACAAAAAGGAATGTTGTAATCACAGGAAAATAGCCATGTATGCATCTTCTGAGAAATGTTTTTTGACTATCCAATTATTTAAGAAACTAGGAATCTACAGTATTATTTATACATTGTTGGGAAATGAAGAACAGAAAGACTATTTTTTTCCTTTGATAAATATGACAGCAGGACTTGGCAGTTATCGCAGGCAATGGGAAAAACACACCTCCATTCCTAGTTATGCCATATATCTTGTGGAAGCCTTTCCAAGCTTAATGCTTCAGATTCCCAAGACACTTTATGAGTGTACTGCTGGCTACTAGTCTGTTCATGCTGGAAGCATACACTTTAATTGCACATTGACCTCTAAACAGGAGGATCCTTCTGTCCTTCACAGTTCTGAAATTCCATGCACTTTGCATGGTCCTGTTACATAGTGCCATTTCAGGTCCCATTCAGAACTCTCCCCTCCCAGTGTTTCACTCAGGATTAACTGCAGGCAACATGGGAGATCTGTGACTGCATCCTTCTGTGCCTCATTCTTTCCTTCAGAGTTTCTAAAGGGTATATGTGTGCTAAGTGATGGGCATGCAGCATGGGGAAAGAACGGTGAGTTATAGAGATTTCCCTCATGCACTTCCTCAGTATGAAAGGATTCCATAGCTGCGATAGGCCACCGGAGGACAGGTGTTGGGAGGTGATATTTCTCAGCTGTCCTTTTTCCTGAGTAAAACTAACAGCAGCTTGGGAGGGAAGAAGATGATTTTGAATGGGGAAACAGTATCAAGAAGCCTTGTACTCTCCCTCCCCCATAAATAAGAAGCCCCTCCCAGCTGTTCCTTTAAAGAAAAGAAAAAGATAATGGCAGATTCATTTACAGGTCTCCCATGTCATGTGTTATCTGCTCTCAAGGTACACTCATAGTGCCCCTCTCCCAGCCATTCATTACATTCTGCAGATTGGGTGTGGGTGGAAGGGAAAGAAATGACAGTGTTGATTGTATGCCTTTGTGCAACTTGAACTTTGTCTTTGGTCAATGCAAGAAAGAAAAACTAAGGATTTCTGCAGTGAGGTGGTCATTATTAAAGAACATGGTCTGTAAAGTAATCCTGAATATCCTACTCAGGGCCACTCCACACACTTCAACAAAAGGAAGAATGCTTAATGATTTACAGGTCTAAAATCGTAACAAACGAGAAAGCTACTTCTACCTCCATAGCATGTTTCTTTTCATTGCATATCCACTTTAGCAATTCATGATCCCACAGTTTTCACCCATAACATGTACGTCTGTGATGTACACATGTTGAAAAGAAGTGAAGCATAAGCACCATTTTACATGCTATGGGACAGAAGTGATTATACTACTGCTAACAAAGCACACATTTTTAAATTAAAACTGGAAGCAAATTTTTCTTCTTCTAAAGTATATTTGCATGCTACTTTTAAACTTCAGGAAGGAAGAATGACCTGCTTGGAGAAGAATCCAATTGTTTGTGTTCTTACAAGCCATTATTTTGGCTATATGTTTTGAGTGAAGCGGGGCAAAAAAGCCCAGAATAGTGGCCTTGGCAGAGATGTAACATGCACCATCTCCTGAAGGCAGGCAATTTAGTTGCACTTCTACACTATGAAGTGATTGAAACCCATTTGAAGGTGATATGTAAAAGAAAGGAGACCCCAGCGGAGGTTCATTGGAAAAAAACAATACCAGAACAATCAAAGATGAGGTAGGAATGTAATGAACTGCTTCCTCTATAGGCGAGAATCTGGCGTTTGTAGGAGGTCTAATGCCTGGTGGCTTAATTTCTAAGATTCCTTGGCTTGCATGTTTGAGAATCACTGGTGGAAACAAATGCTTTGATTTCTGTGTACACTTCTGTAACATGCAAAGCATTTCCCACACAAGCTGCTCTCTAGATTCTGCTGATGGCAAAAGCCAAAGCAAAAGGACCCCCAGTTTCTGGCCCTTTTATAGTACAAAAGTTGTGGGTTAATTGTGTGACTCTGGCCAGTGTTAACTACTTTATTTGGGCACTTCAGAACTTCCAAAAGTGTCCATAATTATACCATTGCAGTTCTCTGAGTGACAGAATTTGTATGAATACATGCCATACTCAAGAGGGACAGAAAGAATGTAGGACTGATTGTTTGCACTTTGAGGATTTATTCTGGATGACAGGTAAAATGTTGCCACTATTATTTGCCGATTAATAAATGCTCAAAAGGATTTTTCTCAAACTGCTTCCTCTGCGTTATACTTCCCTTTGTGCTGCCCATTTCTGGATTATTCGACCCCATCCTAGTTAGGGAGCCACTTCAATAAGATGGAAGATCCTCATATTTCAGTTCTTGCTTCCCACTCCCTGCAGAATGCCTCCCTCCCCCAGAATATTATCCCCACCACAGTTTTGAACTTACCCCAAACTCTGTCACTAAGATGTCTGTGATGCTACCCAGAACTGTGACAAAATCAAAGATATTCCAGGCATCACGGAAATAATTCTATAAAGGAAGAACAAAACAAAGGACGAAAAGGAACAGCCACACAGCAGCAAACAAGTGACAACATTCAGTCACGACGGAAGCAACAGCAACAAGAACAGAAAAATCACCACCCTAACTACTCCACCATTTCCTCCCCCAGTCATCTCCAGTTTACCTTTTAGGTACACTACAGTTCTTGAGATGGGAATTGCAAAGTAGATAACTAGATAGGGCTTTTTTTTTTGGTCAACACCATCATTTGTGTGTGTAAGACAGGATATATATGGGCCTGTGTTACATCACCCAGTGTGGCTCCATGGGATCATTTCATTGGCTATCAAAAGGCTTTAGTCAGAGTGAAAGCAGGCTGAGAGAAGGGTTGCCCGAGTGCAAGTTGCTCCCCGTGAACTATTGAGACAACGCTATCACTCAGTGAGACCTTGGTGGATGGAATTGTCAGGTATGGAGCCAACCAACAACTATGTATTTCTTTGCTCCATCACCTTTGTTGCACAGACAGTCAAATGAACTTCTATAAAAATAAAGACAATGCATATGACCCTAGTAGTATGACTTTTCCTGGGGGCTGTTTTCAGCTGGGTTCCTCTAAATAGTAAATGCCAGTTGTCTCCCAAATCTGACTAAATAAAACAGGGCTCTTACTAAGGCCATTTCCGCCCTGCACTGGTATAGTGCTGTTATTCCACTTTCAACCTCCTACGGAATCCTGGGCTTTGCAGTTTAGGGAGGGGCCTTCAGAATTCTCAGCCAGAGAGCTCTTGAGCCTCAGGAAACTACAAACCACAACATTTCATAGGATGTTGAAAATGGACTAATAGCACTATAACAGTGTAGTGTGGAAATGGCCCAAGTGAATTACATCAGCTCGTAAAACCAAAGAAATAGCAAAGAGAAGAACTGGGATCAGGAATGAAGTATGTTCCCAAAGGAACCCTTTCTAGTAGCATTCAGTTTTAGTGGACAGTCACTTCGAGCAGAGTACAGGAGTAAGAGGTAGAGGTCTAAGGCCCCATTCTTAATACCACAAAATAGCCTTTATTACCTAGTGTCAATGAGGTAGATAATGCTCATTTACAACTTTTTGTTGCATCTGAGATTGGCAAGCAGGGAAATAGAATATGAAGTAGATATGGCACCATTTAGTGGGCTGGATATGACTCAGAAGCTGTCAGGTACTAACTCTAATGCTTGTTGTTGTTATATGCTGTCAAGACAACGTTGACTTACAGTGACCTATGAATGAGAGATCTTTAAGACCCTCTTATTATTAACAGCCTTGCTCAGTTCTTGCAAACTCAAGGCTGTGGCTCCCTTGATTAAGTTCTATCCCTCTGTAATGCAGTCTTCTTCCTCTCCTTGACCCTTCAAGTTATCAAACATTATCATTTTTCCAACAAGTCATGATGTGTCCTAAGTACGATATCCTTAGTTTCACTTTAGTTTCCAGTGAAAGTTTAGGCTTGATTTGTTCTAGCATGCATTTCTTTGTCTTTTTAGTGGTCCCAAAGTCTTTTTTAGCACCACATTTCAGGTAATTTGATTTCCAACGGTCAGCTTTCTCTACTGTCCAGTTTTCACATCCATATAGAAAAAGTGGAAATAGCCTAGCATGGATGACGCTGACCTTGGTATTTAATGATATATCTATACTTCAAGATCTTATCTAGTTCCTTCATAGTTGTCCTTCTAAGTTTCTGCAGCGGCCAGTGCTCTGCAGTGGCCAGTGCCAGCACTCTAGCACACTTCAAGCCAGTCAGGCAACTGTACCCACTGGAGATGTCTAATCTAGCCATGGTGACATATGCTTTAGTTATATCCTGTTTGGACTGTTCTAATGTGTTCTATATGGGGCTGTCTTTTACTAATGTTTGGAAGCTTCAGTTGCACAATAAACTACAGTCTGATGTTAACTAGGACTCATTACAGGGATCGTACAACTCTTTTGCTACAACAGCTCCACCAGCTATTGGTCCATTTCCAGCCACAATTCAAAGTGCTCGCTTTCAGCTATAAAGCATTATACAGGGTATCTGAAAGATCATTGTTTCCTTATATGAGCCTACCTGGGCCTGAGATCTTCAAGAGAGGCCCTTCTCTCAGTTCCACCACTTTCATAGGCATGTCTCATGAAGTGCAAGATAGAGGCATCATTTCCTAGGCAGGCTAGAATGGCTTCTCTATTTGGAAGCAAAGACTTTTAAAAACTTATTATTTTTTTCAAAAAGGGGGCTCTTAATAGGGTACTATACAATGGATCCTCTGCACATGCAGGGGTTCCATTCCAGGAATAGCAGAATTCACAAATGCTTGCATCCCACTATATTCAATAGTGATGACATGTGCTTGGCTCCAGACATATAGGTATGTGATGCTTTGCGTGAGCTGGAAATTGTGCATGCAGAGGTCGTGGGTAAGGAGAGCCCACTGTACTGTTTTTAATTGTATTGTTCTTAAACTTTTAGAAAATTATTTAACTTGTATGTTCTGAATTGTTTTTAATGTTACTGATAGTTTAATTACATTTTAATGTTAACTGCTGGTATTTTTTAATGATACTGTATTTACGTCACTTCATAGACTGCTTTGAGTTTTAGGTAAAAGGTGGGATGGATAATAATACTAATAATATTGATGACGATGATGATGATGATGATTAGGGTGAGGATGTCTAGCAAGAAAGACACTTACCAACAATCCAAAGGCAATGATTTTCAGGACACACTCCAGAGAGAACAGGGCAGTGAAGACAATGTTGAACACTTTTAGTAAATTATCGTATAAACTGGTGGCATTGTAGAACTATTTAAGATAGGGGAGGGAGAGAGAGAAAGAGAGAAAGAATTTAGTGGCAAAGAATGAAAAAAGGGTTAGAAATGGAGACACTGCTGATAGGAACAAGACTGTACTGGGCCAAGGCCAAAGGGAGACCCCTGGGAACGCTATTGCTGTTAACATCTAATGAGTTATTCCTTCTGGGCTAGCTAACAAGATCAAGAAGGGACCAACTAGATCAATTTAAGAGGAGTTTAAAAGACTTTGACTAGCTTTGGATTTCAGCAGTGTCCAATACTTTGCTTTCCGGACCCAAGTAGCTCAGGCAATTATATCATATATATGGATAGAGAATCAGATATGGCCAGGACATCCCTTCCTTATGACATACAACCAATGGATCCCATGTAGGTGCTGGCAAGTCATAGTACCATTTGGCTCCTACTTACTTTCATCATTAAGACAATGGTGTTTAGGGCAATCATGGCCATAATGGTGTACTCAAAGGGTGGTGAAACCACAAACTGCCACATACGGTACTGAAAACTCTGCTTGTTCTGAGGCATGTGCCGGGTGAGTGGCTTGGCGCTGATGGCAAAGTCAATGCAGGCACGCTGTGAAAAGAGGACAGAAGCATCAATGAAGAGTGCAGGGACCTCTTTGAAGAGGTAGAAGATGACAAGGAGAAAAAGCAAGCTTGGATTCCTCCTCCCTTGGACGGTTTAATTCTAACTGTTTAAAAATTTGTTTTTCACAAAAAGTCTGTCCTTGACCTCAAATATTTTATTTTATTGCTTTAAGAGATTCAACATGGCCTTAGTTCTGAATTAAAAGCAATGGTTGTGCCACCAAAAATACTAAATTATCTCCTGGAGATAATGTGTCATTATGAATCCTCAGCATCAAATAGCGTATTAATTTTGAAGACAAGGAAAGATGTGAAGTGTCTTAGGATGGCTGCAAATGTTATGTGAAAGTGCTGACTCATGCATTTATATTTCAGGGAAAGGTATGTATTCTTTGGATCTGATTCCAAAATTTGTCAAGCAGATGTCATCCCTAGGAAATGGATGCATGTCAGCAGAAAGTTTTATTCATTTATTGATTGATTGATTTATCATGGTGGCTAGCTCCTCTCAGCCCCCAAATACATATTTGTTCTTTCAGAAAATGTAGAAAGTGGCTCTGCAGCACTAAGTCCATTGAAACTAATGGCACAGAATTGATTTGCTTCTGTGAAATAGAACTACTATGTATGCATGTTTGCAAGCCCATCCCAGAAGAATCATTAGAAAATCTTATGTGTTATAAACACAGTGTCATATAGTAGTAGTAGTTGTAGTAGTAATAACAACAACAACAACAACAACAACAAGTTATATTATATTATAAAACGTTATAAACACAGTGTTACAAACACTGTGGAGATCTGGTATCAAGACCTGTGTGGTCAGGCTGACCTATGATTACACACACAGAAAAAGGGAGAACAAAGGAAAAAAAGATACTAAAAGTAAAAGCATCGGAATCTGTGTGTCACTTTTAGAATACATAAGATCGCCAATCCTAACTCATCCAAGCTGCAATGTATGTTTATTTAGAATGGAAATAAATATACAGAACTATTTTTTAAAACAGAAAATCTAAATGTTAGGTGGTAAATCCCATTGCTGTTCACCTAACAAGCTCAATGCACTCTCATTTCCATAGGATCTTCAGCTATATTATAACCATCAGGCTGTGTGCTAAGTGAGGAAAAGGCAACCTTTCCTCATTTCAAAAGCCATCTGCAAGTGATGAAAATCCTCTGCAAATTCACACCTTCCAAGAGTGATCTCTCTATCTCCCAGCAGCTCACTGAATGGGGAGAGACATAGAAAGAGAGGGAGAAGGGCTTGCAGAAAGAGATAGGAAAATAAAGAGAACCCACCCACTTTTGGCTCAGCATTTGATCAGCAGCAGAATGCCAACCTCAAAAGATGAAGACAATAGGAATCTGCCTTCTGCTTAATCAGAGCAATCTAAACATATAAAAGTCAAAGTTTGTGAGTTTGTTTGTATCAGGAGAAGACCCGACCTCATATGATTGGCTGCCTGTGAAGATTCTGTGGAATCCTGGGATTTGCAGTTTAGGGAGGGGCCTTTAGAATTCTCAGCCAGAGAGCTCTTGGGCCTGGCCAGCTGCTATGGAGACAAGGCCTAGCAGCAAGGAGGAGGGCAGTGTATTTCCCTCAGGAACCCAACCTCTATATGTTAATAACTCTGAATATAGATTGGATTGGGGAATATGGAGAAACGTTACAGGCACTCGACAAGACAGTTTGGGGAATTAGAGACACGGGATCTCAAATCTTTCTAACAAGTATTATCTATGAAAAAATAAAATCCCGGGCAATGCTGGGTAAATACGCTAGTGGTCTATATAGCTCAGGACAATCTATAATAGTGCTTCTCAGACTATCTGATATAGAGGACAGGCAATTATTGTTTTCCAGTGTGCCAGAGACCAGTACTAAATTTGTATACCTTGGGTACACAAACTTGAGTTTCTTTCGCAGAAACTCACCAGGACTCAGGGTCCGGCATTGGTCTAGGGATAATCACTTTGAGTAGCACTAATCTACAGGATAGTCTCCAGGATTTTAGACAGAGGTTTTTCTAAGCCCTGCTTGAGGACTCCAGGGCATTTTGCACACAAAGGATGTGTTCTACCACTGAGGGAATGTGATCTTCTGTATACAAAAAAAGGTTCCCCAACTGTGCTGTAGGAAAGAACAATACTTCCCCAAGAACAACTGGTTAAGGTTAGGGATAGGACATTTTTTTTGATAATATTTGAAAAATTGTAAAAAATCATGTTTCTTAAGTGTTGGGAAACCCTGAAAAAAAGAATCCTAGACTGACGAGAATCTTTACAGTTTGGGACTCATTCTGTTAAAAAAATTTTTTTTCTGTCTAGAAAAATGACAGAAAATAATATTCTGCTAAGAAGTATTATTTTATCTTCAGAAAATTCTGTTAGCTCCATAGGCAACGCTGCTTTCTGCTCAAATACCAAATGCAAATGTTGTGTAGAGTAAGCACTGAACTGTGAAAACTGAACTTTTCAAAGACTTTCTCACATTGAGAAGAAAATTGTTAAAATTATCTCTTCCTTCCTTCAAGAACAAAATTAGCAAAGAATTACATCCCTTAGTGAAATGACCATTTTTAAGGAAAAGAAACTGAGCATATGCACATCTCAGAGTGAGGGGCTGAATTTTATTTCTCTAGGAAGGAGGAAAGAATAATTTAATGACAGTATTTCAACTCTGCACTTGAGGAAATACCAGTTTCCTCTGGTTCTCCATGTGGCAGCCACAGAATATACTGACATTACAAAAAGATACAACTTGACTAAGAGTTATTATTCAGGTTACATAAAAAGTGATTGAGGTCCTTTACAATATGGATCTTAAAAACCTGATTTAAGTGTTGTTCATATATTCTAGAGGCTTTCATTACATGAGGTTTTAGGCATGCTTTAAAGAAAACAAAACAAATATTCTACTGTGTATTTTCAGAATTTTGAAATTATAGTTAAAATTTTAAAAAATTATTACATTGTGACATGTGCTCAAAAGCACTAGGCTTACTGACATTATTTTCTGTAACAAATCTGCTCTTGCACTGTATGAACATTTTGTCAACAAATTTTCATTACTATAAGCCACAGAACCAATGAATCAAATACATCTTTAACCACCTCTCCCTCCCTATGCCACTGGAGTATCTTTCCATCAAACCAAAGTTTTTAATCTGCCATGAATAAATGAGTAAGAATCTTTAGAAATCTTTTTGAATTTTTAAAATCTCACTGTTTTCTGCCAAACCAACATTTTATTGGACTCTGCCCACAGGCACATTGTCTATTCCCAACACATGCCACACCTCATTCTTCTCCAGGCTGTACTCCTCCATCATCTTGTCCCCCTGCTCCTGGAAGGTGATGATGATTAAGGCCACAAAAATGTTGACAAAGAAAAATGGGAAGACCACAAAGTAGACCACATAGAAGATGGACATCTCCATGCGATAACCAGGGCTGGGGCCCTGATTCTCATATGTAGCATCCACCGAGTGCTTGAGGACACTGCAGAAAAGACAAAACAAGGAGAGATGGAAATAGGAAACAAAGGAAAACAGAGAGAACCCTATGAATTATCCATCAGATTCATGGTCCCACCTAACAGCAGCAGCACCCAATGCTTCTGAGATAGGTTCCAGACAGTCAAAATTCAAGTCAATTTGGGATAGTATGCCCTGACATCTCACATGCAAGGACAATTTATAACCCTAAATCAAAGGGCCATGTCACTCAAAGTAGCTGCAAGATATATTGTAGCTTTTGAAATCCTTATCAGTCAGTGAGATGAATCTCACTAAGCTCTAAATCCAATCCAGAGGTCAGCAAAAATGGCAACTGGAAGAATTCATTGCAGATGGGAATGAGATGGATGGGAAGACAGCACTTACCTCTTCCTCTGGGGTGCATAGAGGAAGAGGAAGATGCATTAATTCAGACTGATTCTCTTTCCCATTTGGTTGTTGGTATAAGCACTGGCATTTTTAAACACAGCTACCATCTAACAATTTTGTGCTTTTTAAAAATTAACAAAAATTTTACAAATCTGTAAATTAATAGAACACAATGTATGCCATGTTAATCAAAAAATGAAAGATCAGTCTGAAACACAAAACGTTATATTCCAAACATTCTTCTTAAGATGTCTATGATCACAGTTTCAAAACTGTTCATTTGTGCACATGTTTTCCAGAAATTCATAAATAAATGCTACTGGGTTTTAAAATTTCTCATCCTACCACAGTGTGCCTCTTCCCCACCATCACAACAGTCTGTTATTTTTATTAACAAACATTTTATCTTAGGGCTTAACTACATCTTGCACAGAAGGCACTGGCAGTAACTAGCACCAAGATCCTGCACATTTTTAATATAAATATGGTTACATTGGATTCTCCAGTTGCACAATGGACATTATGGTCTTTATCTCACCCACTGAGCAATAGTCAAATATCTACCACCAATTAAATAAAAAATGAGAGAGAAGTGGTTGTGTGTGTTTGCAAAATTATTGTGATCTATGGCCACAGAAACCCAGAGTGTGACCTTGGGCAAGTAACATTTTCTCAACCTCAGAAGAAGGCAATGGAAAACTCCCTTTGAACATATATTTTCAAGAAACCCCTGTAAGGTAGATGTGTGTGTTTCCAAGTAAAAACTGATCACTAGTCCCCAGCTGGTATTAAAAAAAAAAAGCAAAACAAAGTATGATTGCTAGCTATTTAATGTAATGTGCATTTTGAAGCCTTAGGTACTACAAGCTGTTTCCATTCTAGCAAGACAGATCTTTGTTGTAGCTAATAAATTATCCAAGTCATTTTTTTTTCTTACTACTATACCAGATAAGTAGAAATAACCACTGCTATTGGGCATGGTACTTTGTTGCTGGATGTCTAAAGAAAGTTACAAAGAACTAAATAGTTATATGTTACAAGAAAGAAATATAGTTATGGGTCACACAAGAAAGAAATGGCTTCTCAATTTCACTTATGATTTCCCTTCTGATAGCCCTATTCTTTTTCTAAGGTGCTGCAGAAATGCTAGGCTACTGGAAAGAATGAGATCTCCATTCAAAACTCAGTAAGACACTTTCAGACTTAGCAATTTAATCAATCTTAACCCCAAGGTCCTAAATGAAGAGGGTAACTGTCTTGAATCACAAAGCTCCAACCAAGAAAATTCTACATGCTCATCTGCATTGTACATTGACCACTTAAAACACAAACACATGTGTGTTCTTGTGCTTTCCCTGGTTTTCTATCAGATTTAAAAAGGAATGAATCCCTCCACCTTCTTTGGATGGGGTGTTCATACAGCAAGGAGTAAACCACAGTTTAGGAGCTGATCTAGTCCAGCACTTATCCAAGAGCAGCCAGCCAGCCAGCCAACCAGAAATCCCATCAATCCCTAGAAGAGAATCCTCATTTTCTTGAATGACTTACTCTGGCCAGCCTTCTCCTGTTGACACAGTGAAAAGAGTTAGGAGTGCCCACAACACATTGTCATAATGAAAATCATATTTCCGCCACTCTCGTCGCTCAGCCTTCACTTCATTATTCTTCTCATAGACCAAATACTCTCCTCTGGGGAAGAAAATCAACAGAAACACTCAGAGCCATACTTATGCACAACAGAGAGTGGGGCAAGTTTGTATGAGTCCACTATGGTATGAGTGGGGGACAGTGATCAAACCTCCAGTCTCTGTGGTGGTGAACAGGGTTTGTACTTTCTGTTTATGTTCTAAGATTGACTCAGAGGAGTTAACCAGGATAACTCCACTGGAACCCCCAGGCTGATTTCATCTCACTGGCCTCAAGTGGGGCTGAGTTATTTCATGCCAACATGATAGGTCCAGTCTTTTATTTAACTGTCAATGTCTAACTGCTTGCTTGACTACTTTGTACACTTGGGGATGGGAGGAAATAACCTGGGATGAACTAGAGAGGAATGCAGAGCCACAGAGGGGAGGTGGTCGGAAGGGCTCCAAGACCATCCATGATGAGTTGGAGAAGGCTAAAGAGTGACCTGGGGATTGGGAGGGCACCAGATCTCACCCTAAGGATGTATGTGTGCTTTGATGATGTATAAATGGAATATCTAGAAGATCTATGGTACGTTTAGCCATGCCTCCATGCACCAGAAATGGTTCGACAACATCTATCAGAAAGCTGGCTCACTCAAACACTTCCTCACACTCAGCCTTCTTTGAATACTGGCTATTTGTAATATCTTAATTTGACCTATGACTTCATAATAAACTCACATGTCTCCTGCTCTCTCCCCATTTCTAACTCCATTCCCTATTCCAGCCTCCACCAGCCTACTTGCAATTTTGTGGCCTTTTAATTCCCTTAATGAAGGTATTCTTCTAATACTGATTTTGGATTTTTACTTCTGTATGGTAAACTGTAAAATTAGCAGAAACAGACAAAAATCATCAGCACATTTAGGATAAACAAATCAGGAACTAGTGCACTGGAATTTATTGGCCTGCATTGAAGAAATGGAACCCAGTATGTGCTCTTCATATACACAAACCTAATTTGGATTTTCAACTCTTTATTTTATTTTGTTTTATTTCTATTTCATTTCATTTTTTGTTTAGCCGATCAGCCATATGTTCCTAGAAACCGTTTACATGTCATAATGAAAAGAAATTCAGATAGGCTCTGGAAGCAGAATGGCAGCAGATAGACGGAAGCTTCATACCTGCAATCCTTTTCAAACTCCTTAGACTCATCAGTGCAGTAGAAGAACTTGCCCTTAAAGAGCTGGACAGCCACCACAGCGAAGATGAACATGAAGAGCATATATACAATGAGTATGTTGAGGACATTTTTAAGTGAGTTTACCACACAGTCAAAGACAGCCTAAAGAAGAGCAGAGGGCACAGTAAGGCTTTGGTTGGAAAATCAGCTTCATCACAATCTACTGCATTCTGCTTTTCTGCAAAACCATCCCACTCACTCCCCACAGGAGCTTAGAAAATTAAAAAAAGAGAGACAGAAAAAATAAGCAAATATAAAATCAGGTAAATTTTTAAGCTGTATGAAATACTAAAGTATCAGCACTAAAAATGATTAAAAAAAATAAAAGCAGCAGACCATAACAATACAGCCGCTAAAAGCTTATTGAAAGAAAAGATCTTCAAAAGCCATGTGAAAACAGAGGGAGAGTCCAGTGGATTTTCGGAGGAAGGATAGCCCACAATTTTGCTGTCGCCACTGAAAAGGCCCTGTCTCTTGTATCTGCCCATTCAATCTCACTCAACAATGGGACAGAGAGCAAGATTTCTGAGGCTGATCTCATGGGCTGCTCAAATTCATGGGGATGCAGGCAGTTCTAAGCTGTTCACATGACCTCAGAAAGATTTCCTTCATTAAAATGGTCAGCATTGCCCCCAAATATCCTGAACTTCAGCATCTAGCTGACACAATGACTTATCCCCACAAAGAAGAAAGCCATCCTTTTAGTTATTTCCAGAGGGGTTGCTGGGTTAGTCTGTTGCAGTAAAAACAACAGAGAGTCTTGTGACACCTTGAAGACTAATATATAAGAAGCATTCATGGACTAGAGTCCACTTTGTCAGATTCATGAAGTGTTATCTTCAGTTTGCAAGTATATATACATATAGGTGTGGAATAATTTTTTTTAAAATATGAGGTCAAGGGAAAATGAAATGCAACAAATACACACTGTGGCAATTAAATTAAAGCTTAAATGTATGTAAAGTAAGCACAGTGACCATTCACAGCGCAGTGTTGATGATAACAAAACTATCATCAATGCTTCATGCATTTGATGAAGTGGACTCAAGTCCAAGAAAGCTGATGCCATAATAAATCTATTAGTCTTTAAGGTGCCACAAAACCCCCTGTTACCTTTTAGCTTGCAGAGCTGTTGGGTCTTTAATAGCTGCGTGACAGACAAAAGTTAATAGCAGCAGCTTATCCAGGCATGGAGATACAGGGAAGGAGAAAACTTTGTTGCACAGATATCAGAAGCACAGGAGTCCTGCTAGAAAAAACAGGTGCAATTAATATGTCCTCAATCCAAATGACATTGTCCATGAGAGGTCAACACAGAAAAAGAATACGGGGATGCTAGTGTTCAACCCCTTCCTCTCTTTCACTGTTTCCCACAGCTCTTCCTGAAAGGGTCTGAAGTCTGGGTCCAGAGGTCCCATTCTAACCACACCCATGTTATTTTCTCTTTTAAATGCTGCTGGCTTTACACACACATACATCCCACCCTCAAACAATAAAATGTCAGAGTGCATCTTCTTACATTTCTACCCTGCACATACCTTGAGCTTTGGCAATCGCTTGATAGTTTTGAGGGGTCTGAGGACACGGAGGACACGCAAGGATTTGATGGTATTGATGTCCTTCCCTTTGCTGCCTCTGTAGAGAGATGTTGGGTGGGGACAGAAGAGCAGGGAAAGACAGTGAGACCCATGTCTTTATACTGGTAGGGCTGCCAAAGGGACAGATACTCTCCTGCCATCAGCTGCTTTGCAGCCTTTGGCCTGAACAGCGTTCTACAATGCCAATGAATACTCCGAAGTTACTTCGCACTGCTTTTTTTCCATTTTGCATCCACATTTCTTTTAAGGTCTTGCACAAAAGAGCTACATTATTACATTTCTAAGCCTTCCTTGTTTTCTAAATGAAATGTTTTTCCCTGAAAAGCCCTGAAACTGTTCTGCTTTACCTGCCACGTCCATCTGTTCCAAATGCCAGTCCACCGTACCCACTCTACCACACTCTTTACTTCCCTTTACATGCTTTCAATTTCATCTACTCTTTTATCTGTTCAGGTGCTCTTTCAATATCTCTCCATTCACCTGATCAGCTATTATCCCCCTGAGAAATGCTTTAATCCACAGACAGTGAAAGGTTTAGTACCCCATGGTTGCCAGGGAAACAGCACGTTCAGTCCCATGGCCTGTGCTCCGCATATTAGAAAAGAGGCTGGTGATGTTTTCAAGGGGTATTCTTGCTTTACAGCCTCCTCAATTCTTTAACTGCCTCTTGTTATCAGTAGAACCACTAAATACAAACAGATGGTGTTCTGATATGTAGTTGTACTGGGAGGTTAAACGTGTCTCTTTCCCAGGTCTTCTTTAAAAGCCCTCGATAAACAGCAATAAAGCATCAAAAAAAGTGTTCAGATTAGTTCCCATTTCTTTCCAAATCCCTGAACTTGACAGTAAGATAATCCTCACTGGTAGCACTACCAGTGTGGTATATTGTCTTTCTCCATTGCTTATCATTACCTTCTCCAAATCTCTAAAGGTAGTGTGGTTATCCCATGACCCTACAGTGCTGTGAAATGCACACACATCATGTATATCAAGATCACAGCTTCCCTACTGTTTTTTTTTTTTACATTATGTATTTCAAATTCCTCCTCTCAACTGACTGTGCATTTGTGTGCCCAGTGTACAGTAATATCAAAGGCCCTTTCCACACGGGGGTATTAAAACGGTGTAATGCAACCTCTGATGGAGGTCGTCTACACCGTAAAATGGATTGGGGTGGACTACTTTAGTGTAATTCCACACCCCAATCCGCGCTTGGGCAGCCGGAAGTGGCGGCGCTGCGTGCTGTTTAAAAACCACTTTTCATTAGGTTTTTAAAAGGCATGGGGTGTGCAGCCGCGTGCAGCCGCGTCGCAGCACCCGGTGTAGATTTGCAGGTGCACGCAAGGGCGCGCCTGCAGACCTGCCAGGGGACAGGCTTCCGGCTGGCGAGCTTCTCCGGTTGGTGGAGAGCCTCCGCCAATTGTAAGCTGCCATTTTGGATGCCGCAGGACGCCGACGAGTGTGGAGCAGTGAAAACGCGCTGCTCCATGCGGCGACGGACTTACCCGGTTGCAGGTAAGGTCCATCCTAGCGTGTTTTCGCCCGTTTTTTCCTCCGCGTGTGGAAAGGGCCAAAGTTAAAAAGAAGGATTGATCTATGAGAGTCTTGCAACAGATTCTCTCACATAGGAAAAACAGCAAAGGAATCAGCTGTATCCTGAAACAATGCTCCTAAATATATGATGCCACTTTTGCTACAACAATCCAAACCACAGTGAAAGCAAACACGATAACATGCTAGCTTTGTTTTGTTTTACAGATAACTTATACAGTGGTACCTGAATGGGAAAAATATAGGAAACTAAGCTCAGAAACTTGCAAGTGAAAGCCTATTTGGAGTAAAAGGCAGATCTACAGAATAATTTAATTCTCAAGTCATAATAAAGCTAATAGATTTTTAAAGGCACTAGGTATCTTTGTTACATGCTTAAAGAATGACACTTACCAGTACTATTCAAAAGGGACTTTACACCTTTATGTTTATGAACTGACAAGCAACTGGAAACTTTGAGAAACATCACATAGTAAAGCCTTGTGGGGACTGTGGCCCTTCTGAATGCAGGAGAGGGGACAGCATGTCAGGAGATTTCCTACGTGACAGCACTAACAGTTTTAGCCCAGTGTTCTTCATGCACGGAAATGTTCAGACATGGAAGAGATTAATTCTGAAGTGGTCCAGTCCTTAGATGACTATACCACTCTGAACATTTGCACTGGCCCATATTTTCTGTGTGGTCTGATACTCCACAGAACCTTCTCTCCAGCACTGAACTATAAGGGGAAAATCCATTTTTCCCTACCATGCACAACACACACACACATACACACACACAGTGAGAGTTCCCCATATGCTAACAAGAAAACATAAGATACATGGAACCACTCCAACTGTTTCAACCCCATTCATCTCCACTTGAAGTCAACTTTTATACCTAATTTTGAGAAATATAAAACTATCCTCATTTTCTACCCAGAGTACACTGAAAAGCTGCAAATCATGAGCTTTGCAGTGATGTTGAAAATCAGATACCAAACAAGTATGAAGTCATGATGTAAGAAAGAACAGTATGCTAGTGACATTGGGCTCATTCCTACTTGGTCTGAATGACTCTTGAATCATGTGCTGTTTTGCCTCCCTTCCTATGCAACTTCAGGTCTGCATTGTCAGCAAATCTCTGTTTGCCTATTTGTGTACTTCCTGTAAACCAAGATCACAAGACAGTGGCTTAAATCTAACCAGACAGACCAACTAAGTCAGCTGAATTTACCTAGGTGGTAATTTACCATTCAGCATTTGACTCAACACATCTACTCTCCTTGGGACCAACAATGGGATTTAGATCATAATGTGTACAGAGCACTAGAATACCCTTTAGTATTTTCTTGCCATCCTCCTAAACTTCAGCAGGTTCTCATGTGACAACAATTCACTCAGAACGGATGGCAATCATGACGGATTGCCTAGGCATGATAGTGAGAGCCAGCATGGTGTTGTGATTTGAGCATTGGACTATGACTCTGGAAACCAGAGTTCAAATCCCTGCTCAGCCACAGAAACCCACTGCGTGACGTTGGGTAAATCACATTCTCTCAGCTTCAGAGGAAGGCAAAGGCAAAGCAAATTTGGAAAGAAAATCCTGTGATAGGGTAGCCATAAGTCAGAAAAGACCTGAAGGCACACAATAACAATGATGGCAGACATAATAGTATTTCAAAACCATGAGAACATTGGTGGCTAAGGAAGTTGCTTTGAGGAGCAAAACTGTTGAACAGCATTCATATTAACAATGACCTATCAGTCTGGGGTGCAACCCCAAATAAGGAAGTAGTTTCTGTAGGGTAGATAGTGGTATTACTTTTATGACTTCTGTGGAATGTTATAGCATATCCTTATAGTGATCTAAATTACCAAGTGAGGGGCAACATAGCCTTTGCAGCATCTGAATTTTCTGAGGAATGGAAGTAATACATTGCAAGGGTAGCTTAAGAAATTCCCTAGCAATGTCACTACACTAAATCTGTTATCACTGCTGACCTGCCACCTAACTTACACTGCTGAGTAACACAAACTGGCCCCTTGGTTTGACAGGTAAACAAATTTCACACAATAAAGGAGCTGGCAAAGTCTGCTTTCAGCTTTACTCACAAAGAGGTGGTTTGCAGACATCAGATTGTGCAGATAGTCAATCATAACAGAACTGCTCAAAGAAGAGATTCTGATTATAACCCTCCTGAAGGCCAGGCACAAAGTTTGGTTGCTGATTTTGTAATATAACAAGCATCAAGATGCAAATTCCATGCCAGCCATCCCAATCCTTTCAGCAGTCTCTTTAGCCACGACACCCTACTACATTGTACTTTTCCAGTAGACTATTTAGCAGTGGTGAAAGCAGAGGGATAAACATTTTTGGGTGTCTTCTTTCTGGCCTGCAGAACAGAAGGGCACAATGCATTTCCAAAATTGTGGGGATGCCCTGTCTATCTGATGTCACACCTCTGTTCATTTTGTTTTGACAAGGGCTCTTGGACCTGATAGCTGAGCCAGCACTGCTCTCCAATGCCCACTCTGGTCAAATAAAGCATGCAAAGGGAGGGTGCAACGTGGAAAAATGCCCTCTTGTAAGCAGATTCCCACCGCTGCTCCTGCCTGCTGGTGTATGAGGGACTGCAATAGGCCTTGGGGGAATTCCCCTATATCAGACATGGCTCTCAAAGACTGCCAGGCATTACCAAGGTCTTAACAGGCCTGGTTTCCCCATCAGGGTCAATAACATTTCCAGTCTTTATGCTGGATTCTGAGGTTGAAGTCAAACAAGCTTTCTGCTGGACCATCACAGTTAACACACAAAGTATCATCTCTAATTCAGGAATACGGCTAGTAAATTGAGTCCCAGAGACTGCAATCCTGATATAAAAGACACTGATCCCAATTCAGAGTGAAATACAACAGAACTAATGGAATGCCTGATGTTTGGAGAGATAGAAAGAGCTCCAAGATGTCTTCCCTTCCAGTCACATTGGCCACTCAAAGCGATGCGTAAGTGAAATCACGCAGGTAAACAGAATGCATACTAGAGTGTGAGAAAGAGAAAGAGAAAAAGAGAAAGAGAAAAGAGAGAGAGAGAGACGGACAGACAGAAAGACTTTACCGTGAGCTGTTCCTGTTGTGAAGTGGCAGTGAAAGGAAGAGACAAGGAAAGTGAGTAACAATCAGAAAGAGAACACACAACATAAACCCCAACGAACCCAAACCTAGGCCCTGCCTGGAGAAATCTTTGTACCACCAAAGCAGGACATTCACTACTTATTTAACTACTGCTTTGAAACAGAGGGAGGTTATGGGTTATACATTTGTTTCACTAGTGATGTTTAAGTTGAGCAAGAGGAAAGCTCTACTGCTGAGAAAAATCCTCCATGCCAGCTCAGCCGGCTAGAATTATTGTTACTGAACACAATGAGCTTCTGGCATCAGTAGACAATGTCTTTCGCATCTCTTAGACTAAACATAGCCAAACCTATATGTACATCCTCATTTTAACATTCCTCATGAAAAATAAAATCCTGTGAAAGGCAACAGATAATTTTGCAAGTCTCATTAATCTCTTATTTGGAATTTGTTGATTCCAAATTCTGGCTGTGACTGGCTTTTATTTGTAGCATTGATTTTGATTTATGTAACTCTTACTCTTTGACACTTTTTCAATCTACCAGTTAGCATCTTTGCATACCTACATTTATGTATTTCCAATTTCCAATGATATCAAGCATTTGGAGGCAATGTTTTAAAACCAGACAATCCCAAAACCAAAGCCTGGCTATGGAATTAAAATACACAAGAAACCAACTGAAAAAATAAATCTGACTCCTGAACCCAATTCCTAAGGAAGAGGTCTAAATGACCTCATTGGGAATGTTTCCAAATAGAAATACAAGACCAGGCTGTAAGCCTCACCGCCTGATGCTGAGGAAAAGCCATTAAGCTGTTAAGGTTTAGGACTTCATCTAGAATATAGCTGTTTCTGATCCCTGTTCTTAAATTGGTGCAAATAATACTCTTTCATGCAGCTCTACTAACTTAACCTATCCAGGTAATTCTTCTTTCATCCAAACACAGATTTCTGTTGTGGTGAGGTGAGGCCATGCTTTCAACAACAGAACAACTGTGGATTCTTTGGACATACAAAGGAAAGCAAGCAGAAGTACAGCAATGACCTCTCCTCCTCAGGAACAGATGCCAGTGCCAGTCTAAACCAGTGGCCAGAAGGGGAGCTCACAACCCAGACTCTAACTGCTGAGACACTGGTATGACTGTTATTGATGCAATACTGTAGCATGAAGTAACATGACATGGTACAGAGAACAGAACAGTATATACAGTCAAGTGATAGCAACACAGTAGAAAAGGATATAGACCCTTGTATAATTAACTGAAGCTGGTATGACTGGTTGAAAAAGAAGTTTCTAGGCACTGATGAACAATAATGAGAGACAAGAGAGGAACAAACTAGATAGCCAATGATCTACCGTGCAGGAAAAAAAGGTGAGGTAAGGAAAGGTGCAGTAGCAGATGGGAGGTTCATTGAAAGTGAAAAGTACTTGGGAAACTTCATCACCAACAATATCCCTGCAAAGTTGTTTGTATCAGTTTGAAATTAACAATATTCTACCATTATTCCATGGCTGCAGTTCTCTGAGGAGTATAAAAGAAAATTAGACGAATTTCCATTTGCACATTGCTTCCCACTCCAAGTCAGATTTTTGATCACTGTGGCAGACAGCCATCACCCACAGCTATATAGCTATATGCCTTTATTGTCCTGAAGCAGAGGCACTGGTCTACATAGATCTCCAGTGCTGTACAAGCTGTGCAGGTGTGGTGTGTGTATCTATTTACATACTGAATCTCTGAAAGAAAAGCGCATCTGTTGCAGGTTGGACTCATAAGTTTGCACTTTTCAATTCTGCAAGTACCAGGAACAATTTCTATTATGCAGGAATGTAGATTTGTCTTAGTCATAACCCTACTGGAGCTTGTCTTTATGTTATTATGGCATCAGCTCATACATATCTGCTTATAAAATTTCTATGGGTGCTTCCACCTTTCTATGGATGCTTCCCGACGTATGGCTTCCACCACAATCAAAACAGATTGAGCAGCTATCCCACCTTTTCCTCCTTAACAAAATTTTGAGAAAGAAAAAAAAATGAAGAGGCAGTGGGAAACATAGGACACTTAAGAATAATTGTTTAGGACACAGTCACTTGGACTCACTGATCTTTGCTCTAAAATTCCATTACTAAAGTAGGGCAACTACTATACAATATAAAAGGCCTATTTGGAAGCATTAGGATTTGACCCTTCATTTCCCCCCCTTTATGATATTTCTATCCAGGCCACTTAAGAGACATACCAGAGCTAGTCTAGATTCACTTGAAATAGTTACTGATAAAATATCATCTTGGGTAAGTCACATTCTTTCAGGTCTTTCTTGGACCAACGACTCTTTACAAAACCAACAGTAGTGGCATGCCCAAGGGTTGGAACAGTTACTTTTTTTTATTACAATTCCAAGAATCCTCCAGTCAGAATGGCCACTGGCTATGCTGGTTGAGTGATTATGGAAGTTGTAGTCCTAAAAGTAACTTTCCCAGGCCTTGGTATTGACTCTCCAGTGTAAAATAATAGATGGTGTATCAAGCCATGTACAATTATTCTTTATCCCTGAAGCTGAGCATTGTAGCCTCTACCCACAACAGAATGTTTGAAATGCCTCCTCTGTATTCAGGGTACCCTGCCAATGGCCCCAGGGCTGAACAGAACTACAGAGTTCTGTAGCCATCTGGGTGGGAAAAGAAGCTGAAACACCTCCAAATTAAATCTCACCTGAGGAAGACTGGAGACAGGAACCCTGAACTCCTAGTGCAAAAGTGTTATCAGGAAGTAGACAGCTCTGGAAAGTCTATAAGCACTTATGTAGTTCCATGCAAAGCCCCCCTCCATTAGAGAAGGAATTGCTAATGTGTCAAAGAGCCAGGAAATGGGGTGCAGAAGATGCAGGTATGGGAGGGAAGTAGAATGAATATAACAGGGGAAAGGCTGACTGCAGCAATCCAATAATCTCCAGCCTCTTGTGTCTTCACCTACTTTCCTTATGGTTTATAGACAGAAAACAGGATATTAATGTGCATTAATAACCGAATAAGAGTAAATGCTGATTCTGAATGTGTCCAATACTTCATGACAAATGTCCACACTTTAGGAGAGCTGCCTAATTTTGCTTATTGCTGAGATAAAGGTGTTTCACAGGCACAAGGGCATATAAGACTTCTCCTTTTCAAACAGCGAGAAATTAGAACCCCAACCTTGCTGGAGTTGCTTTTATTTCTCTTGTTCTACATTGTCATCTCCTGCACTCACAGAACTTTAAATGGTAAGGTATTGGGGGTCTTTCCCACTTACTCTTTTCATGAAAATGGTGTGGGGAGTGATAATGCCGATGAAGAGCAACAAGATGGTTTGTTCTTCTGTTGCTTTGGTCCAAACTCCTTTCAACTATATCTATAAAGGAATTGGCTACCAATCTGTCCTGTTAGAGTTAGCTATTATGGAAGAAAGTACTCTGGTTCCCATCTGACCCAAGTCACACTAAACCATCATTATTAAAAATCATACTCTTTGTACAATCTGTTTACATCTGCCCTGCAGACAAAGTGTAGGGATCCTCACAAGTACAGTGTCCTTGTTCTTCATCTTTGACTTCATTACTTCACATGGGAACACAGGAAACCTGAAGCTGGGTTCTGTTCAGACACACCTTGTGAAACTAAGCAATTGTTACACAAAGAGAATGGGCTTTATGAAACTGCTAACTAGGAAAGAAAATAAGCCAAGTGTTTTGTTTTTCTTCAGTTTCTATCATCTTATCCCTGTGAGTCATACTTTCATTCTCAGATAGGATATAGCACAGAAGAGTCTTGATTTCAGTCCTTGCCCCTGGAACTCCATTCTTTCATCAAAGCTGGAGAATGAACCAACTCCATGACTCCTGTACCTAAGGTATACTACTTGGACACAGTATTCCTACTTTTCACATACTGTATTTGTCAGCATATAAGATGCACTTTCCCCCCTGAAAAATAACATCTAAAAATCAGGTGCATCTTATATGCCAGTATGTCTTATACACTGGCAAATACCACCCCTTTCCTATGCATTTTGCCACTGCGTGAATTCTCAGTGCCGACACAAATGCAAAGGAAAGGGAGGGAGAACTCTAGGGGGCAAAAGGAGTGCTCCTGTGAGGCTTTTCCCACTCCTCCTTCCCATCCGTTTTGCCTTGGCATGAGTTCTCTGTGCTGGGGCAAAACGCATCGGAAAGGGAGAGGAGCTCCAGAGGAGGAAAGGAACCCTCACACGAGGCTTCCCCGATCCACTCCTTTCCTTTCCATTTTTCATGGGAAGGGAGAGGAAGTAGCTACAGAAGGAGGAAAAGAAAGTTCATGCAGCTTTCATTTTCCTTCCTAGAGCTCCCTCCTTTCCCTTCTTCTGCAAAACAGAAGGGAATGGGATTGGGGGAAGCCATACTATTTTTTAAGAATTATTTCCCCCAAAAAAATCCATTTAAAAATGGGGTGCATCTTATTACACCGGTGTGTCTTACATGCCAGCAAAGACAGTAACGGTGTGTATCTACATCAGCTCTTTTTTCCTTTCATTTCAGTTTTTACTTCATTGTCCCAGTAGTAAATTTTGTGCATTTTCTGTATATCATGACTTCTGCCTCTTGAGATCACAAACTCTAACTTTTCATCTTATGTTTTTAATGTTTAAATTGTCTTATTTATTATGCTGAATTTGAGCAATGGCACTGTGTATGCTTCACCCAAACACACTGATAATTTTGCATGGTATCCTAAGAAACAGGAGAGAAAATCAAGCAAACTCTGTGGGCTTATCAGGTAACTGGGTTCTGAAAGGTTGGAAACAATTCCACCACAATTCCCATCAAAACACAGCATCAGAAAATATTAGCATATAGGACATGAATAAATTTGTGAAAAATTAACTTCCAAACAAAGCTGGGAAGTGCTCAAAGAATCTGGAAGTAGGAAAAAGACACTATTAGGATGACAGGTATTGTGAGATACTTATATAACCCAATTCCAGGGTTGCTTACTAAATCTTCAATATCTAAAGCTATTGTAGGCAGTCAGTAGCTTAATCAACATAAAACTGAGTGGTAGGAATATGGGTTTATAGCATCTGACCTGCATCCCTTATGGGGCAATTTGGGCCTGAGTATCTTTGAAGAATGAGGGATACAATCTGCTTATCTTCTGTGGACATAGAATTTTCAAGTGAGCAAGGACAGTTGGTGCCATCTCTGGGGACCTGGAGTCATTTCTACATATCAAATATTCTGAAGGGAAAAACTGAAGATGAGCTGGGAGGTTCTTAGCTGGTTGGATGTGAATTAAAGAGTCCTCAATCCCACAATAACAATTGGCTGAAAACAAATTATGCCAAAATCTAGATTAAAATACATATTATTTACCTTTGCCTCTGCGGTCTTCAGAGCATAGATCAGAATGACGTACTTTTTTCACAGTGTGTATTGGATCTATTTCTCTTGTAGTCTTTAGAAGTTTATTGGGATAACTACAGGAGCATTCACTTTGGATTACAGTTCCATCTTGACTGACAGGCTTTTTTAAAGATGGAGGCATGTGAGTCTCTTAGCATTGAGACAAAGTTGGGCAAAAATATAAGTCAGGCTATAAAGTGGGGAAAGGAAGCTTTTTGAATGTTTGGAGGAGTGGAATAGAGAGAGAAACTTCCTGTGTTTTCCTGGTAGCCACTGCCCACCATTTATAGTGTCTCCCCATAGTCACAATATTTGCTGAAAGAGTATTTTACAGGAACAAAGGTAAGAGCAACTGAAAGGCTGCAATGCCACAAAAACAGTGGTAGCAGTGGGAGTGGGGGGTGGGGAGAAAGGATGTAGAAATGAAATGAAACTAAAAGATGCAGACCTGACATCTAGAGTTTTCCTTTTACTTTCCTACAGTTTGAGCTGAAAGTGAACTTTTGACTTAGTTTTAGCTGTTTTTAAATATTGTTTGGGATATTTTAAAGAGGTCATCTAGTTTATTTTAGAGAAGAATAAACTTAAGATTTTTTGCAACTTACAGCAATTAGGAACTGGGTAGATATGTGGGCTCAGGCCACATTTTGCTTCTTGTTTTGATTTTAACCCCACATACTCCGCATCGCTGCTCTGAATTTCTGAATGCATGGATCAGAATTACACCAAGAAGAAATCAGGATGTTGAGTGCTAAGCAGAGATAATCAGTGGCAGCAGATGAACAGCCTGGAAAAGTAACTTTTTAGACAACAACTCCTAGAATCCTCATTTAGCAAGTGGGGCATGTTGCCTGGGACATTATGAGAATTCTTCTCTTCTTCTCTTCTTCTCCTGTTTTGGGTGATGGATTATGATCAAATAAATTAATAGAGAAATTCCTTCTGTACAATATTTTTAAATATAGACTGGTTCTATACTTAATTAGCTGTTTCCATTAGTCTACCTAAAAGCTAGTTCAGTCCTATTTACAAACAGTGCTTTCAGTCTTGTAATCAGACAAGGTGGAATCACGTTCCTATATACTTGTTCAGGGCAATATTCTAGTTCATTCTTGCTGGGGATCTGTGGCTCAGTTTCCCATAATAACCTTGAATTCCATTAAGAAGCCTGTAAAATACAAAGAACAGTCTGCCATTCCTCTAGATGGCCCTCATGGGAAGCTCCACATGCAAGAGGCATCCCAAGGCAAAGGGAGGGCACATACATGTGGAGTGTCCATGCTCTACTACAATGGCTGATGTCAGCACTGGAAGAGGGACCATGATGAAGGAAAGGATGGTGAGCAGGACCAAGTTGTCTATGTGCTAAAAACTATTAACAAAACCCATCATGCAGCAAGCTTCAACAAGAGCCTTTTCAAGTAGAATGAGAAAGACCTGGGTGTTCTTGAGAAACAGATAAAGGAGAGTGAACGTTATGGCTCCCTTACGAAACTTACGTGAAGGCAAATGCCACCAACGCTCCACTGACCACAATGAAATCCAAAATATTCCACAGGTCCCGAAAATAAGAGCCTCGATGAAGTATCAGTCCTAAGTCAATCATCTGCAAAAGCAACCAAAGCAAAGAAAAGCATGACCCTTGAGTCACCATGCATAGTTCCTTGGGTGCTACAGTACTGAGTTTCCCAGCCTCCTAGTATGAATGAGTTATTACTGTTTTCTGCATTCTTCGCTAACAAAGGTGGTCAGATTCTGGTCCACTTTATAAAGCAGGAGGTAAAGACAAAGAAAAGGGACTGTTTTGTATGAAAACAAAAATGTTTGGAACAGACTGCAGGTCCAAGCTCCAGTGTTCATGTGTAATGAAGAAAATGACATAAAAAGGGTATTTCATGTCCAGTTCATATCAGAACTTGATTTAAAATATCTTGAGAAGTGTGCACAGATGCACAAGTAACTAACAGTCTGTAACACTGCTACTGCTTTTTGCTGCCCACCCATAATCTTCCCCCTACAAGTTTAACAGTGATGTCTCTGGAAGTGCAAAGAATCTGGCTGGATGGACATGGGGCTTGTGATTTCTTTTACAGTACTCTTTGCTGCTGGAGTTATTATATCCCACCTTATGCCCAAAATCCACACAGTGCTACAAGAGCATGTCAGTTGTACTAGTTTTTGCTAGCAATAAACATATTACTATAAGACATCGATTAGATGAAGAGGCACTTCAGGTGCTACAATAAATGAAGACAACTCTCAGCACTATGCTCTTCCTCTCATGCTTGAAGACATGGGAGTATCCAATGACCACTGAAGAAACTGGTACCTGGGAGCCTCAAATACAGACAGCTGTTTTTCCTGTAACCCACGAAGAACCTTCAAAGAATTACTGAATTTCCAGGATTTCAAATTAAACCTAATTAATAGCCCATATAGCCTGATCCTAATCCCATTTACTTGGAAAGCACTCCCAGATACCAGTTTGGAATAGACTTGGAGTATTAATTTCTAAGATGCTGTGCTGTCATCTGGTGGTCACGAGTGAGAACTACAAGCAAATACAACAAACAAGAGGGAGTACAGGCCATGAGGAGCCAAAGGAGAAAACACACATTTGGGACTGTTAACCAAATGAGAGATACCTTCCCCTTCAAATAAGAGACTTAGAAGTAATGTTTGAGAGCATGGCATGTCACTGAGCATGAAAAACAGCATTTGTAGACATCTCGTTCTGAAGACAACTCATGGTATTACACTCTATTGGTTTGTATGACCCAGCTCTCACTCCAGTGCCTTAGCCCCTAGCTTAAGAGATCTTAGTTCTCAGGTTTCATCTAAGACTTTTTTCTGCCTGATGCAGAGAAAATGGTGCCTGCCTGCCTGCCTTCCTGCCTTCCTTCCTTCCTTCTTCACTCACAAACAAGTGCAGAGGGTCCCAGTCAGCAAGCATTTCTGCACGTGGCTAGAGGCAACTGACTGAGTAAGATCATCCAGTATAGCTCAAGAAAATAGCACCAAAGGGTCAACTAAGTGGAGGGATCCAGTGTCTGGCATCCTGTGAGTGACAGGTGAATGTATAAGTGTTGCTTGCATGTGCATATGTCTCTTTTTGGATGGAGTGCAGAGGCCTATTTTCTTGCCTTTGCACTCCATCTCCAAATCTCCCTACCAGGTAAGTCTGAAAGCCTTGATGGAGGCTGCTGCTGCTTTTTACCAGCGGGAAGGGGAGGGAAAGAGAAAAAGAAGGAGGGGGAAGTGACTCAGATCATAAAGATACAGCTGTTCTAAGGCCCTTTCCGCACATTACCTGCTCATGGAGGTGGGGGGTGCCATTCACGCAAACAGCCTCTTGTGTGAGGCACTCGCATCGCTCCTCCGTTCTCCCACAGCTGGCTTCCTGGTCGTGCGACCATCACGCTAGCGCCCCATCCCTTCCGCAGCACAGCCTGCGAGCTGTAGCCTGCGCTGGGGGAGGAAGCGTGACCGGCCCGCTCATCTGACGCACCGCATGGCAGGTAAGTGCACGAGGGCCCCGGGAGCATTGCACGACCACACAGTATTTTCGGCTCCCAGCCGAAAACAATAAAATGCGTGCGTGTCCCACTTTAGGCTCGTGAGTGTTGCGTGAATGGGAGTGCGTCATACGGACCGATGCTCCCATTCATGTGACGCTCAAGGGGCCCTCTCGCAACAGAAACTGCGCGTGAAAAGGGCCTAAGTTTCTGGTAAAAGGAAAAGGAGGGTGAACTCAATCTGTGAACACACCCTCATTTCTCCCACCCCAAAGGAGATGAGTCAAGTTACTACTTAATGATCTGAATGTCCTCCCCTTTCCCTACCATCCCCATCAGTAAGAAGCAGCAGTCCCTTCTGGTGCTTGACAGCTGCTGGGGGAAATGGGGAAGGATGCAGAACTGCATGGGCAGAGCTACACTCCAATGCAGGATCTCAACCAATGGCTGTGAACAGTCAATAATATGTGGAAAATATTCCTTTGAGTGCTTTCACAAGGTTTATCATGCCCATCAAATGCTAATTTTGCTCTACAACCATACAAAACAAAATCCAATATAACCATACTTCAGCCTTATGCTAGTGGTTTGAAATTATCTGTTCTACAACCAGACAGAGGAACAACACAAGCTACTTATTTTTCCCCCTGAGATTATAAGCCCAAGACCAGTTCCCCAGTTACTGACCTTAACAACCATTTCAAAGGTGAATACACCAGTGAAGACATAGTCAAAGTAACGGAGAACCTGTGAGAAGAAATAAAAAGAATTAGATATACAGTTCAGGTTTTGCTGCAATCACACCAAACCTTGACTGCTCCCTCAAAGCCAAGATGAGAGGAGCAAATCTAAATATAATCGAGTCAGTATATTCCGGGGGGGGGGGGTAGGATTCAAAGTTAGAGGGAAAAGAATTATTATTGTTTATTCAGAAGCAATGAAGTAATTCACAATCCCTCTTGGCTACTTCTCTGTCTATTGTGAGAAGTACTACAAAGGGAAAGCCTTCTTCCAGGTTTCTATTTTTTTCTCAAGATTTTGAATCTTTCATACTCTACCACCATTTCTGCTACTGCCATTACAGACTTTCCACTGTAAGAACCCATATGTGAAAAACTATAACGGAAACTCAAAAACGACTTCCATTTGTATCAGCTTTATCCCCATAGCAGCTTTAGCTACAGTAGTCACTTACACATTGCCAAAGAAGAAGAAATGCAATATTAAAATAATGTAAGTCAGGTTATAGGTATTTTTATGCCTCACTGATATGTCACCATAACTAAACATGGTCTCAGGTTTATCAAACCATGCTTTCACATTATACCCTGGCTTACAATTTATGACAAAAAGATTACCTGTCCCTTAAATCACACAACCAAGGTGAAACAGGAGAGCAGCTGGAGAAAGCAAAAAGCTTCAGCCAACAACAGTCCAACTGTGACAGAAGAACATTTCTTCCCATCTCTTAAAAGAAGAAGCAACTAGCAAGCAACTCAGGATGTTATATGATAACAGCAGGAGAGATAGACAAGAGCAGTCCATCCTGCAAAGGTGGGTAAAAGAATCTGCATAGGGTTAAAACCCAGAAGAATAAACCCTGAAGGATACCTAATTGGCTGAGCATCAGACAAACTGCTGAGTCAATGAAAACAAACACTGCCATGCAGAACTACCCCTGCCCTAGCATTCTCACCAGCTGCTTCATCAATAGTCCATCTGCCTGTATAAGGCGGTAATGAGAGAGCCTATCTGATAACAAATATTTTTAATGTTTTAGAACTTGGCTCAAGAAAGATTCTTTTCAGGGACAGAGGACACAAGCAAAGAAGTCACAAGAATCATCTTGTTACTCATAGTCACAGCCTTAGAGAAAGGGAGGAGGCTTATAGGATGCATAAGTAGTCCCTGAATCGAGGGTGGGAGTGCATAGCTAATTAAACATGGGAAAGAAAGAAAAATATAAACAATTATTTTAATAAACATCACCTGCTGTCCCATTCTAATAGCCAGAGGACAGGATCAAAATTCAAAATGACTTGGATAGATTGGAGAGCTGGGCCAAGGCTAACAAAATGAAATTCAACAGAGGCCATTTCCGCATTAGTATTTTACAATGGTGCAGAGCGACCTCCAACGGAGGTCTTCTGCACCATAGAGTGGACCAGAGTGGTCTACTTTTTGTAGTTCCACACCTCAATCCACACAGGAGCGACCGGAACTGGTCGTGCAGCGCATTTTTTAAAAGGAGGATAGCAGAAGAAGATTTTAAAGAGACAAGTAAAGAAATGGTTAATAGCTGGGAAGAATGGCTAAAAATGGTTAATGGCTGGGAACTATCAAGTAGAAATGTCTGATTTATGATTGTGGAAATGACAATGGGATAACAGCAACATAGCATGGAAAGGGAGAGGGAAATGCATGTTCAAACATAGAGACAAACATTGCATTGTGATACATAAAATGAAATAATTGGAGTGAATTTCAAGAAGTGAAGACCAGATCAGTGTGGAAGATCAGAAATAATTCATGTAAAATTACAGCTTAAAGAATCCTCTTTTATTTTGTGAAATTCAATAAAATTATTATAAAAAAAACAAAAAACCTCTTTTTAGAGGTTTTTAAAAAGCATGGAGCGCACAACCCCGTGCCGCTCCGTCGCCTGGCTCGGAAGCAGATTTGCAGGTGCGCGCAAGTGCGTGCCTGCAGATCTGTCAGGGGTGGGCTTCCAGCTGGTGAGCTTCTCCTGTTGGTGGAGAGCCTCCACCAACTGGAAGCCACCATTTGGGACGCCGGAGGACTGCGGAGCAGCGAACTTGCACTGCTCTGTGTGGCGACGGACTTGCCCAGCCGCTGGTAAGCTCTGTTTTCGGTGTTTCCCCCCACACATGTGGAAAGGGCCAGAGAGAAGTGTAAGGTCCTACACTTGGGTAGAAAAAAATGGAATACAGAAATATAGGATGGGGGACACGTGGCTGGATAGCAGTCTTAATAGATCACAAGCTGAACATGAGTCAGCAGTGTGATGCGGCAGCCAAGAAAGCCAATGCAATTCTCAGCTGCATCAATAGGAGTATGGTGTCTAGATTGAGGGAGGTACTGGTACCACTCTACTCTGCTTTGGGTAGACCTCATCTTGAATACTGTGTCCAGTTCTGGGCACCCCAATTCAAGAAGGACATGGTCAAGCTGGAGCAAGTCCAGAGGAGGGCGACCAAAATGGTGAGAGGCCTGGAAGCCATGCCCTATGAGGATAGACTTAGAGAGCTGGGTATGTTTAGTCTTCGGAAGAGAAGGTTAAGAGGGGACATGATAGCCATGTTTAAATATTTGAAGGGATGCCATGTAGAGGAAGGAGAGGGCTTGGTTTCTGCTGCTCCAGAGACCAGGACAAGGAGCAATGGATTCAAGCTGCAGGAAAGTAGATTCCACCTGAACCTTAGGAAGAACTTCGTGACGGTCAGGGTTGTATGGCAGTGGAGTATGCTGCCTCCGAGTGTAGTGGAATCTCCTTCTTTGGAGGTTTTTAAGCAGAGGCTAGATGGCCATCTGCTGGGAGTGCTTTGAGGATGTTCCTGCATGGCAGGGGGTTGGACTGGATGGCCCGTGTGGTCTCTTCCAACTCTACATTTCTATGATTCTATGATTCCTTCTTATACGGAGGTAACCTGGTGCCCTGTCCCAAATTAAGGTTTTGTTTGCATTTCTGAAACTCTACTTTTTCATATTTGTTTGAGTAAAGGATCATTATTCACTTCTTGTAACTTCAGTGTTCTCATCACACTGTTCTAAATCTGTAATATTGAATCCCATAAAGTACCTGAAATACATCCCATAGGATATTCCATCCTCAGAATACTAGAGTGAAGAAACAGAATTTTCAGCCATTTTGTTTTGGGTTTTAGGAATTGAAAAATGGTTGCTTTCTGCATAGAAGAGTCAAAGGTTTACTGGATAAACTCTGATTAGGAAGGTTGAAGTTTCAATCTAGAAACGTAATCATTAAGAAGCAACAGAAACTTAACCAGGATTCCACTCTTCTTCTGAATGGCTAATGCAGGGGTAGACTTTTGGCTAACTATGCCACAAGGCACTGCTGAATTTCCATTGTTACCTACTTTGAATCATCCTCGTATGCCCTGTTTCCCAGCAGGTGGATATGGTAAGCCAGTGGGGAGTCTGATTTGCTGGGAAACAGAATGTGAAGTGACAA
This sequence comes from Ctenosaura bakeri, assembly GCA_948474755.1. Taxonomy (NCBI): domain Eukaryota; kingdom Metazoa; phylum Chordata; class Lepidosauria; order Squamata; family Iguanidae; genus Ctenosaura; species Ctenosaura bakeri. Next base: position 163,367 of record CAOLHI010000727.1, read on the forward strand.
CTGTCCTGAAGTGCTAGGAAAGAGGGTATGTGAGAAAATCAGTCTCTGAACACTTTCCTTCCCAGCACAATTGCTGAGAGGTGGGTGAGGTTAAAGTTTCTCATTCCTTCAAGTGATTCTGTGGAATTTTGCTTGGGTGAAGGGAGGCTCCATCTCAGTGACACTGAGCAACAGTTATAAGATGGAATTGAAGCTAAAAGCTTCCTCCCACTCCAGGAGTACAGACTAGCACAACGGATGTGTAAGGAGGTTCTAACCTTGCCCCATACTTGTGATGCTGCTCGAAATTGCTGGGGTGTGGACACAGCTAAAGCCTCCTCAGCACCCCAGTTATCTGCAGATTTCCTCAGGGATGTCACCTCAGTAAGAGTTAGCCTGGCATAGTGCTTTGAGCATTGGGCTATGATCTTGGAGACCAGTTTGCTTCCCTGCTCAGCCATGGAAACCTACTGGGTGACCTTGGGTGTGTCACACACTCTCAGCCCCATTAAATCCTTTGATAGGTTCATAACTGGCAAACAAGTTGAAGGCAGACAATAACAGCAATGATGTGCCTCAGCGATCAAACTTGCAAATCAAGCCTGTGTTGACCTTCCAAAGAGTAATCACAAAGCAAATCATGCAGAATGCAAGATATGTGAGGAAAACCACATGCTATGACAATCATCTTTCACCACTAGAGACAGTACCTCTTTCAAAAATGTGCTAAATGTATAATATAGTTTGATCTTCCCTTTATGTCTGATTGAGTATTTATGTTTGTTTATACGTTTCAGTTTGTGTATGCAGGCATGCTTGCCATCATTAGCACAGAATAGCTCTTGGGGGTTTCTGGGATATATGTGCTTAGTGCGGCTCCTCAGCTACCAGAAATTGTCCATATCTGGAGTAAAAGACTGGGAAGGAAAGTAAACATATTTAGATAAGTAAAGCTAGAAAACAGTTGAGCAAGACACTGAGAGGAATAAAGGAAGAACTATTTATTCTTGCAGAAAGATCTGACACTGGAAAAAAGGAAGCCAAGGTAGAAACCTGAAATGAATCCAGACATGAGAACACTGGAAGCTGCAGTACTAGAAATCTAGAGCAGGTCTTGTTGTTGTTTTGTGGCTTCAAGTCATTTCTGACTTATGGCAACCCTAAGGCGAATCTATCACCAGATTTTCTGGGGCTGAGAGCGTGTGAGTCCCCCAGTCGGTTCCATGGCTGAGTGGGGAACTGAACCCTGGTCTCCAGGGGTATAGTCCAATGCTCAAAAACCACTACACCATGCTGGCTCTCTGGAGTAGGGCCATTTCCGCACTAGCCTGTTATAGTGCTCTGATTCCACTTTTAACATCCTATGGAATCCTGGGGTTTGCAGTTTCGGGAGGGGCCAACCAGCCCCTCCCGAAAATGCAAACCCCAGGATTCCATAGGATGTTAAAAGTGGAATCAGAGCACTATAACAGGCTAGTGCAGAAATGGCTTAGGTCTATTTGGTCGCATTTATATCTGTTTATATCTATTTGCTCATTTAGTTAACTGTTCAAAGTGTTCTAGAATTAGTGCACATGTTGTAAAATCATTTTCTCAAAAAGTCTTCCTTCCATTACCTTACGTTTTGAAAAAAACAAATTTGTTTTTGAAAAAAATTGATTGAGGCCATATTATCCATCTCATTCTTTAACTCCACACTACAGAACATTGTCAATGTTAATATTTAAACTTCCGAAGTTAAAAGGGCTGTTTAATGGTGGCAGTTGGGTGGCAGTGGTAAAGATAAAAAAAAGAAGGATTAGATTATCGTATCTGCTTGCTTCCCCTCCCCTTGTGTGAAAGGGGAACAGCTCTTGCTGTCATAAACACATTTCTCTTTGGGTGCACAACCACATTTCCAAAATTGCCCTCTTCTGCCAGTCACATGTCTCCAGTCCACAGAGGGTTCCATTTTCCCGTGGTATTAATAGACATGGCTGTGTAACAGGGGTGCAAGATGCCCACTTTGGATCTGGTTACCTTTTTTATCTTCATGCCAGCACAAAGGCTTCTTATTACTGTATACTACAGAGAAGCCTAAGAAAGTGTGCCTCCTGCTCACCCTCAGTGGGGATACTGTTCTAATTATTTCACTCACTTTTCCTGGGGGATATCTCACGGGGTCTGTCCAGTAAAGTTCTTGAAAAAGAAAGTGCCATGTAAGCTGCCCACAGTCAGGCCATGATTTATCTGCCTCCCTCTCTCTCTACCACCACCTCCCTTCTAACCTATTTAAATTCAAGCCAGCAGTATTTCTGAAGAAGAAAGAAATGGGAAGAAGTTGTTTGGTGTTTTGCCCATAATAATGTAAGCTCTGTACCATTAAATGACTATAACTCTCTGAACTGTGTTTTTGAATACTCTCAAAGGGAACAAATATTGTGTATATTAGTATCAACCTTTGTCCACATTTTCATGATGAACATCATCCCCCTATAGGAAAAAAATACAGGTATACCTCTGTTAATGAAGCAGATGTGTTCCTGGGTATGACTTCTTCAACAGAAAATTTGGTACGAGAGGCAGAAACAGCACCACAAAAAAAGAATAGCAGTTCAACAAGTTTCAGCAAATGCTTTCTCCAGAACTAACAACAGGCACACATGAAATGAAACAACCAGGTCAGATAAGCCTTACACAATTAAACAAAAAAACGTTTTGAACCTTCTACAGACCACCTGGAGATTTCTTTCAAAGTGCATCCAGGGATTTTTTTCTGTTACCAGCTTCCACTTTTCATACGATTTCCATTTTCTAGTCAAACGTAAAGATCTACTCTTTTGTGACATGCTAGGAGGAGCTGGTGAGGCAGGCTTATCTGCGTTTCTCTTTTCTCTCTCTCAGGGCTTTCTCACACCAGCCTGTTGTCTTGCAGCAATGGCATTATTTAAGGAAACTAAAACATACTGGTATAGAAACAATCACACCATCTCTGCAATGATGCTATGCTGCCTATTTGATGCTGCAAGTTACCATAATCAGTCTTCTGTACCACCCTACTGGCCTTGCCTCTCCTCCTCTGTCTGTGCAACCTAGTGCATGTGCTATACATTTATATTTTTTTTCTTTGCACAATTTCAGCATGCTGAGAGACTTCTTCCCCATCATTTCAGCACTATGGCCCTTTTTGCACGGCGTTTTTAAAGCGAGAGGGCCCCTTGAGCGGTCTGCATAATGCACTCCCACGCACACACCCTTTCATTTTCGGCTTAAAGCCAAAAATGGTGCAAGGTCGTGCAATGCTGCTGGGGCCCGTGCACACGTACCTGGCATGCGGTGCGTCGGGAGCTGAGCCAGTCACACTTCCTGCCTCAGCGCTAGCCTGCAATTCCCAGGTTGCGCTGTGGTAGGAAGGGGCGGGGCGTTTGCGTGGCGCTCGCGTGACCAGGAAGCTGCTGCAGAACTGAAGCAGCAGGGAAGCGGCAGCATTCCTGCTGAGGCTTCTTGCACGAGTGCCTCCCCCACCCCCGTGAAAAGGTAAGGTGCGAAAAGGCTATATGTTTTCCTGTTGTGCCACCATTTTGGCATCTTGCTGTTCCAGAGTCACAGTTGGCTGTTACTTTGTACTATTGATGAGCATTTGTTTGCCAAGTCATAGAAACTTTTATAGAAAATTGACATGGAAGATGAATAAGTTAAGGAATATATGGTCAACTCATGTAAGAATTTTGGATACAATATATCCATGAATCAATGGGAAAGGCTTTAGAAAGAAACTAAAAGTATACTTTACTATGACTGTCAAGAAAATTTTTATAAGATGATGTTATGCTGGTATCTTACGTCTGAGAGATTATCAAAGATGCACAAAGATATAAAAGACAGTTGTTGGAAGTGTGAAGAACGTATGGGATATTTGTCCCATATGTGGTGGACCTGTGATAAGGTCAAAAAGTTTTAGATGGAAATACAGATTATGATTCAAAGAATCCTGAAACACCAAAAAGTTAAGGGATCTGAATGGTTTTTACTAGGAATTTGGAGTGGCAATACCAATACTGAAAACAACAACAGAAACTACTTCAATATATGCTACTGGCAGCAAGCCTTGTTTATGCAAAGTATTGGAAGAAAATGGAAATCCCAACAATAGCTGAATAGTTTAACAGATTGATGAAAATTGTAGAGATAGATAAGTTGTCAGCCAAATTAAAGGGAAACTCTGAAGAAGAGTTTATTTTGAAATGGAGATTTTTAATGGATTACTTAAGGGATAATGAGGGTGATTTGATGATTTTAGGATGTTGAACTTGCATATTACTGTTCCTTTTTAATCTTCTAGATTTATTGTTATTCTGAGATTGAGACTACAAAAATTAAATATGATTATATGTTGTTGCTATTTCAATATTTCTTTTTAATATATGTGTGGCCTTTTTAATGGAGATAATAAATTTACTGAGACTTAATTAATTGTTTATTGATAATTAATTAACTAACTAATTAATTATATTCTGCCTTTCTTCCAGTGGGGGCCCAAGGCAGCTTCCAACAACAAATTAAAGACATTAAAAACATTTGAAACAATAAAAACATTAAAAAACATATAAAATTTATAAAAACCTAGAACAATATTCAATTTTCAAAATACGTTAATAAATACTAGATAAATAAATAATATTCTGCAGTGATTAACAATTTTGATATATAGTTTGAAAAAGAAACCTAAGAAAGTCAGAATTTAAAATAGTTAATGAGTATAAACATAATGAGCAACAAATTTATTAGTCATTTTAAGTAATGATTTTAAGTTGAGTGTACTTATTTAAGTAGGAGCTGTTTGTAACAAGGGTGGGAACCATTTTTAATTAATTGCAGGGTTTCTTTGTTGGTTAGTTTAGTCAACTTTTGTTGGCTTAGATTAAATATGTTCTGTCTTCTATTTTTTATTTTGCTTAATAATGGTAGGAATGTATGTACTTTTTAATTTAATCATTTTTTTCCTTTTTTTTGTCTTGGATGTATTGATTTATTTGTGTTTTGTCTGCTTATATCAAAATTTTTAAAAAATTTTAATAATAAAAAAGAAGCTTCTTTGTTAGAGCCATTGTTACATCAGATGTGCCTGTAATGTGGAAGAAGTTTAAACTTGTCTCTTTAGCTATGCGGTCTCTGTTTCTCTCTGTCATTCTTTTTTTTAAAATTAATTTTATTGTAATTCAATCATATAAAACAAACACTTCTCACTGTACATTTTACCTAATTATTACAGCTGTCTTCCACTCCTCTCTGGATTTCATTAACTGTTATTTCATTGACATATTAACATTATGCATCGCATTACATTTGTTAACATACAATATAGTTCCTGCTTTTCAACCCAACTTTACATGTTCCATGATATTCCCCGATTTTTTCCTTCTAGCTGCACATGGTACCATGAATTAAGAATTGTTTCCTGTCAACACCCAACCCATGTCCAGAACAATTTGTCATTCTTTATTAATGTCATCATCTAATTTTCCTTTTAAGCTTTGAGAGACTATATCTGCATTCCGATTTTCAATAAAAGTTGCCCACCATTGCTCTATTGTAGGTATCTGCTCAGTTTTCCATAACCTTGCGTATTCAATACGGGCTGTCGTAATCAGATACAATATTATTCTCCAATATTTCTTTACAGCAATTCCATCTAACATATGTGTCATATTTAATAAGTACAGTTCAGGTTTCTTATCAAGTTGAACCCTCAACATTGTACAAATCATATTGTGTATTTCATTCCAATATTTTTTAGTCTTAGGACATGACCACCACATGTGAAATAGTGTACCAACATTCTCCTGACACTTCCAACATTGTCCTGTTCCCGTATTATATATCTTCTTTAATTTTTCTGGTGTCATGTACCATCTTTGAAAAAGCTTATAATAGTTCTCTTTTAGGTTCTGAGCTACAGTAAATTTTTGTGTCTGTTGCCTACTCTGTTCCCAGTGCTCTAACTGAATTGGATGTCTGACATTTTGAGCCCACAATATCACTGCCGATTTAACTGTCTCATCTTCCCTTTCTTGGTGCAAAATCTCTTGATATAAATGTGATAATAAGTGAGGTGGGTTTTCCTGCAATAGCTTCAATAATCTTCCTTGCTCTTTTTGTTCTATTCCATAAGTTTTCACATCCATCTGGAATCTCTCAGTTAACTGTCTGTAAGGGAACCAATTTAACTTTATTCCTTCTGATTCCAATTTTTCTCTTGATTTCATCTTAAAAAGATTCAAATTTGTCTTTTCTAATATGTCATCGTAACACAGCCACTTATCTGAATCAGTTCATCTTCCAAAGAAAGCTTCTTGAGGGGAGACCCACATAGATAGCTGCCTAATGTTCTTATTTTTGTAGTCAATCCATATTTTAATTAATGATTTTCTTACAAAATGATGCACAAAATCTTTATCTACTTTGCCATAGAACATATAAGGCATGCCAGCCCATCCTTAAATCAGCTCCCTCTAATGCCAGCATTCTCATATTTTGAAGATTCATCCAGTCTTTTATCCAAGTGAATGCTGCTGCCTTGAAATATATCTGTAAGTCTGGAAATCCCAACCCTCCTCTTCCTACTAAATCTGTCATGATATTCCATTTTATTCTTGGCTTTTTTCCTTGCCATATGAATTTGGTTAGATCTCTCTGCCATTGTATAAAAGGCTTAGTATTTGTGATAATAGGAAGGTTTTGAAAAAGGTAATTCATCTTTGGAAGTACATTCATTTTTATAACTGCCACTCTTCCCATCATAGATAGTCACATTCAAGTCCATTTCTCCAAATCCTTAATTATCTCTTTCCATTTTTTTCATAATTATTCTGAAATAGTTCATTGTTTCTTTTTGTAATCCAGACACCCAGATATTTTACTTTTTGTCCTTTATTAAAACCTGTTAAATGTGTAAGCTCCTTCTCTTCTTTCTCCCTCATATTTTTGTTATAAGCACTGTTTTTTCCTTGTTAATCTTAAATCCAGAAAATTCTCTGTATTCTTGAACAATATCCATCAACCCTTGAATACTGCTAAGAGGGTCATCTAGAAACAAAACCAAATCATCTGCAAATGTTTTAAGTTTGTACTGATATTTCTTTATCTGAAGTCCTCTCATTGCTTTGTCTTCCCTTATAGCATTCTTAAGTATTTCCATTGTCATAACAAATAGCAATGGAGATAAGGGACAACCTCGTCTTGTTCCTCTATGCAGTTCAATCTGTTTTGTTCTCTCTCCATTAATAATCAGTCTTGCCTGTTGTTGACTATATATTGCTTCAATCCAAGAAATGAATTTGTTTCCAGCTTGAGCCTGTTTAATGACTGTCTTCAAGAATGAACAATTAATCATATGAAAGGCCTTTTCCGCATCCACAAATATCACTGCCAATTTTCTTTCATTATGTTTCTCATAGTACTCAATTATATTTAGCACTGTCCTGATATTGTCTCGCATCGTTCTCTTTGGCAAGAAACCATTCTGATCCTCATGTATATTTTCTTGAAGAATCTTTTTAAGTCTCTCTGCCAGAATTGTAGCAAAAATTTTATAGTCTGCATTTAATAATGAAATTGGTCTATAATTTTTAACGTCTGTTAAGTCTCTTCTTCCTATTGGTATTAAAGACAAATTAGCTTCCTTCCAGGTGTCAGGTATTCCCTCCTTTCTTATCTCATTCATTGTATTCCGCAAGGGTATCGAAACTTCATGTTCCATAATTTTGTAATATTCTGCAGTAAAGCCATCTGGTCCAGGAGAGTTGTCATTCTTCAGATTCCTAATAGCTTCTACTATCTCCATAATCGATATGGGTTTATTCAAAATAGATTTCTGTTCCTTGGTGAATCTCATTTTGTTCATTTTTTCCAAATATTCTTTCATTTCTCTTTGTTTTTTTGTTGAGGAAATCCTACTAATCAACTTCATGTAATATTTATAGAAAGCCTGTTTTATCTCCTCTTGTTTTGTAGTTTTCCTGTCACCGATTCTGATCTCCATTATAATATTTCTAACCCTTCTTTTATGAAGTAAACTGGCTAAAAGTTTAGAAGGTTTATTTCCCTGCTCAAAAAAAGTATATCTCACTCTTCACATCTGTTGTTCTATTTCATGCAGATTTAATTGATTTAATTCAGCTTGCCAAACCTTCATCTGTTGTCTTATCTTGTTGTCCGTTGGATTTTTCCTCATCTGTTTCTCTAATTCCTTCATCCTCCCCAAAATCAAATCTTCAGTCTGTTTCCTCTCTTTTTTTATTTCTGCGGACCATCTAATAAAATTTCCTTGCATCACAGCTTTACTTGCATCCCAAATTATTTTCATTGGTAACTCCAATGTCATATTCTCCTTAAAGTAGTTGTTTAACTCTATTTTTGCTTGTTTAATATACTTCTCCTTCTTAAATATCTCTTCATTCAATCTCCATGTCCTCTCTCTATCTGTAATCTTAAGTTTCATTTGTAACGGATTGTGATCCGAACATAAATTTGGAAGAAAGTCTATGTCCACTGTCTTCAACATCAAATCCTTAGATGTCAAAATTATGTCAATTCTAGACATTAAGTCTGTCTGAGAAAAATGTAGGCCCATCTAATTGTCCATTTTTATATCTCCAAATATCATAAAGATCTAGATCATCCATCATTTGGAAAAAACTCTTAGACAATTTACCATTGTATCAGGGGACCAATTTCCGAACAGTTCTATCCACTTTTGGATTGATAACTCCTTAAAGTCCCCCAGAACGATAACTTTTGCATTTCCTGTTTCTTGTACATATTTCTGTATCTCTTTGTATATTTGGGGGGGAATTTCTCCTTTAGCTCCGTTGAGTGCATATGCTCCAACTATTAATATCTTGTCCTGTTTCATATTTACTTCTATCACCAAATATCGCCCGTTATTATCTTGAAATTTTTGTTGTGCACCATATCTTGAATTGATGTATATCAATACTCCCCTTTTCTTCTGATCAATCATAGCTGCAAAGCAACTGCCCAGTTTCAGATTTCTGACATATTTCAAATCTTGAATCCTAATTCGAACCTCTTGTAAACAAATTATATCCAATTTTTGTTTTTCCAAATGCTGAAATACTTGTCTTCTTTTGTATTCAGAGTTAAATCCTTTAATATTCCAAGAGTATATTTTTAGCCCCATTTTGGCAATTTTATATTAAATTTATTTATCCTAATTTTCCAATTAGTCCTGTATATCTGCCGCAAGCTCTCCTTCCTCTTCCAATTCTTGTTCTTTTACTGTTTCTCCTTCCAGCTCTTCTTCTTGTATCTGTTCTTTTTCTTCTTCTTCTTTTTCTTCTTCCAGGGACTCCTGTTCTTTCTCTCCAACTGTAGGTCTTTGCAAGTCTCTCTTCAACCTTTCTATCATTTCTTTAGCTTTAGGAATTGAATTAATCCTATATCTCTGTTGTTTATACGTAAAAGAAATGCCTTCAATCTTCTCCCACCTGTAATTGATCTGTGACCTCATCAGGAGATTAGCCAGAGGTTTATAATCTTGTCTCTTCTTAAGTATTTGATATGGTATATCTTTAAAGATTCTTACATCTTTATCTTCGATCCTGAACATTCCCTCATAGCTCCTCTGTAATATTTTATCTCTAATAACTGTCCGAGTGAAGGTTATTATAATATCTCTTGGTAATTTTCTTTCTCTCGCTATTCTAGAGGATACTCTGAACAGTCTGTCAATACATACTTCCATCTTATCTTCATCAATGTCTAGATATTCTGCCAGAGCTGGCACCATTTTCTCATATAAATTCTCGCCGCTAGATTCAGGAATGCCTCTAAATCTAAGGCATCTTTCCCGATATCGTAACTCTTGCAACGTTATCTGGAATTCCTCTTCTTGTTGCTTCTCCTTTACTTCAGTCATTTCTGTTTGTACTTGTGTAACTTGATCCTTTATTTCTTTGGTCTCAGTCTTTATCTTTGTAACATCCTTAGTTAAAGTTTCCAGTTTCTTCCCCAGTTTGTCAATTTCATGCTTCATATCTGTTCTCATCTCTTTTCTTGTCTCCTTTAAATCCTGTCTGATATCTGTCTCTGTCTGTCTAATGTCCTCTCTGATATTCTTAAGTTCCTCCATCATCTACAACATTAAATCTTGGGATTTCTGGGGTATATTTGTTGATGTTCTCCTTGCTGCCTGGGTAGTCGTTGTTGCAGCTGCCGCCGCCCTTCTCTTCTTTGTTCTTGGATCCATTAGTCCTTTCTTAACAATAAATTTTTTCTTTCAAAAATGTCTTGGCCTTTTCTCTTCTTCTTTCTTCTGGCTTCTTCTTCTTGCTCCCAGTATAAATCCTATATCTTTGTTGTCCTGGCACCTATGAAATCTATAAAATCGTCTTAAGTCTCTTAAAAAGATACAATAAAACACAAAATCATACAAAACAATGTTATCTGTGTCAACATATACCTTATTATATGCACTCTAAATTAATCCAAGAGAAATATATATTCAAAAAATAACTAAATATATGTAATTGTATATATAAGTCTAAAAATTATAGCTCAAATACTTCAAAGTAAATTTTTCCAAAAGTATGTATATAAGAATTGTTTATAATAAGAAATTGAACTTCCCTTTAAAAGCAGTGCTTATTCCAGTTCACTCCAATTCCCCCCTCCCAACTCTTTAGGCTGACTTTTTAAAGTTTGCTCTCTGCTTAGTAAACAGCTGCCAAGACCTTGAATGTAGAATCCAGCTGCTTCTCTGCGTGGGAGCGGGAGTTCCAGTAGCCTTTTATCTTTTCTTTTTAGAAGCACCAAAAATGTTCCATTTCACATGAACAGTTCAACTCAGTCTATTAATTCTGTAGCCAGTATTATTTAGGTGTTAATGTCCTGTAATATCTTGAATTAGTCCAATTCCAAAGTTCATGAAAAGTTCATAAAGTTCTTGAATTCTTAAATGTAAACAACCTATAGAGTTCTAAATCAAAAGTTCATGAAAAATTCATTCAAAATAGAAGTTCAGTTCATTAATTCAGCTTATTTTAAAATCAATGTTGTATTCATTAAAATCAATTTCTATTTAATTTCATTGTCCAGTTAAAAAAACCCAATCCAAAGTCAGAACCCTGGTGCCAAAGATAACAAATAGCTTCAAATCCACAGTCCTTAATAAACAAAAAGAAACACGGAGATTCCTCTTCATCAAACCACCACTCCAAAGTACATTTTCCAGCAAACACAGCAAGAGAACAAATCCAAACAAATCCAAGTTAGTTCCCAAAAGAAATATCAGTCCAGAGGGATGTATCTATAACAGCATATAAATCCACGAGTCTCTCAGTCTCAACAAGCAGAACTAGCAGGAGAGAGAGAAAAAAAGACTCTTTAAGAAAGAAGATTAAATCAGTTACTTAAAATCTTTACTTTCCAATGTTCGTCAAAGTCCAGTCCACTCCAAAAATGAGCTTCTTAATCAATATTTGTAAAAAACTGTTATATTCAAAGGATCAGTAACAAAAGAAAAAGAAAAGTTCCAATTGCCACACTCACCAACCCAGTTACTGTAGCTTTAAATTGTCAGCCATTTCAATCCAATTCACAGCCTTCGGGGTCTCTTCATATAGCAGCTCACTATCATCGAATGCAGGTCCATACTTCTCGCGATCTTAAATAATTGTAATCCAGATCGGGTTGCTAATTGTAATCTCTGCGTGCCTTCTTAATTTAAAAGTCGTTGGCGGTGCTTGTGCCACTAGGAGGGTGACCCTGGAGGTTCCGTCGTGGTCCTGTGATCCTTCGCAGTGCCTCCACTCTCTCCTTGTAGAAAGAGCTCGGCACCAGAATTCTTCGGACCTCTTCCGCATCCCCCTTACCGAGGGGGGTGACTAGCTGGTTCCAGTGCTCTCGAACCAGCTGGAAACCTTCAGGTGGGGGTTCGGAGTTGCGGAGTGCTACTCCGAACAACTGCTTGCGCACGCCATGCAACCGGAAGTTCGTTTCTCTCTGTCATTCTTACACATACCCACACATACACTTCCACTTGACTGCATTTTCTATATAGGTATACAAAGTTTTTTCTTCACAGAAGTAACATCTGCATAGAAAATGTGTCCATGTTCAAAGCAGCCCTAACAATCTCAGAAAGCACGAATGGTTTTTCTTTCAACAATGAAATAGGATTTTACCCACTAGGATCTGTGTATTTGTGAAGCTGACACTTGGCATTGTTAAATTATCCTACTAGTTTTGTCAATCAAATTAATCTTCTAGAAAGCTATCTGGAGACAAGATGGACAGAACAGAAGTATGGCATGTCTAAGTTTCAATATGATCTTGAATTCTAGCTCTCACTAACTTATCTGAAGGTCTACCCAGGTATGGCCAAAGTTTGGCTTACACACCAAAGAAAACGCAAAACCCTGTAAACATATGGTGAGCTCTGTGGATCTACTGAACACATGACAACTTGATCACAGGTATAACTCGTAATCTAAAATTGTGTAACCTCTTTCAGCAGAGGCAGAATTCAATTTCAGGTAAGTTCTTGCTGTAGTGTAGGAGTGGAGAGAGAGAGATAAGTCATTCTATTGCTAGGAAGTTTTTGTTTGTTAACTGCTATCATGTTGACTTTGACTTATGGCAGCCCTATGAATGAGTCAACTTAGCCCTTGCAAACTCAGGCCCATGGCTTCCTTGACTTAATCTAACCACCCATAATGAAGTCTTCCTCTTTTCCTATTGCCTTCTACCTTGCAAAGCATTACTGTATTTTCTAATGAGCCATGTCTTTTCCTGATATATCTGAAGTATGACAGTGCCGGTTATGGTCAAAGGCAAAGAGGTGGGACCAAAATGACCAGTAAATAGAGATGGGAATGGCTACTGCAATGATGAGAAACATGTTTGCTTCTGTAGTATCTTTCACTGCTCATAGAAATTTAGGTTGGATGAAGTTAAACCTTCCAAGGCCCCTCCTGAGCCCACTAAGAACTGTAAGGCATTTTGGAACTCCATGTATCAATTCAGTATCTCGTGCTTTACTTTTGCAGCTAGTAAAAAGGGCAGCAAGAGCCAGTGCACAGGCAACACAGGTCAGACTTACGTTGTTACGAGGCGCACGGGGCTGCACAGGGTCTTCAGCAGCCAATGCAATGCTGCTCATTGCAATCACCATCAGGATGCAGATCTCAAAGTAGCGTAGATTGACAATGTAATGACAGAGCCGCCGAAATCTAGCATATAAAGGTAAAAGCATGTTCTATTTAGTGGCAGCATGGTGCTAAGCAGATTGGTATTTTTCTCTTACTTTCTTAGGTAAAGGATACAGGACCATCCAAAGTACTTACAAATATTTGGAAAATAACCAAGGCAAGACAGTGTTAATATCAGCATTTAGGCTCATGAATTTGGTCTTGCTCAGACTGGTTTTGGGTAGGTCTCATGAACTCAACCAGCACAGTGTTCTTTACCCCCTACTTAAATTCAAAAACATTTCTCTAACTGAAATCAAAGTCTCAGAGATTCATCCCTTGAAATATTCAACCCTCCTCCATCCTTTGAATCAAATCATAAATGTGGCATGATCGAGTCAAGTATTCCATCTTCACATTCAGATACTTTGTGGACTATGACATCTGGTTCCCAGCTAATTGTTCCCATCCTACATAGTCATTTTTCATTCAGTCCACAGAAACAAAAACTCACGGGTTTGTGGTTGAGAGGATGAACATAGAGCTATATGGTGGCATGGGCTTGGGGCCATTCTCTCCTCCATCATCATCTTCTTCCTCCTTTTTCTCTTCTTCCTTCTTAGGCAGAGGCTCAGGGTTGGCATTCTTATTGACTGGCAAGCAAGTGAAGAACAGTAAGAGTCATCATTTTTGATATGTTCCTTTTCCTCCCAGTTTTGTCTTAGCAAGAGTCAACCCAGCTGGTGTCAGCAATGGAGACATCTGTGCTGAGTGGTCTACAAGTGGACTCTTTACTGGAGGTCCACCCCAGAAAAGATGGGCAGAAGATAATGACATATTAGGGGATCAGGATGTAAAATTTTCTCCGTACATGCTTGAACAGGTAAACCAGCATAAGACTGCACAAACATCAAGGGGGCAAAATAGACATAGTTCTGGAATACTCGACCCTTTGCACAAAAAGCCACAGAATTCAGGCACAGGCAGTCCTAGGACATGGACATACAAGAATAGGTTACTTACCTGAAACTGTGACTCTTCAAGTGGTTATTTATGAACTCACACAGGTTGTTCACCTTGTGTCTGTGCAGCTACATTGTGTGAAACATCTAGAACTAGGTTGTTCTTTTGTGCAAAATTCACCCTTCCCTAATGTGCACACTCCTGAGCTATTCCCACCTAATCAGTTCCTGTCCACCCCTCAGTGATGCTAACAAACCAAGGTAAGGTAGAGGGGAGAAGGGCAGGTTGTGTGAGTTCATAGACCACACGAAGAACCACAGTTACAGTTAAGCAATCTGTTCTTCTTTTGCAGTCTCCGTGACTCACACAAATGCTGATTAGATACCTACTTATGTGGATGGTGGGAATTTGTTATACTGTGGCCTAATATGATATAGCATTCCTCAAACTCGGCTTGGAGTCTAGAATGAAAATCCAATCTGTAATGATGTATAAAAGCAGAGGGCTGGGATCATATGGAAGCTCTACTGATGTCTTGCAAAGGTTTTTTTTAAATTTATTAAACTTATATCATGCCATGCTCCCTGCATAGGACACAAGGCAGTCATCAGAAAAAATTGCCAAAGAAACAGCAACAGCAATAATGGAGGTCCTGATAACTGCAGTCTTGCTAATTGACAAGCCAACTCAATCATGTAAAACACATATTTTGAATGTCTTTGGGAGGAAACTGTGTATCTCTTCTTTCACAGTCCCCAAGGCATATGAACAGGTGAAACAATTTTTGAAAGAGGCATGTGCAATCAAAGTAAATTGCTAGAGCTCTCCTAATGTCTAATGAATGTAGAGATCTGTCATTTTACATGGAAGCTTTGGGAGGAAAAGTTGGAACATACGGCAGCTGGAAACCACTTTAGGCAGGAAGGAAATGTCTGATCTCAATAAGATCCCGAAAGTATGAACTCAGGACCCTGTTGAAATGGAGGGTCACAATGTAGAGCTGGAGGCTCACTAATCCTCCTTCTTGAAATGACAGTGATTAGAAACACCACCTTGGAAGAAAACAGGCGAAGATCGTAAGTGGCAAGTGGTTCAAATGGCGTCATGAAGAGCAGAGAGAGGATGACAACAATTGCCATGAAGAGACTAAACATGAAGCTGAAGAATGCAGGTTCTTAAAAGTTTTCAAATATTGTACATAAACAAGTTGGTGGATGTACAAAAGCTAAAACAGCAGCTTCAGAGATGTTGTTGGCAATCTCACCTCATATAGGCTCAAAAAGAAGCTGAGGATATGTGAACCTTCAGCAGGAAGAGGGGAAACACTCTTGGTGGCTGAGAACTGAAAAAACTTTTCCCATTTGGTACCCTATGACCTCCAGGTGGGTTTTCTTGTTGTCTGCTACGAGAGTGAAGTGATGGTTGTATTCTCATTCTGTTAGTCCCAACACGTATATATCTGGGTACCTCACTTTGCCCTGCTGCTGAGTCAGAGGGTGAAGGATGGCTAGTAACCTGTAGAACTTGTTGCTGCCCAATCTCAGCAGTGTCATAGTACTATGACAATGCAATCAGCCCTATCTTCAATGAGTTTGGTAACTACGCTAGCTATCAACAGGAATGAGGGAAAGGCATATGTGACTGTTCCCCTCCAAATGAAAAGAGACTTATCTCTCAATGCAACCCTTGCTCCTGGTTCTTTTGCACAAAACTTAAGGTACAGCACATTCTCTACGGTAACAAATATATCTAGATGCAGGTAGCCCCATTTCGGAAATACACACAGAAGGATTTCTTGACTGAATTCCCATTCATCAGATGGTGCCTTGACTCTGTTGAACAAATTTGCTCATGTGTTGTCCTGTCCTGTCAGTTCCACTGTTATCATAGTAATGTGTTCAATGTGCTAATTCCAGGATTGCATCATGAGCTCTACCAATACTTCCCAACACAATGCCGTCTTGCTTATTTACATAGAAGATCATGGCAGTATCATCAGAAACTACCTGCAGTTTTAAACAGTGGTCTCAAATGTCTCGAACACTTTCACATTTGCTGGGAGTTCCAGAAGATTCATATGTAGTACACATTCCTGAGGCAACCATTTGCTGCTGATCAAATATGGGCCTGTATGTGGCCTTTCAGCCCATTTAGGGATGCAACCAATATTATCAACACAGAAGGTTTGGGAGGCCAAAATGACATCCAGGCAGACAGGTTTGTAGCGCCCAGCTGCAAAGTCAGGGAGGCTGCAACTGGTCTTGGAAAACCAAGGGAGGGTGTTGGTATCTGATGAGAAGTTTTGTTCTGTTCATCTGAAACCTTGTGTCATGAATGTCATTGAAGCCATGGGCCATCTGGACTTCCAATTTCCAACAGAGTTCCAACTTTGTCAATTGAGGAATTAAATAAGTTTTTCTTGTTAAAAGAATAGGTTAGAGCTTTCCAAACTTTTCATGTCGGTGACATACTTTTTAAATATGCATCATCTTGTGACACAGTAATTCAGTTTTACTAGCAAACCGGAGTTTAAACTGACTTACGTACTAACACAAACCATTTAGCACTTGATTCTTGAGCAGCTTCCTTTTGTTCATTGCAAATGTCATCTTCACCAGCTTTTCATTTCTTCATCAGAAACTTATCCATTTTAAGGGTAATTCAACTACAGTGTAAGTAACTAAATAAGAAAATAACAGCACTCCACTCTCTCAGTGATAAAGTGAGAGAACAATCCCCGTGGTACACACCTACAGAGCTCCTGTGCCTTTTCACATTCCCTTAAACACGTTCCCACTGATCAGGGATGCACAGTACTCAGAGGCCTATCTAGGGTGAGGAAAGGCAGTTCCCTTCCATCCGGTCCTGATCGCGGCCATCGTTCTTGCTGGGTAAAGGCCCCAACGAGAGCGATGGTAGGGAGAAAAGCAGCCCCCTCCCATCCGGTCCTGGCTTCCTGCCATCACCCTTGCCCAAGAAAAGGCCCCAGTGAGAGCGACAGCAGCAGGCCAGGCTTGGGGGTGTGTGTCTTTCTTGGCTGAGGGGACACAGCAGCACACTACAGGCGACACACTAGTGTGTCGCAACACACCGCTTGGAAGCCCTGGGATAGATACCGCACCATAGCTTTTGTCCAAGGGTTAGAGTCAGAAATTCCTACGAAAGGAGACAGCTCCCACCAGAAATCTTGCAGAGACTCAGCTGCATGTCAAGATGTCTTCACCTGCTGTGCCACCAGGCAATGAGCTCCAGTTCAGGAAAAATAAGCTATCTTTTTGTCCTCCTCAGGAAGATGGTCAAGGCAAGGGGCCATCTAGTCCCATAGGTGCTGTTTGTAGGCCTCCATATATGCCCAATAATTTGAGATTTGCAGTGACAGAGCTGCTGAATATACTTTCCTAGCCATAGTGTCCAGCTTTCTCCCCTCCTTATCAATGGATACTGAATGACGCTTCTTTGGAGATTCAGACTGATGTCTCAACTATTGTGGCATCAGGCTGCAGATATCTAAAGAGCAATGAACAGCGATGCTGATGATATTGAGAAAGGAGATTTCCAGGATTCTCTTGAAACTGGCATAAAGGATGGAGCATGAGTATAGCAGCCCGTGGTAGTGACTGAGAATGCACTGTTTTGAAAACAAGATCTGAAATGGGTAGCTGAGCTTGACTGTTCCAGTTCCAATGCTCTGGACATTCTCAGTACTTGGCCAGCACTGGGACAGACCTCATCTGAGGGAAATAGAGGATTGTGGTCTACAACCTCAGCATCTGGGGATGCTATTGAAAATTAAACCGATGATGATGATGATGTCTAAATTGTCACCTCCATCATCAGAATCAGACAAATCTTGTTTGCTACTATGTTTTGGTTTCAGAGCAGGGTCTAATGTTGATGGTTGCCCAGATGATCCAACTAAGGCAGTAATAGGACCTGCCAACTGAGACGTGGCAAGTGCCACAGTAGATTCATGGTTGGCACTGAGACTGATGTAGCTGTTTGTGTCAATGCTGCTGGGATGGAGGTCCAGGAGGCACAGGGCTTGACAATGGTTGCTGTTTCCCTGATGGTAGCCAGGTGCCTGGGCACAGTAACCAACACTGGTGGTCTCAGCTCAGGTGAAGATGAATTCTATAGATTTCATGTGGGTGCAATGTCAAGGGTAAGTCCAGTATCAGATCTGGTTGTCCAAATAGTATCCACAATAGTCATATCAACTGGAGCAAGGATGGCCATAGGGATGATCTTCCCAATGTGGAGATGAACAAGTTGCCTGCCTGTAACTGGTTCTTTGAGTGGTCATCTGTGCCCTCACAACAATGGAAATCTTTGCACATGCACAGTAGTGTTTCGGAAAGTTCCAGGGCTGAATAGCTTGGCAGGAACCCCTCCCCCACTTGGTACTGAGCATGCTCAGTCCCGTCAAGCTAATGGTCTCTCCTCAGCTTCGAAGTCTGAAGAAGGGACCTGAAAGAGAGGAGGCTGGGTGTGTGTGTGTGAGGGCACAGATGACTACTCGAAGAACCAAAGTTACAGGTAAGCAACCTGTTCTTCTTTGTGGTCTCTGTACTTCACACAATGGAAGATTAAGTAGATTACCATTGGACAGCGGGTCAGGTCCTAGAGAATGGAGGACAGCACTGCACGACCAAAGTGGGCATCATGTCAGGCTCTGCAATCAAGGCAGTAATGGTAGACAAGGGGCAGAGGCAGCGACCACTTAGCCATGTGACAAAGCTCCTGTAAGTCAACTCCCTTGAGAAGGGCTGCCAAGCAGGCCACAGCCCTGGTAGATTGGGCATGGAGTGTAGATGGAGGTGGTTGCCTGATGAGTTCATAGGCAAGGTGAATCATCTGGACAACCCATTTAGAGAAATGTTGGCTAGATACTTTATGACCTTTCCGACATCCACCGTTGCAGACAAAAAGGTGGGGAGTAAGGCAGAAGGTCAAAGTCCGTTGTAAGTAGAAGGCTAGGGCCCAACGCACAGCGAGTGAGTGTAGAGAATACTCAAGAGGCGAGGATGGGTCAGGATAGAAAGTTGGCAGAATGATATCTTGGTTTAGGTGGAAGTCAGAGACGACTTAAGGAAGAACGGAGAGGTCCAGGCGCAGGACCACTTTGTCCCTATGGAACACCAGGAAGGGTTCGTCTGAGCGTAGCACAGTCAATTCTCCTGCCCTTCTCGCTGATGTAACAGCGACCAACAATGTCATCTTTAGAGTAAGGAGGCAGTTGTCAGATGTAGCCAGGGGTTCAATGGATGGCGCACGAGTTGGGAAAGGACGAGAGTCAGTGACCATGGAGGAAGAGATGGGGAGATAGGAGGGTAGAGATGCTGAAGACCTTTAAGGAACTGCTTGACCTAGCATTCCTGAAAGAGCCAAGGAAGGAGAACCATGTGGTTGGTAGGCCACAATCGCGGAGAGACAGACTTTGAAAGAGGAAAAGGCCAGTTCTTGTTCTCGTAGAGACAGGAGGAAATGAAGCACTATAGATAGAGAGGCTGGAGAAGAAGCCTCACTGCGGGCATCCACGAAGGTGGTGAACTTGCTCCACTTGTAATCATAAGACCTGCACGTGGATTCCTTCCTGGAGGCCATGAACACTGCTGGATGGCAGGAGAATCTACAAAGTTATCCTCCATGTGTGCAGGCAGAGGCGAGGGAGGTCTGGGTGAAGCATGCGACTGTCTGAGTGGGAGAGGAGTTTGGGTGTGCACAGCAACTGCATCCAGTGCCCCTGGGAGATGGTGAGAAGGGGACTGAACCAATGCTGTCTCAGCCAGTAAGGGGCTATGAGAACGGTGTCTGTGGCAATCTTGGCCACCACTCGGCCCAGGAGAGGAAATGGAGCAAAGATGTAAAGGAACACTTTGTCCCAAGTGAACTGGAACATGTCTCCGAGAGAGTGGTGTCCCACTCCTGCTCTGGAGCAATACCGGGGACACTTGCTGTTCTTGTAGGTGGCAAAGAGATCGATGGATGGGGTGCCCCATTGGGACACTATTCCGCAAAAAGTAGTGCCGGAGAGGGACCACTCGCGATGGCATGCTGTGCCTCTGCTGGGTGTGTCCACTGTCGTGTTGTCTCATCCCACTAGATGGACCGCAATCGGGTGGATCCGCAGCTGGACACACCAATCCCACATCTGCAACGCCCAATGGAGCAGGGTGGATGAGTGCCTCCCTGGCGGTTGATGTAACAAACAGCTGTCATATTGTCAGACAGGATCTGGACAGTCCATCTGACAAGGAGATTCTGGAAGGCCCAGAGGGCCTTGAAGATTGCCAGGAGCTCCAAGGCATTGATATGCAGATGTTTCTCCAGTCCAGTGATTCTGGATGGAGAGGTGATCGCAGTGGGCTCCCCAGCCAAGGAGGGATGAGTCAGTAGTGATGGGGAGGGATGGAAGGGGCTTGAAAAAGGGCATTCCAGACAGCAGATGGTGTGGAGACAGCAACCAGTGGAGGGAATCCCTGACTGGACAAGGAATCTGTAGGATTCAACACTGGTAATTGAGGAGAGGATCAAAATTCCTGAGGAGTTGGAGAGGGCAGGCACAGAGATGAGACAGGTAAGTGACCGCAGTTGTGGTTGCCATGTAACTGAAAAGCTGTTGAATCCGGTGAGTGGAAACGGATGGCCTGCATAGAATGGCAGCTGTAGCTCGACGCAATACCTGCACGCACTTCATCGGCAGGAACACTACGGCGGAAGTGGAGTCCAGACTGGCCCCGATGAAAACTAGGGTGTGTGTAGGTTCCAAGTGGTACTTCTTGGGATTCACCCTGAGGCCAAGATTGGAGAGAAGAGCAAGAGCAAGATGAATATCCTCGAATAACTTTTGCTTGCAGGGCGCTACCAATAACCAATCGTCCAGGTAGGGATATACCATGACGTGTTTCATGCAGAGGTAAGATACCACACGGGCTAAGTATTTGGTGAAGACCCTGTAGTCTTGGACCCTGGAGCCAGGCTGAATGGAAGGACCATGTACTGGTAACAGATGCAGTCGACAGCAAACTGGAGGTACCTCCTGTGCTGGGGGCGAATGACGATATGGAAGTAGGCATCTTGCAGATCTACGCACATGAAAAAGTCCCAACGCCTGAGGAGAGGCAGGATGAATGAGAGGGTGACCATCTTGAACTTCCGGGGGAAGATGAAGGAGTTGACTGCCTGAAGGTCCAGAATGGGTCAGAGAGTGCTGTCTACTTTCAGTATGGTGAAATAATGGGAGAAGAAGCTGGTGGATTTGGCCAAAGATGGCAGTTGTTCTATGGCCCCTTTGTGAAGAAGGGTATCGATCTCCTCGAGAAGAGCGGGACTGGAAGGTGTGGAGTAGAAAATGCCAAGAGGAGGAATATTTTGAAACTCGATAGCGTAGCTAAGATGGACGATGGTTAATACCCAGGAGTCTGAAGTGATGGTGCACCAGATGTTGAAATGGCGAGGAAGACCTGGAGTCTTGGACAGATGGCTTGGGAGGTGGAAGAGTGGTAGAGGTGCCAACCTGCAAAGGAAGTCAAAAATGGGACTTTGGAGCAGAAGAAGATTTCTTCGAAGATGGTTGATGGCGCCTGAAGGAGTGACGAGATGAAGAAGCTGACAATGAAGATTGCTGAGAAGAGCGGTGTGGAGAATGCGACCTATAGGAGTAGGAAGAGTGTCTCCATGAAGAGTAGAAGGAGGAGGGTCAATGGATGGAGACCCATCTTTTTCGCCGTTAGATGAACTTTCATTAGATGGTCCATGGCATTGGCCGTAGTGGCATGAAAGAGGCCCTGACCATCGAAGGGGAGATCTTCAATCCTCTTCTGACTATCTTCAGTCAGGCCGGCAGATCGAAGCCCTGCAAATCGGCGAAGAGCAATCACACCCACTATCCCCCTCGCTGCACCCTCAACAGCGTGTTGGGAAGATTGGATCTGCTGGTTTGTAAGCGCCACAAATTCATTGTAAAACTGGATGGCAGTAGCCCAGTGGTCATCGGGAAAATGAGAAATGAGAGGGAAAAATCTATCCCATATATTGCGCTGATACGCCACCAGGCAGGCCTGACTGTTGGAGATCCTGGTGATCAGTGAAGAGGCTGAATAAAATCAGTGACCAAAAGTATCCAGACGATGACCTTCACGATCAGGAGGAGTCATATGAGCTCTCTTACCATCTTTTGTTTCAGAGGACTCAACAACGATGGAGTTTGGGGTAGGATGGTTGAACAGAAAGTCACCATCCTTCCATTTAGTCTGGTAAAGATGTTCCAATCGATGGGGAATCGGCTGAAAGGAAGCCAGCTGGGACCATGGGTGCTTGAGTACCTCCTGTAAGACTGGCAGGAATGGAATTGGAGCCATTGTCGCAGGACGCGCATCGACGTAGTGGAAGACCAGGTCCTGTACCGCTGGAGCCCGGCCAGAGATGTCAAGACTCAAGGCATTAGCCATTCTTATGAGGATGCCAGAAAACTGTTTCACATCCTCAGGAGCAGAGTTCGGAGTTGGTTCCCCAAACATGAGCAGAGGCGAGGTGTGAAATTGCAGAGTTGAGTCTGTAGAATCCTCGTCGGAGTCATAAGAGCCAGACAATGGAGAAGATGGAAGTGACCGAGGCTGTTGGGCTCAAGTAGCCAAGGATGCGTCGGGGACTACTGATGGAGCAGGAACCGAGATCAGTACAGCAGGTGGAGCAGGTACTGAGATCGGTACTGAAGTCAGTACTGGAGCAGGTGCCGACGAAATTGGTAGAACAGTCGAAATTGGTATGATGAGGGACTGCATCAATGAAGAGGCTGCCATAGTAAAAGAAGCGATAGGTGTCGGCTGGTTATCTGGCGGAGGCTGAGACACTGTTGCAGTCACCTGAGGTGGAGGCAAGATGGCCTGGTAGTGAGGACATCGCTCATGGGATGACGAGGAGGCTGAGACGGAGAGCGTTGGTAGTATTGTGACTGGGACCGAAAGTGGGACTGAGAATGGCAGTACCGAGATGGACGATGGTAGCGCGATTCCAATGGAGAGCATGATGGAGAATGAGAACGTTGAGGCCGATATGGGGACCAACGATGAACGTTGGGATGGTATCAGTTGTGATATGCCAGTGAGTAAGAGCAGTAGGAGCTGGGCTGCTCTCTCCAAAGATGCTCATGGCTGTAATGAGCTATAGAGGATGCCGATGAGAAGGGCAAATCCAATCTGGCCAATGCACCATCATGAGCGCCACAGTAGCCATGATCCCGATGACGAGCAGATCTACCCCTTTTGCTACATTCCGGAGAGCAAGTCGAGGCTGGTCCTGGGTAGAAGCCTGAGGAGTGTCCGATACGGTGGACGGTCCATCTCAGGGTGGCAGAAAAAACAGCCAGAGGAAGTGGAGTTTGGGAGGACCCCTCTGGTCTGGCCCAACGTAACCGACAGAGAAGCGTTCAGTGTAGGCCAATGGTCTGGGTTGGAAGCAAGGTCAGTAGTTGCCGGGAGTGATAGTACCGGCAGCTGGATTCGATCATGCACCAGCAAAAGAGCGGGAGCCTCCGGTTCCTCCACAACAGACGTCTGAGGCTGCGTCAGTGAAGGCATTGGTAGAGGACCAAGAGAAGCCGGCTGAGTGGCCAATGGATGGGTAATGGGCAAAGGAGAATGGTGTTTCTCCTTCTTCTTTTTCTTCTTGGGAGTTATAGAAGAATGATGTGATGAAACCCACTTATGCTCTGCCAAAGTTGGCACCTTATGAGGCTGCTGGGTTGTGGGCTGGAGGAGGCGTCCCCAGCACTGGAAGACAGGACCACAGGCATTCTCGAAAGCTTTGGAATCCTTGGCAAAGAGGAGATGGGCAGCAAAGTTGACGGAGCCAATGTCGATACTGAGGCTGTCGATACTAAGGTTATCGATACTGGGGAAGGAGTTGACACCGTCGAGGTCATGGTCAAAAATTTTGACGCCAAGGGACCTCACAAAGGCCACGTTGGCACTGAGGCAGTGAAAAGTGCCGTATTCGACGATGCCTGATCTTTTAAGCGAAGAGACAATAAGATTTTAAACGAGAGGCCCTGTTCTTGAGGGTCTGTGAGGTGAAATCCTTACAAATAGGACAGGCCTGAACATTATGGCCCTCTCTGAGGCAGAACAAGTACTCGGAGTGGGCGTCGGACAGTGAAACCCTGCAGCTGCAGGTCATGCACAACTTGAAGAGAGAAGACATAAGAGGGAGGAAGAGTCCTCATAGTTCTCTATCCTTGAAGGAGGAGGAAGCAAGAAATGCAGCGAAAACCCATGGAACAGAAACTGCTCAGTGAGGAAACCTCTTGAGCTGCTAACTGGTTGGTGGATGAAAAGAAACTGAGGAGAGACTGTAATCTTGGCGGGACTGAGCATGCTCAGTACCAAGTGGGGGAGGGGTTCCTGCCAAGCTGCTCAGCTCTGGAACTTTCCAAAACGCTACTGTGCATGTGTGAACATTCCCATTGTGTGAGGCACAGAGACCACGAAGAAGAAGTTAGTGTCTTCCAGTATGAGGAAAGTTCTATTGGGAAGGAATAGGGAATTCATATAAAAACTTATACTTAGGTTGTCTGTCAAAACCCTAGAGCAAAAAAAAAAAAAAGCCAGTGAAAGATGCTGTCATGAATATGCATACCTGAAGAGCTATCTGTCAGGACCGAGGACCTCCCCTTGTGAAACAGAGCTCAAGCACTGTATGTCACCTGAGTCTTCTATCCTTTTCATAACTGGGGAATAACTGGAATACTGAGGCAGCTTGTAGAATGAAGGGTGGCTGTAGATGGTGGTTCCTGGATGCCCCTTTGGACTATGAAGATTTCCATAGGTCTGGAGGAATTAAGGTCTATAGTCAGCACTGCAAAGACCAACAAAGCTGTTAACCTCATTTGCTCCATGACAGAAGGTTGAGTCTTGCACTCTTTAAAGGCTGGTGTCTCATTATGCTTATTCTTATGTTTCTTTTTAGCTTTTTCAATAAAATGCTCCACAAATCAGCTTGGAGTACTTGGTACCTTCATCGGATTCAAAGCTGGGACTGAAGAAGGAGTTCTTGATATCGGCTGCTGCTAAGGTTGAGTTGACAATATAGATGGTGAGAGGCCATCAACTTTGAGAATTCCTCCACAGATGAAGGTAGCTGACAGCAGATACTCACTGAAGCCATGTACAGAGGCTTATTTTGAGCCAGAAGACCAGAAGCATTCATTGTGCCTTCCCAAAGCTTGGTTTCTTCAAATTTGTTGAAGGAACAACCAACAATGCTGGTACTTGTTCAACATGTGCTCTCTTCCAAACACAAGAGACAATGTGAATGGTCATCTGCTTCAGGATTTTCTGGTTACACACAAGACATTTCTTAAACAGGCCCATTGAGGTCATAAACTCACATACAGGTAGGAAAAGAAGATATTCCATAATAGAGGGATATCATTAAGATGAAAGAATTAGAAAGAGAGGAGAAGAAGATAAAGAAAACAGAAAGGAAGAAAGCCAAAAGGGCAAAGGAGGAAATTTCTTTTTCACACAACTAGCTCACCTCTGAACAGCAAGTTCCTAATCATCCTTTTAGTACAGTGGATAAACAAGAACTGAAGTGACACAGGCAAGAAGAGCCCAAGAGCATGCACATTAGTTAACGGTGGGGTTCCCAGCAAAAGGAGAGCTTAGTTGTAGAAGTTTCTCAGGATGGAGCTGCACAGGCACAGGATGACTCATTTCTGTGAATCACAGACACCATAAAGAAGAAGCATCCATGCACGGAAATACTTCAGTAGTGTCAGATATATAGAGCCTTTCAATATCCCATTCATACTGAGAACCATGAATTCATTTATTCATCAGACACTATCCAATGAAATCCTTAATTTATCAGACAATATTTCATGAAATGCTTAAGTAAACTTGCTAGAAGAAAGACCAAATATTTACAAAGACACTATCTGGAAGGTGTAATGTGTATACATTGTGCCATGTGGGTTGAAGACCTCAGGAATCTCCAAACATAGTGGTTCTTCCTCCTTATGATGTCATTGTGGCAACACTCTCAGGCTTCTCTGACAGATTTGTATACACTGGGTCTGATGGGCATAACACATTCTCAAAATGTCCAAACAAAACAGATATATGCAGTTTTTAAAAACTGTCAGAAATTGAGAGTCACAAATAAATATGTATCAGTGTAAATTAAGAGTCATAGAAACAGAAGGCATTCCAGCTGCTGACTCACTCAAGAGTAACAGAAACAGAAAGAATCCGAGAGGCTGACTCACACAATTGGAACCCACACAAATGGACACATCCATAGGCTACACACTCATGGCCTGAAATAACATATGATGGCAGTTGTTATACTGCTACAAGAGAAGGGACAGGGCCAGTTCTGCCCCCACCCCATGTGCAGTTGTTTTTCTCTTCTATTGCCTATGATGGATACTTCCTTCTATGTCCTACTTAAGTGACACACAGCTTTCCCTATTATTATCTACGGTAGCTTTCTTACTAATAGACCTTCACTGGTGCCCTTAGCAGATGGCTACAGCACTTTTTCTCTGTTACTCAAACTGGATGGTCCTAACCATTTCCTGTATTAAATGGGATCCAGTCTTCTACATCTCAAATGCATGTGACTCAAACTCTTCTGCCTGGTCATTGTGCTGCCTGGCTCTCGTGCTACTGATACAGTGCATTTGGTACTTACCTTGCATGATTGCATTATTGATTGGTGGTGGGAAGGTGGGTGGGACCTCCACCACAGTGTGCTCTGGTTTCTTGGCAGTTTTGGGTGGATTGTTCTGAGTGGTGGGGTTAGTGACGATGAGGCTGTTTTCAGGGTTCTTGGGGGGTCCAGGACTGGCTGGATTGGAAGGGTTATTGGGGGTTCGGCGACTGGCAGAGTTCTGAGAGTTGGAGAGTGGCTGGTCCAAAGGAACAGGGGGATTCTGGGGGGTTCGGCTTGGTGTAGAATTTGAGTGGCTACCACCTTTAGTAGGATTCTGAGGATGATTGATGGGATGTGAGTTTGAGGTTTCATTGGTTGCCAGCTTATTGTTCTTCATATTGTCAATGTCCTCCGCCACTGGAGGCTCCAAGCGCCCCATATCCTGTTGGATTGGCCGTGTGGTGGATAGGTTTGGTCCAGGTGGAAGGCCAGAGCCTTGGTTCTCTCTGAAGCACACCAACGGAAAATAAAATAAATGATGAAACATAGATTGACATATTATTGTCCATGACTCACTGAAACACAGCTAGCATGATAGCAAGCAGGATATGTAACCTTATGCTGACATCCATATCACTCTTCCAACCAATGCTCAGCACAAACATGACCTGCAGAGCACCTAATGTATACCTTCTTCACACACACAGCATTGCATTAGCATCCCCTCACATACAGACAGGGAGCTGTGTGCAGAAAACATAGTTGTATTACTCAAACTATCCTTCATCCTACCTGTCATTAATGATGCCATTCCATTCCCATGTCACTTGCCTTCTCTCATTAAAATTATACTTCAGTTGTCACTCTCCTGCAGTTAATGCCTCAACAAACTCTCATTAACAACGTTCACATCCACTTTCATAGGGCCCTTTCATACTATGCCATTACAGCACTATGATTCCGTTTGAACTGCCATTACTGCATCCTACGAAGCTTTGGGGGTTGTAGTTTGGTCTGAAGTACCAGAAGAGCTCTCTGGCTGGGAATCTCAGACACACCCACACAAAAAATCCTACAAATCTCGAGATTATGTAGGATGTTGCCGTGACAGTTGAAGTGGATCACAGCATTATAAGTGTATAATATGAAGGGGCCCACAGGCAAAGTATATGTTCCTTCACTTGCAACTGATTCCAACACAGTTGTAAGAAAGCAGAATGGCAGTTTTACAAAATGGCAGGGTTACACATCACCCATTCTAGCATACTGTAAACTTTCTTTCAAAAAGCCAGATACTCTTGTCACAAACACTGGTCTCACTGGATAATTTTCACCATCCTGAGGCATTTCGTTTTAGCAAACAATCAGTTTCACTAAACTAAGCTTCAGCCGACTGGCGTTTCGAACAGAAATGGGTACGGTGAAGAAATAAAGTCCCATCCTTTCAAAGGTAACCCCAGTGATTCTGCCTCCTTTCCATCTTTACTCACTTCCGGCGCCGGTGTCGGCGCTCCTTGCCATCAGCATCATAGGTAGACTGTGCAGCGTGCCGGTGCCGTCGTCGCCTTTCTCCATCAGGATGATCTCCCTCCACATCTCCCCGTGCTGGCCTGCTTCCCTCACGGTGTCGAGGTCGGCGCTCAGCTTTGTTACCCTCCTCACCCCCTCCCTCATCTGGTGCCCGTCGATGAGCCCGATGCCGTCGGTGTTCCCGGTCACCATCAGCTGTACGGGGTGACCCGCTGCGACTTTCTTTGCTGCCTCGGTGCCGGCGATGGGGGTCCAGGGCCTTGATACGCTTTGAGTCACAGTCCCCATGGTAACTACGCTCAAGGATGGCATTATGCTCCTTGCTAGGATAATCAATCTCATGGTACCCACTTTCCTGGTTGAAGTCAATTTCTTTGCTGCTACTCCGTGGACGTCGTGGTTCAAAGCTTCCTGAATCAGGACGCTCGTACATGTGGGGATCTCGTGGATGCTCATAGTAACGAGGTGGTTTTCGCAGGAATTCCTCAGGCCGTTGCTGTCTGAAGTGTGGATCCAAGGGTGGTTCACTGGGACGTGTCTTGTTGGTGTTGTTATTCCGGTTCTCCTGAGGATCTACCACTAGTGGCCGGTCTAAGTGGGTTTTCATGTCTGGCCGCATCTGCCGGGCGTATGTGACCTTCCATCGATCCTCAGGGTCCAATTCATTGTATAGCGCCTCCCGACTTGCCAGCAGGTTCTGCTTCCGCATCTCAGTTGTCCGCTGCTCCCAAACTGATTTGGAGCCTTTTTGGTTCTTTTGCTGTTCTTTTCTGAAGAGAAAGCAAAGATAGACAGTTGAAATACTCCCTCAGCACCAGCACTACTGCCTAAACTACCACTATTCAGTGTCACATCCTCAGTTGTCCTGCAACAGTAACTTTTTAGTACCCCACTGAGTCAACTTTTACTTAAGGTATCCCTTTCTCCCAAGAGTCAGCCAGACCATGCCCGTATAACAACACATGAGATGTAATGATGTACAAAAGATGCTAGTTCATGTGGAGTTGGGAAAGATGAAAGAAGTACAAAAAACCAAAGGCATAATTTGGTTTACACGTTGCTCCCAGCATTGTCAGAAATGCTACACTTGAGCCCAGATGTGTGCAGCTACGGCCCAGCCCAGCTGCTGGTACTGCACCTCTTACTCTTGCTTCCTCCAGCCAGATTGAAGAAGCGGGGAAATAAGATGGAGGGGAGAAGCTGCTGGGCTGAAAATCTTTCCTAGAGCTTTTTTGGACTTTTACATTCCTTGAATAGCATTCTTCCATATATCCAAACCACCTTAACTTCTCCCCAGGAAATGTTTCAGGGTCATTCTGCCTGGGCTGATAATCAGAGATACAGTCTTCACTTGCCCTACTTTAACTCCATCATGCCTCCAGTTAGGAAGATCACAAACTAGAATGACTCAGGTCACAGCTTATGTTCCTGACTCATTTGTCCCAGTAGTGTGTGGTATGAAAGCAAAGCTTGGACCATTAGCCATGTTGGCTGAAGGCTTCTGGGTGGTGCACTTCCAAAAAGAAACTTGAGGCTCTGAAACAGAAGCAGTCAGTACTTTGTGTCAGGAAAGTTGAGACTTGAGTACTTGCCTTCTGGCCACAGCTTAGTCTCCCACCCTCAACTTACATGTCCAAAGTGTTTCGTCTCAGGACCACTGAAGGCCATGCCTTGAGATCTCGAGCTACCTAACTTTGTGCTTGTGACAAAGAGAAGGAGGGTTCATGTGTTCACGGATTGATCAATACAGCACTTACACGGCGATTGACATGTTGGCTGCTGACAGAGGGCTCACTTCTGCTACCTCCTTTGCTTTCTGAAGGGCAAGTTTTTGGTTGGCCGCCTCTTCTTCTTCTTGTTCGTCCTGCAAAGTCCAAACATCACAGAACAGCTATCAGGGCTTTGACTTCCCTTTTGGTGAACTGTGGTCTACATTCCCCAATATCACAAAACGGACTCTGCTTCAGGAGAAAAAGGCTGACAGAACTAGGCTAACTATCACGGGTGCTTCCACAGCCCTCCTGTTATTCCTTCTCCAGTAAGGGAATAGATTTTCCTGCTTGCAGTAGAAAGGCAGAGGCAGGGTGAAACCAAACAAACTGTTAATGAATAAGAGAACAACAAAATCTCCTTCCAGGTATATAAACAGGAACATTAGCATGCATCCAGAGAGCAGTTTCTCTTCAACAACTGTAAGGCTAAACTAAAAGGAAGGGGAAGGTTACTTACAGGAACAAGTTCCATCCAGCACGAGCACTTAATACTATAATTGCTGGTTTGGATTATGTCAGGCAACAACATGGGATTTGTAAAATTCACTGGCTACTTGCTGGCTATCCAAGGTACCAGTTCAGTATAGCTGAAACTGACAATGCTATCCATACAGTAGGGAAGAGCAAAGTGTCTCTCCCAAGAAAGTTTTTGTCCACATTTGTCCCACCACTCTTTTCTACCAGTGCAAACTGCCTTTCCTAGAAGCCACCAGAATTGGTGATGAACTTTTAAAATATGTTTCACTCTCCCTCGCTGCACTGTTTAACATTTTATTAAGACTTTTGCAAAACCAGAAGTCAATTTCTAGACAATTTTTGCTTTCTCCTATTTTTTGGCATTTTGAGAAAGCTCTCACAGAGTTTGAAGAGCAGAAAATTATCCCCTAGACACACCAAAGTAAGCCCCCCTTTGTCCACCCACTGAATAATCACATTCAATAAGCAAGCATCCCTCAGTTTGCACTACTGAAGAAATAGTTCCCACCTTGGTGAGCTCCTGTGCATTTGCCAGGTTATCCACAGCGATAGCCAAGAACACATTGAGTAAAGTGTCTGGTTTTGAGTGTCAAGGCAAAGCCAAAAGCAGCTCTGGTTTCAACTTAATTTCATCATCATCAGAGGCTTCTTTTGACGGACTTCCCCACTCCCACCTCCACAAACCCTTTCTTCCCAAGAAGGTAGATGGCATAACTTGAGGCCTGGCTTACTGGAGAAAGACTGTAAGTGATCATCCAAATATAATGGCCACTTCAATTTGTGGCTTGTGTTAAATGCTGTCAAATTGACCTTGACTTTTGGTGACCCTATGAAGGGAGACTTCCAAAGTCACCCTTTTTATTAACAGCTCTGCTCAGGCCTTCCAAACTCAGGGCTGTGGCTTTCTTGATTGTGGCTTTCCATCCACCTACAGTCTAGTCTTCCTCTTTGCTTACTGTCTCCTACTTTACCAAGCACTACTTATTGTCCTTTCCAATGAGTCCTATCTTTTCATGATATGTCCAAGTACAACACTCTCAGTTTAGTCAACTTGGCTTTACCCATTATTTATCTTTTTGAGAGTCTGTGGCATCTACCAGTGACTTAATCTTCAAACACTCTTTTGAGAAGAATGACTATGGCCCTTAACGCACTAGCCTGTTATAGTGCTATTATTCCACTTTCAACATCCTATGGAATCCTGGGATTTTGAGGCCCTTCCCTAAACTGCAAACCCCAGGATTCCGTAGGATGTTGAAAGTAGAATAATAGCACTATAATGGGCTAGTGTGGAAATGGTCTATGATTTCAAGATTTCTCTTCTTTAAAAATCTAAAGATGCATTCCCTCACTGGTTGAACTGAGGTGAGTCTTGCTTTAACCGTGCAGTTTATTAGCAATCAAGTTGGAATAACCATTGAAGAATCCTGGCTCCTGGGAATCTCCTGGTATAGTAAGAACAGACTGTATGTCTATAACTGTAATTGTTTGAGTGAACTCCATGAACTTAGACATATGAGAAATTGCTGTGTTTCCAGACCATGTTCAGAATCTTCTGGAGCTGAGCAATGGGTTTGGGCATGAGCAACATCTTCTTCACTGTAGATGCTCTAAAAGATTTCCTCCAATTTCCCTCAGTTCTTCAATGTCCAAGCACAGAAAGGATACAGTTACCAAACAAGGTCAGTACAATGAAATAGATTGAGAACATCATTCCTTTATCGACACCGCCCTGAGATTGGATACCATCATACATTACTTCGTTCCAGTCTTCACCAGTCAAGATCTGAAAGACTCAGCATATTACTTGGAATTCCAGACAACACAAACTGATATAGTTTCTCTAATGTTTGGGAGGGGGGAGTTTCCCTAATCAACAGGATCAGAATTTAAATGTAGGAAACATATTAATTATTTAATGAAATCTTTCAGTATACTGTGTACTATTCTCTGTTATATTGAATAATTATTCAGTATTGTTCAGTACTGTTAATTAAGTGTTCTTATCTGAATAATCCTGTCCATAAATATAACTCTATATGGAAGAAAGCAAAAGGAAGACAAACAGAACAAAGTGGATTGATAACACAAACTGCTGGGTGTCCTTAAAAAATTTTTTAAGCCCTTGATACCTCCAGAATCCCCAGACTATCCTTTTTATGGGGGGAGGGGAGGCAATGGCTGTTCCTGGAAGCCTCCAGGTGCAACAATATACCTTTAATTAATTAATTAATTTACGCATGCCCTTTTATCATGAGATCTCACAGCAGCAAACAGATAAAATAATACAACTCCAAATTAACATTAGTAAAAAATTTAGACAAGATAAAAAGATATTAAGTTCTCAACCAAGTTCAAACAACAAAGGCTAAAAGAGTTTTAAAGCCTTTTTAAAAAACCATGTAAACATATATATGCTTAAAAGAAATTGGTCCCCAGGGCTATGTTTAAAAGTCATGTCTTTTTAGGTTAGCAAGAGCTCCCTGTACTGTTTAATGTGTTTTTAGCATTACTGAAAAATAGAAGCTGACTTCCAGCTACTTTGGGGGTTTTGTTTTGTTTTTCAGTAGCCTTTATGGCCCCCAGAGGGTCACAGACCATAAAAGGGGTCCCTGGACCCACAGCAGTTGTCCACACCTATTCTGCAGTGTGAACCACAACTCAAAGCATACAGTTAAGTCAACTCCACCCCCGCCCCACTGCCACTGGAAAAAGTCCTAAAATGTGGTATTTATCCCAAAACCAAGCTGCAGAGGTTTTATTTTAACAATATCTCCCTTCTTCATTCTTAAAACTACATGCCAGTGCAACTCAAACTGGGTACGAAATGGTGTCAGCTAGGAGCTAAAGAGATGGACAGGTATTATCTGAACTTCTTGGACATACTAAAGTGTAATTCTAACTTATGTGCTTATTATGCAAGGGATTCATGCCATATCCACAGAAAGACAAACAGGTCAGGAAATGGTATCCTTCCCATTGCCCTTCATACCTGAAATACTGTCATTATTGCTGCTGGGAAAGTGTCAAAATTGGTTGGAGGGGTTCCATCATCAAAATTAAACCTGTGTAGGAGAAACACCAATCCAACAAAAACAGAAATGTTAGCCACAGATCCAAAATTATTTCAAGTTTGTTTTTATTAATCTAGTTATATCTTCTTCTGCTAAAGCCACTGTAGGTTCCAGGTGTTTGTGTGGACATGTAGTGCATATGAGGTGCCAACCTTACCATTATACAGAATAAGATGGTACTCTCAGGCAACTGTCATAGAGTGTCATGAAATGGTTAAAAAACATATTTTTACTGCTAGGGAAGAGGAAAGATACCTGTGGGATTTTCTGCCTCAGCTGCTGTAATACCTTGACCTGCCTTGGATGCTGTGCACCTTGACTGCTGGGGACACAATTTCTTGCTACAACTCAGGCAGCATAGTATCTTGGGTTAGCTGTGTGTCTGTGTATTTGCAAGTTGGGGCAGAGAGATTCTAGCAGAAACATAGTAGATGTTGACAGAGTTTCTAACATCTGGAAATCTAGAATTTAGAGTTGTAAGTAGCTGGCATAAAGTTATCTCAGCAATCAAATCAGCAACCAAAATAGGGCCTTAAAAGAAAGTGAAAAGAATAGCTTTTTGGCTGTCCATGTGATTTCTCCTGTCTAGAACATTCCATGTACAGTTACTCTGGGAAGTGGGCACAAAATCTGGCGGCATGTGTGTTTGTGTGTGTCTAGAATATTTCTGCATTCCTTCAAACAGGAGCATCTCTTTACTATAACTCTGTTTGGTTCCCAGATGAGCCATAACGATACCAGAGACTGAGCCATCAGAATCTCTGTTTAATAAACCACGGCTCATCAGATCAGAAGCAAGCCTTAAATCATGACGTCAGCTCCAAAGCAGGAATTCTAGAGGACAGAGGAAGCATCACTATGCTTTTCCGCAATCTGCTATATTATACAATAACAGATAATTCCTATGACATCTGAATGCAGTGTAAGTTTCTGCACTAAGGGTAAGCAAGAAAGGTCACAATTCTCCATCCCATTCCCCATTACTTACTGGCCCCCAAACAGTTGCATTCCCAAAAGGGCAAAGACGACTATGAAGAGGAAGAGGAGGAAAAGGAGGCTGATGATGGACTTCATGGAGTTCAGCAGAGATACGACTAGGTTTCGCAGGGAAGCCCAGTACCTGCCAAGAGAATCCACATGTGAGCTATGCAGGGAAAGCCTGTCTTCTAGGGCCATACATCAGACAGCGATCACTGGAGAGGACACATGACAGAAATGAAAGGTCCATTCAGGCCTGGTGAAGGCTGTCAGGATGCAAGACTGTAACTTAACCAACATCTTCTTTTACAAACAACATCTGTAATACACAATCTAACTATTGCAAAATAATATTTTCTTGCATATTCTTGGTACTGTGGATACGAGTGACAAAAAAACAACTCTCTTCATTTCCCTGGTGGTGGTTGTTCAAAAAACAAAATGTTGTTGAACTAGCATATTACTATTCCTTTTAATCTTTAACTTCATTGTTATCATGAGAAAGATATTATGAAAATCAAGTAGAATTATAGGTTGTTGCTGTTTTAATATTATGGTTTGCTTAATAAGGTAACAGATTTACTGAGGATTAATCAATGGTCTCTGGAATTAAATAACAATATTTTGTAGTGACTAACAATGCTGATATAAGATATGAAATAGAAAGCTAAGCTATTTAGAATTTAATATAGTTAAGGAGTATAATTATATCAAGCAACAAATGTAATAATAATTTAAAGTAACGACTTTAAATACATTTATTTAAGTAGGACCTGTTTGCAACAATGGCAGAAACCACTTTTAATTAGTTGTAGGGCTTTTTTTGTTTTGTTTAGTTTAGTCAATTTTGTTAGTTTAGTTTAAATATGTTTTATTTTGCGTTAAATTGTAAAGATGTGTGTAATTTTTAGTTTAATTTTGTTTCTTTCTTTCATTGTTTATTGTATTGTTCTGATTAGTGTTTTTGGGTTTTTATTGTGTTTATGTTTAATTTAAAAAAAATTAACTAAAAATGTTGTTCTACTGAACTGCCATCCTATCCTTTTATGCAAATTGGAAATAACTAATGATGATATAGTGAATTTTAAAATCCAGTCCTTCTTCTGTTGTTCAGGGGAATTTAGCTGCTCCTCTCTTTTCCATTCTATCCACATGACAATCCTGTGAGTTAGGTCAGGTTAAAAGAGAAATTTTGGCTCAAAATCACTGAGTGAACTGACTGGATTGGGGTGGAGATAAGGCAGTTTCCCATGATTCAATCCAGGTCTTAGTACAGTGCTCTGATCATGATTCCATTGAAGTGTTTTAACTCTCTGTTCTACTGGAAAGTAGACAAATTCAACATAACTTGCCAAAACTTTCCCCTTCAACAAAGGGGCTGTCAACCTAAACTAAGGCTGAGATCGTGATTTCATCCCCATGCCTTGTGCAAGTCAATGGTAAAGAAACAGATGTTTCCACTATGCAAAACTGCAACAACTATAAATTTACTCAATATTTTTGTAAGATAACAATAGTTACCACAGTTACCACAGAGCACATTTAGCTGTATATGTGGCTTAAACATTCAGATTGATCGTGGTTATAACTGTGAAAAATTTTTTACGAATACAACTACTGGGATCCATAATTCATTAGTCTTATTAAAGAAAGTCAGGGACTCGCACAGTGTAGACAGATTTAGTAATAAAAATGTAACCCACAGTTCCAACATGAGGGGCCTGCTGATGATATTTATTCTGTCCCAGAAGTTTTAGGGGAAGACTGTATTCTTAATTTAGAACCAATTTTAAAAAAAATATTGGGTGAAAAGCCATCAAAAGTTCCACATCATTACTGCAGAGGCTGATGCACAGTCCTTATGAAAATATTGGCCAGTGGACTTTGTCAGAAATACTTAGAATAAGGGGGAGCAAGCATTTAAATCTGTTATCTTGATTTTAATTTCTCAAAATGTGTAATGTACAATTAATAAATGGTGCAATAAATGCTGCACGATTAATAGATGGCACTATACCAATAAAGCAAATAATATTCCAACAAGGGATAATATTGGCTCTCCTGATTTCAAACATTTTTGAAATGTGAGCTTTTGAAAGAGTTAAGCTTATAGTAAAGAATAATTTTCACAAGAATCTAATCAAGAAAAACAATGAACAGAAGCATTGGACCATATATTTCTATTCTAGACTACCAAATACCTTTTCAACATCCAGAAAAAGAAAAATTGAAACCATTTTATGTTATTTAACATATTGGTCAAACTTTTCTGATATTAAAACTTGTAGACAGTGCTGTACAGATATTCTCAATGGTACTGTTTGATCTTGAGGATAGTCTGGTTCACCAGAGGATGAGCTTCAGAAGTTAAATAAGAATACCCATTTGTCACTGGCATTTTTCATAAACAGCTCCAAATAACCACTTTTTGAAGGGTGCTAGCAGCCTGGATTATTTGGAGCCTGGCAATAGGAACAGGCCATTTTGTCCTCAAAGACTTTTTCTCTCCCATACATAACATTTTAATTCACAATGTAAAAAAAAAAAAAAAAAAATCTTAGCTCTATCTGCATTGTTTAAGGTATCTCTGCTTTGGAAAAACCAGGCAACTTAACATAGGATAGTACTATAATCACACTGTATCTATATTAAATTATTAAATTGCTTTAGTTATTAAGTTAAATAAATTAAAAATAACATAAATTAGAATTATATGCACATTAGAATTATATACCATATGATATCAAGTTAAAAAAAACCCTTAAAATCATGCAAGATTACAAAACCTTACACATTCACAACTCGTCCTTTATTTAATTACATATCAGATCCTATTTTTTAAAAGGAAAAGCAGTTCTAGCCCCATATCCTTTAGGGCTAACCAGTGTGATTATCGTTACAAGAGGGGCAAATAGGCAAAGCTGCTAGTGATATCTGCAATTCCTCCTTCCATTTTCATAAAACACTAAGGCATACCGAGGATTAATTTACAATTAAAGCTGTGATCTCCAGCACTTTTATGATGAAAAAGGTTTAGCCATTGAACATAAAAGGTTTTTGCCAAGTAACAGCATAGTTAGAAGGAGATAACATTGCAGTTTTTATAGAATGATGTGATGTCCATGGGGAAAAGGCATATATGAATTTGTTATCTGACAAGGCGGAGAAGATATACAAAGGCAATGAGCTACTGATCTTTATTTCTGTTAAGACTCTATATCCAGGTGACACCTTCAAAGCATCATCATGTTTCCTGTCTTTCCTTAAATGAATGTACGCTCCAATATGCCAAAGGTATTTAATGTGTGCTCCTGCTCACTGACATTCTTCCCCTACCTTTTTAGACAGAATGCAATAAGCCTTCCAAAGGGGATTTTCTATTTTATTTGTTTGAGCCCTGCTTTCATCCCTCCCCGCCTCCAATACATGTAACAAAATTCTGCATCCCTGAACACAGAAGAAATGGCAATGTTTGTACAAAAGGTATATACCGCAGATCACACTGTAAATGAATGCAAAAAAGATGTTCCACTAATCTTTCTCAGGTTAGGTATTCCAAATTATTATTTTTCTTTCAATATCAAGATATGCGTGTGGGACAAATTCTACAGGTTTCTATGCAAGCGTGTGAAAGTACATACACATGCTCCTATGATACACACATGCATACCCCTTACTTACTTACTTACTTTAGATAACATACATATAACATTCTCACATTCACGCACTAACTAAACCGACACCTATGCATTGCTGAGATGTTGTCTTCAAGAATACTTACTTTGTGACTTTGAAAATGCGCAGTAACCTGAGAGCTCGTAAGACGCTGATCCCAAAGGAGGTGCCAGGCTTTATCACAGCCCAAATCACCTCAAAGATGCTCCCAATAATAACCTGCCAAAAATGAAGGCAAGACACCAAGTTGAATCCATGTACTATGGAGGCTACACTCTGAACAAGATATTTGCTGGGAGTCATAGATACATGCTTACAGAGTGTACTTATCCAATTAGCTATTCACTTACAATGTATAGACATATGAGGAGGGACCATGACTCACAGATGAAGCATTTGCTTCACATGTGAATGGTCTCAGATTCAGACTGTGGCATCTTCAGATGAAAAAAATTGCACAGTATGTAATGGGAAACACCTCTGCTTGAAACTGGGCAGCAGTGCTGCCAGTTGGGAAAGGCCATCCCGGGCTAGATGGTTAAATAATCTGATGTGTTATAAGCAGCTTCTAGATCAATATTTGATAATAAGGACAGGATGAAACTGTGACATTCCAAAACATAGCACATCCCCAGCAATCCAAAAACATCTGGCTACCCTAGTTCAACTCATACACATGCTGCAAATGGAAAAATTTCTGCAGCTACCATACAGGAATGCACTGGATCTGTCACAGGTAGCTTTAGAATCATGAAACCTAAATATTCAAAGCATAAGCAAGTCACACACAGTAGTTTGTTTAATACTTTTTGCTTATGGTGCAAGGTACATTAAGGTACCTTTAGCCAGCCCAGGTAAACAAGGTTTCTGTTCAAATAGTAAGGAATACTTTCCTACAACATGCAGAGCAAAGATGCTTGTTAGAGAACTGGCATATCTGCATGCTGACAGGCCTCTGTTGTAGGGAGGCACTTGGAATATCTAGCTGAGTAATACCAAAGCAGGCGATAACAGAAGCCCTGTAGTATTGGAAGACACTTACAGCACAGTCGAAGCAGTTGAAGGATGAGTGAAAGTAAGGCCGCGTTCCGAGCCCATACATTTTTATAAACATTTCGGACATAAAGAGCCCTAAGAAAATGAATTCTGCATAGTCTGAAAGAACAGAGAGACAAAGAGATAGCAAGAGATGAATGTTAGAACCATGTTTTTTTCATTCAGCAAAGCTATCCTATCATTTGCTTTCCATGCCATAAAACCGCCCCCATCTGATCTGTTAGAATTTCCAGGCTTATAAAAGGAAACAGCCTCTTTAGGCCTTTCCTCTCTGTGTCAGAAGCAAGCAAGGGTCCCCTGGAGAACAGATTGTTATGTAGTTTTTAAAACTATGCATAAGTGCTGTTATAAAGGAAGAGACCCTAGCTCATCACGGGGAAGGAACCTAGGAATCAACCAAGCAAAATTCCACAAACAGCAATCCAAGAGCAACTTTTCTGCTAGAACTGTCATAATACAATCCAGAGGCCATGTACTCCATGGCCTGTTTCTCATGGAGGCTGGTAAGCCTGCAAATGGGATGTATTCTATCAGACTATAACTCAGGAATTACATGACTCCTCCATATCAACTGATGATGATGACAATGACAATAATAACAACCATCACAACAATAATGATTATGCAAGTAGAAAATTACCATAGGTTGCTTCCACACTAATGTCTTTTAGTGCTGCTAAGCATTTATTACATTCAGAATCAAAACAGAGGTTTCACACAGTACTCTACAAAGTTGTATATTATCTTGCAATTCTTTTTCCCATTACCAATACCTTTCTATGACGCTTGGACACAAGTTTGTCCCTTGCAACTTTAACTCATTGCTTCTTCATGATATCTTCTGCCCCTTTTATAAACGGAAAGAGGATTAGTGATGAACTCCTTAGTTAGTTAGCTTCTAATTTCTTTTCATTGAAAGAATATCCCTTCTTTTATGACAACATTTGGTAGACAAGAAAAAAGAAGAGAGAGGAAACCAATAGTTGGGGCACCTTTACACAGCCCCTGAAAGGAAAAGAGGCTGACTGATTAAGGGTTATTTCATCACGAATCCTCCAGACATTTATAATAGGAAGAAATAAAAAGGACAGAAGGTGTCAGGAGGAAGTAACTAAATTAAAGGCACCATATTTAACTAAAGGTAATGGATTTTTGTTTTGTAAAATAGTATACAAATAAAATTTAAAAAAAAACTGTCAGAAACATGGACTGTAAAAGCATTGGAAGACAACACAGAAAGCACTAGAATGCAATAAACTGACAGAAGCAGAGAAAGCAAGTCTGAGCATCTGTAATCGGTAACACACTAGGAAGTGATGTTGAATATACAGTAGTAGTAGTTAAATCAGTGCTGTGAAAAAGAGTAACATGCAAATATGGAGCTGTTGAAGATAGTTTTTGTGGAGTAGGTTTTGGAGATGATGTAGGAAGTCTAACTGATAGTGTAGCTACAACATAGGGAGGTTGAGATGGTGGAAGCATATGACAAAATGATCATGATGACCTGCTACAGTACCGCGGAGATCTGGAATGACTACAGTATCATCAGTAATCTGAATGAGATGAATGAAGAAGAGCAGAGTCATGATTATGGTATCAATTCCTATGAGAGGGTGAGTGTGACCAGTAAGACACAGGATAATCATGTCAATGAAAGTCTCTATGGTATCAGTCATAATATGACACGGAGGGGTATGGTGACCCCTCACAGAACCATTAATCACTATATGATAAATGAGAACCTTACAGGCCCACCCAAGATGGAATTGGGAGTGAGAATGGGCAGGGAATCAATGATGACACCATGGAGAATGTGGTTGGATCTTGCATGCAAAAGGAGAACAGTCAAGAGGAAATTAATCAGCAGGAACAAACTGTACAAGTTACTTTTACAGCAGATGAAGAGAAATGGAGAGGAAAGTAACCAGGGGTGGGGTGGGGTGGGGTGGGGTGGGGTGGAGCATACACATTATGGGGAGGGAGGGAAGCTTCCCACCAAGGCTACTCAGCTCTAGAACTTTCCAAATGGGGTCTCTGTGCATGTGATAAAACTCATTTGTGTGACGCACAGAGACCATGATGAAGAACCCATAATTCCACAGATGGGTACCATGGCAATTCATATGGTATCAAAGTGCTACAATTGTTTAGTGTGAAAGAAAACCAGAAAGTAAATGACAAGTTGACTTCCAGTTTACTTTCTGATTGAAAAAAAGGGCCTCTCCTGGGCCTAAAACAGCCCAGATTCTAAAACCCCTAGCTTCAAATCTGAGTGACAGAAAAACAAAGGATGCAAGAAGCAATATATGAGACAGAGGAGTTATAGGCCCTTTTCGCACTAGGCTTTTTGCGCGAGCGGGGGCGGGCGGCTTGCGTGAAAAGCCTAGTTCGGGAGCCTGCCGGTTCCCCGCTGGTTCCTTCCGCAGCCGAAGGAACCAGCTGGGAAACAGCACCGTCCCGGAGGCGGCGGCAGCTCGCGAGTCCATCACCCCCGCGCGCGCAACAAAGGAGCCCGTCGCTCCTGGCGCGCGCGGGGGGGGCGGGCGCGACTGTCGCTCGCTCCTGGCGCGCGCGGGGGGGCTGCTCGCGACAGCCTCCTGATCGCGCGCGTGCGCACGGGGGGGCGGGCGCGACTGTCCCTCGCTCCTGGCGCGAGCGACAGTCGCGCCCGCCCCCCGCGGCGTGCGAGCGGGAGGCTGTCGCGAGCAGCCCCCCGCCCGTGCGAAGCAGGATGCTCTCGCATCCGCCGCGCTAGCTCCCCGCCCCGCCCCTTCCTTCCGCACGGGCGGAGGGAAGGAGGCGCGACCCGGCCGCCTCCCCGACGCACCGCACTACAGGTGAGTGCGTGTGGGCGCCGGGAGCGTTGCGCGAGCGCGGGGTGATTTTCGCTTGAAAGCGAAAATCAAAAACCCCGCGCCCGCGCCGCTGCAACCCCGTGAGAGCGCCGGAAGTGGGAGTGCGTCGTGCGGAGCGGCGCTCCCACTCCCGCGCAGCTCACGGGGCTCTTTCGCCCGGGAAAGCCCATGCGAAAAGGGCCATAAAAGTTTATTGCAGATAATCAAAAAATGTCTTCAGAAGACATGAATGTATGAAAAGTTATTTCAGTTTGACACTTTAAAAAGCCAAACAACCCCATCTAGTTATTTCTGGTTATTTCAGATGCCAACATTAAAGTGAAAACTTAATCTCATAAATTTGTGTAAAGAAACAATTTTTATCACCATCTTGTAATTGGCTATGCCTTTTATAAACCTTCATAGCCAAACACAGACAAACGGAATGAAGTTTCCTGAAAGAGAACAAATGGATTGCAAGAGTCACTTCTTTCTTTCCCAAATGACGGTCAATAAAAATGCAGAAGCTATGATACTTACAGAGGAAGTTAGATAGCCAATCTGGCTGGTTGTAGTGTACTATAGCAACACATAAAGTGTTGAGAGCTACCAGACTGAGGACTGTCCAGTAAAAGGCCTGAGTTTTGACAATTCGACGGATATAGAAACGCAACCTCCGCTCTTTTTTGTGAAAGAAAGTGGCGTTTTCCAGCTTGGCACTTTTGATGCTGGCTCGAGCAAAAGGTGAACCTGCCAAGGAGAGATAAATGTCAGGAGCTGGGAGGCCTTTACACATACAGTGCAAATTGAACTAGCTCAGTCCTGTAGCTGATCCTACCTAGTATCTCTAATAGCCACACCTGAGGCACCACAGCAATGCCTCAAATATTGCATTCGAGAAGTATCAAATACATTTCATTTCTAGTTAGATCTCATTTTGACCTTCAATAAGTAGAAAAGGTCTACTCAGAAGGAGTCCAACGCAGGAGGAACATAAAGGCAGACTGAAGGTCTATTACTTTTCATAGAGTACAGCATCATTAGCTGTAGTGGTGATGGAGAAGACCACCACGAGCTCCTCCTTTGCAGGTCACAAAATGTTTGGTACCAGTCACTTTGAAGAAGTCCTATTAAATATGAACAAAAATACTTCCGTTCTCTTACATGCTCCCTCTAACAGTAGAAAGAGTGCACTAAATCATGTACGACTCCTGCCCTCACCATAGGGTGACCTATCATTCTTTTCCTGATGTCCTGCCATTCTGTAGCCACAAGTCTGAGAGATGCCATAAAATGTGCTTGTGGATGGATACACAGTGTTGACGTTTATGCTCTGGGATTATTTGTTCAACACTGGGGCCATTTCCGCACTACACTCTTATAGCGTGATTATTCCACCTTCAACATCCTATGGAATCCTGGGATTTGCAGTTTTGGGAGGAGCTGAGTGGCCCCTCCCAAAACTGCAAACCCCAGGATTCCATAGGATGTTGAAAGTGGAATAATCGTGCTATAAGAGTGTAGTGTGGAAATGGCCTGGTAATTGTTCTCTCCATTTGCAACTCAGAATGCCAGTGAGCCCAGTAATTGCATCCTGTTGCAAGTAACATTATTGGAAACAGGGTCTCCAATGAAAGAGTGGCCCCTGCTTGTATCCAACTGCGTGCATACTGCAGCCTGCTAACACACTGGTCTTCCCTCAGTGCGTTGGGATCAACTACTAGATCATATCTTGACCTAACGTGGGCTGCAAGAAAAAAAATAGCACTACACAAATGATTTTTGGATTACAACTTCCTGAATCCACCACCTAGCAGGAAGGTTATGTTGGCTGGCTGATTCTGAGGTGTGTAGTCCAAAAAAAAAGTTACATTTTCTGAGTACCAAAACAAATATATTGTAAACAATTAAGAAATGGATCTCCCGATGCATGTTCAGTCTAAAGATGGGTCTGAAGAAGCTGAAGAACACCTCCAAGCACTTGCTCCTATGCTTATTTTACCTACCCACTGAGGAGATGTCAGCCAGCGGGTCATCTGCTTCCTCAGGGTTCAGCAGATCTGTCTTGCTCTTCTTAATTGTGGCCCTCCGAAGAGCTCCAACAATAGGAACATGGCAATAGAAACAGATATTATTCTCTAGGCTTCTTAGGCTTAGTAGATTAAAAAGGTTTTGCTTTAGCATATTTGGAAATGTTATTTTTTGAACAACAACTCCCACAATGTTCTAAGTAGCAGGGTCAGTGGTAATGTTGGCTGGGGTGTTCTAGGACACAGCATTCAAAAAAAGCTCTGACCATATTGATCACTCTACAGACTAGACTTCCTGTCACTATTATTTTTTCCCCTATTCACTTATCTGGGAGGAAGAGGAAGCAAAGTACTTCTTTTAACAGCCAGTTCAGTTTTAGCGACTAGTCTAATGAGGGCCATTCAATTACATGCTACATGCAAACATTTTTAAAAACATCCTGATAGATCTTTGTTTATGGAAAAACAGCTTTAAGGTCATTTCACATTACACTGTTATAGTGCTATTATTCCAGTTTCAACATCCTGTGGAATTTCTGGGGTTTGCAGTTTCCTGAGGCCAAAGAGCTCTCTGGCTGAGAATTCTAAAGGCCCCTCCCTAAACTGCAAAGCCCAGGATTCCACAGGACGTTGAAAGTGGAATAATAGCACTATAACAGTATAATGTGGAAATGGCCTAACATTGGGAGATTTAAAGAGAAGACAAACAGAGAAAGAGGTTGTGAGGTTCCCCAACCCTTATGACACCAAATGTGGAGGTTTTGTCTGTAGAAATCCC
The DNA here is from genome assembly GCA_948474755.1 of Ctenosaura bakeri. Classification (NCBI taxonomy): domain Eukaryota; kingdom Metazoa; phylum Chordata; class Lepidosauria; order Squamata; family Iguanidae; genus Ctenosaura; species Ctenosaura bakeri. The sequence goes on from CAOLHI010000727.1 coordinate 208,360, forward strand.
TCCCTTTCCACAAATTGTGAGGGTTCCTCTCAGGAAAGCCCATTACTTTGGCCAAATGTGAGATTTCTATTCCTTAACCCACCACAAGTGAAGACTTTCATGGTGCTCATTGCAGTTACTAAGAGTGAGGACTTTTCCTGATCTTCATCTCTGTCACAATATAAGTACTTCCTTCAGTTCCTCTTGTGTGACACCAACCGTGGGAACCAGCTAAATACTCTCAAGGTTTCTGTGAGGATTTTTGCAACTTCTTCTTCTATCCCCCACAGACACCTTGTCTGAACCCAACCTTTCATATAGATAGCATTCTCAGAAGCCAAAGGTATATAAAAACAAATCTTTATTTACAAAAGTTAAATATAACAAGCCATAATAATTATTATACTTAAAATATCAAGACACTTCCTCACTCACTCTCCATTAGCTAACCCAACCCTTAAAAATCACTGATTTATTTCTGTACTTGACTGATGCTTAATCATAAATTTTCCATACTCTCTCATACAGACCACCCATATACCTCCCATCCCCAACTGTCTGGCTAAACTTAGCTAAATTGCCAGCTGTCCTTTTCCGGGTTTAGGCAAATCTGCTCAAACATCCCACCAATCAGCATTTACACCAACCTCCCACTTGCTCCCCGCTGCCAACACTTCCTTACCTTATACAACCGATAAATTAAACAATATCCATAGCATCACACACCTTGGGATCGCACAGAGGAGGAATCCACAACGATTGGGTAATCCTTGTGTGCCAACTGGAATCGGCAGGAGTCCACGTTCCAAATCAGTTGCTACTGTTAGGACACCATGCCTCCTCGGTCAGTTTTTCTTATCCTGCCTAGCAAGCCAGATGAAATTTTCCCTTCTCTGTCAGATTGTGAAAATAAGTTGTTCTATTTCAATAACTACATAGTGAGATTGTGAGGAATGTCTTTGGAGACGGAATCTCAGATGCCTGCAAACCAGAGAGGCTCTGAGGAGGACAAGAAAATTACTGGTAGAAATGTTTCTTCTCAGATGCCCGTCATATAGTGAGGCTCTGAGTTGGAGATAAAGGAGGATTTGAGCAGAAGTACCTCCCAGATGGTCACAGGGCAGCAACATTCTGGAGAAGGGAAAATGGTGGAGTTAAGAAAAGTATTTTTATCCTCCAGTGAGAGCAAAGTGGAGGAGGTAAGACCTTTGGGGAATAAGCATTCCGACAAGAAGGAAAGTAAAGATAAGTTGATTAAGAGAAAGAAAGTGGATACCATTCTTAAGAAGGGTCTGGATGCATTTTCTAAGAAGGCTAAAATCAAAACGATGAAGGGGAAATCAACAAAGGTAGCTTTGGGCTGCCATGTTGATTTTGTGCATTCTTAAGAGATGGGAGGGGCTCTTTCGGAGCAAAAACCTATCTCTGGAGCAGGTGCAGAGAGCCCGAAGGAGTGTGTGTTGCTAAAGGGCGGAGACTTGCCAGAGCGTGCAGGGATAGCGCACCCGACTGCTGTCAATCACTTGCCAAGTCCTCCGTGGCCAAGAGGTCATGGCGCGTGCGGCAAAATGGAACAGTCAGCTCAGTTTGAATGGAGCAGTTGCCACCTGACCACTCATAATACTCCCATGGAATCGTTTACTTTAAGAAGAGGTGGTGAGTTAGAGCAAGGCAGATGGCCAAATATGAATATGGAGCAGCAATTATTTGGCTGTGCTGAGGATGGGCGTTCTGCTTTAAGACAAAGCGCCTGGGTTGCACCACCTACTGGTGACACAAATTTCCAAATGAATTCATTAAACCTGTGTGATTTACAGACCATGATTAAACAAACTATTTCTAATGAACTGCATCAAATGCTATACAGGAATCAATTTAATAGAGTAAATGAATTTGATCCAATGATTAACCAAAGATTAAATACTATGATACTTTTGAATTTGAATAGTCAATCAAATGTGTATACAGCGTTTTCCCAAAATGAATTTCGTTCAGAGGAGAGAAGTAGAGGTGAAAGAAGTAAGGTTTTGGAAGTTGATAAAGTCAAAAAGAAGGAGTATCTAGGAAAAGAAGAGTTGAGAGTACAGAGAGTACAGAGAATGTTTATAGTGAGCCAAATGTTAAGAAGAAAAGGAGGAATGAGTTGGAGAATGAAGAGGAGGATTGGCAAGAGGATGAGGTCATCTCAGAGGAGATGGAAATGGAAACTGATAGTCTTTCTGAAGGCAATATAAAAGATGAAGTAGGCAACAGTAGATTTTTTCAGGCAGACCAATTTCAGGGTCTGCTTAGGAAAGTATTACATACTTTAGGTTTACAGGTAGATGAGGATGGTAGTAGTTCTATGGAGTCAACGGAAAAAGCGGCAAAAGTTGCAGCTGTAATTAAAAAGAAAGAAACACATGGATGGAGTATGCCTATGCCAGATATGTTTAAGGGATTGATTTATATGGAATGGGAAGCTTCTTTAAATATTTGTAGAGTTGTAGGTAATTCAAATAAGCTTTATTGTTTTGAGAAAAAAGATGTAGAGTTTTTGAAGGTCCCTTTAGTGGACAGTCCTATTGCTGCACTAATTTTGGGAGCCCTGGTCCCTCGGGAGGGCGATACTATGTTGAGAGATGTGGATGAGAAGAGAGTGGATTCTGCCTTGTGAAAAGCTCATGAGAATTCAGCAATGGCAGTAAAAGCATCTGTAGCTGCTTCAATGTTTTCATGGGCAGCAGTGATGTGGCTAAAGGAATTGATGGATGATGAGGAAATTCAATCTAAATCTTGTTTAAGAGTGTTATCTAGACTTAGAGAGGTTTTGGAATACGTGGCAGATGCCAGTTATGATGCACTGGCTTTTATGGTAAGAAATGTTAGTGATGTTACTGTAGCAAGATGTTCTTTATGGTTGCATCATTGGGACACTGATCAGAAGTCAAGGAATAATCTTATATTTGTGCCCTTTAAGGGAGATTTGCTGTTTGGTAACAAGGCATTCGAAAAAGTGTTAATTGAGAACAAAGAGGGGGGAAAAGTGATGACTATGCTGCAGAAATAGAAGGTGGAAAGGAGACCATATTGGTCCTCATACTATTCCTTTCAAGGTAGAGGAAGTGGTAGACAGCAAGACACAAGGTATGGCCGCCAGCAATGGCATAGGCCAAAAAGCCAATTTGGAAGGTCAGGATCTTTTAACAGGAAAGGACAGAACGCTGAGAGAAATTCAGGAACCTCTCAGCATAAGGGTCAGAATCAGTTCTGACAAGCAGAATCCTTGTGAGGGGGAAAACTGCTGCGCTTCAGCACTCTGTGGAACCGGATAACATCGGATCAATGGGTTTTGCAGGTTGTGACAAAAGGTTACAAGATTTTGTTTGACAGAATGCCGAAGTGCAGATATGTTGCTTCCCCAATACCGGTACGTATGGAGAAAAGGAAAATAGTTTTGAAGGAGATAGATCATCTAATGCAAATAGGTGCAGTGGTGGAGGTACCATGGGATCAGTGGTTCCGGAAGATTTACTCCATATTTTTCACGGTTCCAAAAAGCAATGGGACTTATCATCCTGTACTGAACCTAAGATATCTCAACAGGTTTGTGAAGTATCTCAGGTTCAAGATGGAGATGTTACAAACAATACGAGAGAATCTGAGGGTAGGTGACTGGATGGCTTCCATTGATTTGAAGGAAGCTTATCTGCATGTCCCCATGAGAAGATCAGACATGAAGTATCTCAGATTTCAGTTCATGAACAAACGTTACCAGTTCAAGCCTTTGCCTTTCGGTTTGGCTTCGGCACCAAGGGTCTTCACAAAACTTTTGGTCCCTTTGGTCGCTCATTTAAGACAGCAGGGGATACACATCTACCCTTATTTGGACAATCTGCTGGTGAAAGCAGATTCACAGCAGAAGTTAAGAGTAAGTGTACAGAGAACTGTGGAGATTCTAAGAACGTATGGATTTCTAGTGAATTTGGAAAAGAGTCTTTTGAGTCCCACAATGATGTTGACACATTTAGGGGCAAGACTGGACACAAGCAGTGGTCCACTTTATCTCTCGGAAGAGAGATGTGTGAAGGTTCAACAGGTGATGTGAAAGTTGATGGCAATGATGGCAGCAGATGTGAAGTGGCTGGCTCAAGTAATGGGAACTCTGGTGTCAACTATCCAGTTAGTTCCATGGGGTAAGTTCCATTCAAGAGGTTTGCAAAGATTGTTGATACCTCATCAATGGAACATAGGAAAGAAAAGACATTATGTGGTCAGGCTACCAACCTCTTTGAAAAAGGAATGGTTGTGGTGGACAAGAGTCTCAAATTTAAACAAGGGAGTCCCATTTGTAGTTGATCATTACATTTGAGTTACATGAATGCCAGTATGACAGGCTGGGGGGCCTTATGTCAGGGAAATAGTGCTCAGGGTGTTTGGTCCAGTGTGGACTTGAGAAGGAATATCAATTTTTTGGAGTTAAAAGCGATTTGTCTGGCACTTCTCTAATTTACAAGTCTGCTGAGGGGCACGCATGTTCAAGTCTGGACAGACAACATGACAGCCTGGGCCTGTATGATGAACCAAGGGGTGAACTCAAGAGTGCTGATAGATGAGTCAAACAAGTTGTTTCAATGGGCGGAATGAAATCTGCAATTGCTGACAGTGGCGCATTTGAAAGGGAAACTGAATGTGCGAGCAGATTACTTCAGTCGAAACAAGTTACATCCCAGAGAGTGGACTCTGAATTACCACGTGTTTCAAAGTTTGAGCAGATGATTCAGGCCTTTTCAAGTCAACTTATTTGCCTCAGCCAAGAATTCCAGACTAAAAAGATTCTTTTCAATCTATGGAAGAAAGTTTGCAGAGGCAACAGATGCTCTATCAGTTTCGTGGCTGAAGAGTCAACTGTATGCGTTTCTACCAGTGCAGATAATAGAAAAAGTGCTATTGAAAATAAAAAGAGAAAACGCAAGTGTGATGCTGATTGCACCTTATTGGCCTTGGTTCTCCTTGATGAAGGAGATGTCAGAAAGAGAGCCTTGGAAGTTGCCAATCTGAAAGGATCTCTTAAGTCAAGGGCCGGTCCATCATCTGGATCCAAGATGGTTGAATTTGACAGTTTGGGTTTTGAGAGGAAGGCCTCAGAATTGCAAGAGTACTCGCCAGCTGTGGTAGATACCATTATAGCGTCGCAACGGCAATCGACCCAGAATATATACAGTACGACTTGGAAAGCATTTGAAAAATGGTGTTCTGCTGAGTCCTTGTGGTTTGATGAGGTTCGAGTGAAGCATGTTTTGCAGTTTTTGCAAGATGGACTGCAAAGGGGACTGTGGCCAAACACTTTGAAGCATCAGGTGTCGGTATTAAAATTTGATGGAGTTAGTCTTTCAACACATCCTCATATTAAGAGGTTTCTAAGAGGTGCAGTGTTGACTTCTTACCCAACTAAGCATAGATTCCCGAATTGGGATCTCAATGTAGTGCTGGACTCTTTAACAAAAGCACCCTTTGAACCAGTGATGGATGCTTCTTTGTGTTTGTTAACGCTAAAGACTGTTTTCCTGGTAGCAATAACATCGGCTAGACAAGTTTCTGAATTGGCTGCGTTATCTGTTAATGCTAACTTCTGTAAATTTGAGGAGGAAAGATTGGTACTGATGTTAGATCCAACTTTTCTTCCTAAATGTGCATGGAAAAAGGTGGAACTGGATGTGATTTACCTACCAACTTTCTTTCCTCATCTAAAAAGCACAGAAGAGAAAAGATATCACACTTTAGATGTGAGGAGAGCTGTCTGTCTTTACATTAAAAGAACTGCATGTGTCAGGAGAACAGAGGCTTTATTTGTATCATATAATCATAAGTCTATGGGGCAGAAGGCATCTGTCATTGGAAGGTGGATTAAGACTTGCATCTTTCAATGTTATGATGTGGCAGGTCAACCTAGGCCGTGCAATGTATATCCACATTCTACAACATCTATAGCAACTAGTACTGTTTATAATGTGACTTTATAATGTGACTTCATCATTACAAGATATTTGTAATGCAGCAGGTTGGTTGGAGCCATCTACCTTTATAAGACATTATAAAGTGGACAAGTTTAAAGTGGAGCAGGCTGCTTTTAGCAGTAAGGTACTCCAGACGGTACTTCAATGTAAATAAAGCCCACCCATGATGTGGCTTGGGTATGTCCCAATTGTTGTGGATTCCTCCTCTGTGCCATCCCGAGAAGTTGGACTTACCATGAACGGTCATTTTGGGATGGCAGGAGGAGGAATCCACGCCCTCCCTGATGGTGGATAATATATATAGGTTGATGTAGGTATTGGGGAGGTTAAGCGATCGTGATGAAGGTCTAAGGTAGATTTAGGTTAGAAACTTGGAAGTTAAGGAAGCCAAGTGGTGAAAACTTCATGGTTTGCATGGCTGGAGAAGAAACTGACACAGGAGCACGGGGTCCTAGTGGTAGCAACTGCTTTGGAATGTGGACTCCTGCCGATTCCAGTTGGCACGCGGGGATTACCCAATCATTGTGGATTCCTCCTCCTGCCATCGCAGAATGACCATTCATGATAAGTCCAACTTCTCATTTCCTTCTCTTTTCATACATCATTTTCTCACTCCAAATCCCCCCCAACACATATAGGATATCATCCTATTGGTTAATCCAAATAGAGACAATCTATTCAATCCATTGTTGTATGTAGCCAAATATCATTGATTTAACTGGTCTACTCAAATCAGGACTAGCAACAGGATTTAGGCCATACATGGTCAAGCAATTTTCTTCTTGCAGGATTTCAGATATAACCTAGGGCTTGAACAGAGTGCCTTAAAATACTGAGTTGTGGATTTTGATCGTACCTGCATACTCACAGGTTCTCCTGTTCCTCTGTCTAGTTGTGTCTTCAAATACCCTGAATTTCCCTCCTTCCCTTGTGTCCTTCTCTTTCATCTCCCTCTGTTCATGTGTCTTATCAGGTACTGGACAACATTGCCAATTTCCACTGCATTTTTTTATTATTATTCAAGAGTTATAGTTATTGTGCTATATAGTCCTTTAGCAATATGCACTAGTTAGGCATTAGGTTCATTGTGTTTCAGTGCTAAGAGTCTCTCTTTCACTTGAGCTCTGTTGAATGTGTATGCTGCAGACAATAGCTGTGTTTACTTATCAGCCATCTTTACTAGTTCCAAGGCAGTAAAAGTGCCAATCATTATCATTTTGGAATGTACTGGATTGATAATAAAACCACCAGGGCAGTGGGAATGAAAAGTTTTGGTTAACACCAGGTGTTCACTGGAAATATATCAAAACAAGTAAAATACTGTCTGGGTATCAGAAGCAAAATTGGTTTGCACAGGAACAAGACCTACTAGCTATTCTTTTTTTTTTTTACTTGTCTAGAAGCAGCCTGAGTGAGGATGATTATATATCCAAAACCAGGTTCAATATGATTTGGAATGATACGTAAGGAAAGGGTTAATGCCCCAAAGCCACTTTTCTACTCTTAAGGGCCCTTCTTGAATTGTTAAAAAAAACCAAACAAACATTCAGACTTTTATTAAATTTAACATTTGCATGTAACATCTTTTTTGGTCCCTTTGGCTGAACTTCAATCTGAACTGGGGTCTTCCATATCCAACATGCTGTCTATCTGTTTGATTGACTGTTTCATTGTTCTTGCATAAGCAACAACAGTCTTTGCAATCCTAGCTATCATGGCACAGTTAAGCCCCAAAGTTGCACTTCCACTCCTTAAATTGTAATCTCCAAATACTTTGTTTTTATTTTACATCACACTAGCTTGGTGACCCTACAAATGAGAGACACTCAAAAGGCCCAGTCACTAGCTCCTGCAAAGTCAGGACTGTGCTTTCTTGTCCTGCAATAGGGCTTTCTTCTCTTCTTACTGACCTCTAATTTACTAAGCGTTATCATCTTTTCTAAGAAGCCATATTATCTCATGACATGTCCCACATACAATAGCCTCCATTTAGTCATCCTTACTTCAAACGGAAGTTCAGGCTTGCTGTACTCTCTGATTCATCTATTATTATTATTTTTGGCAATTCATGGTGTCTGTAGAACTCTTTTCTATCCAGGGTGTAGCTATGTGAGGGAGGTTAGGGCAATGTTCCTCAAATAATAATTCTCTCCCCAATGATATTTCAATTCAGTCCTCAAATTTCTAGCATCTCAGAGAGCAGGACTCTGAAAATCATGCACATCCAGAACTCTTCAATTTGCTGTTTTTTGCATTTCCTTGGTAACTTTGCCTGTCTCTTTTGTTTAGATGCCTAAACCATATTTCTAAATGCTTAACTGAAGTTTCAGGCTGCTACAATGCTAGAGATTGGGAGACTGAAGGAATGTTTCATTAGGATGGGAAGATCACTATAGAGGGATGCCTTCATTTTGCCCCACCACTATACTCTGATGACATCCTAAAACAATCTTTAATGAATGTAACCTAGAACAACCAATGGGACTATGAGCTTGCTGCCTCATGTATCCTCACATATAACATACTTTACAAAAGATGGCTTACCATCAAAGGGGAGACGAGGTTCTCCTTCTATGTCATCTTCTGCCAAGATCACTTCTTCTATGGGAGAAACAGGTATTAAACTGAGCATTCCACTAAACTAGCCAAGAACAGGCTGTCCAAATGTTCCAGACAAGTAATGTTTATCTATATAATACATCAGAAGTGGACTACTTGTTTCCAACTGCAACTCTCAGCAATCGTTACATGCTGGCCAGGCATGACATGAGTTTCAGGCCAACAAGACCAAGAAAGCAACAAGTTGTTCACTCTGGATTATACATCTGGACAGAAAGCTGTCTCAAAAAATCAATTTTTGCTAGTCAAAAGGAAACCAGGTAGCTTCTTTGGTGGGGATGGGCAGCCTGAAAAAGTAGTTACGGTATCTTCTTAACTTGCTCAGTGTTTTCACATACACTACTATAAAAATGTGACTTGAAAGAATGGCCTCCCATACCCTTTACTAGTCAGCTCCCAGGACAAATAGTATCGGTACTTTTACACATGAGGGAAACTAATTCCCGGGTTGGCCAATCACTATGGATGAAACAACATGAGAAGCAATTTTCTGCCAAAAGGGAGTAAGATGTGTTTGTGTGTTTTATTAATGGACATTGCTCTTACATCCACTGTGACGTCTCTCCATGGCCTGTGGTTTCCTACATCTAGAGTTTCAGTGCAAGCTATATGTAGGCATTGTGCTGCCTGCTGGAAAACAGTTGTCCTGACTGTAACATATCTGACTCAAACAAAATCTTATGCAGAGCAGACATGCCCTTTGCTGCACAATTTCAGAGTCCTACAGGTATCTAAGTGTCATGTAGACCATTGTCGTGGATTCTCTCACTTACTTCACTAAACAAAACTGAGTTTAGCCCAACAACGCAGGAGATAAGGAATCAGAATCCCTTGTCTTTGTTTGAATTCCAAAGTAACCACGTGAGACGTCTAATCTAAATGGTGGAAGAATGTTTCATCCTTACAAGGAAAGCAAAATTCTCCTGAAATAAAATATTCAGTTGAAATAGATGTCAAAACAAAAGTAATTTTCAAACAAAACTATCAAAAGCCCCAAACTGCTAATGAGAATCAAATTCTCCCAACTCAACAAAGTCTGCTCTTTCTTCAGCTCAGACAAAAATATCAGTTTTGAGACTATGCCCTATAACAGTGGCTCCCAAATTTTGGTTGTCCAGCTGTTTTGAACTTCAGCTCCCAGAATTCCTGACTGTTGGTCAGGCTGGATGGGGTTTCTGGGAGAGGAAATGCAAAAAAATGTGGAGGACCAAAGTTTGGGAATCACTGCTCTATGACACAGAAATTCTTGTACAGAACATGTTGACCCCTTTCATGATCATTTACAAGAAATATCATCCTTCTTCCAGCGGCTGGTCTAAAAACAACACATATGTCTCCGTAATATATATGGTATGGTAATATCTTGTTGTTTCTCAGTGCTAGATTGACATCACTTTCCATATCAATCTCATTCTGAAAATCTCCCATTTACATGGAATCTCAGGACAATGGATATGGATTAGGTTGTGTCCTACTTTCACAATATCACGAAAGTACAGCAATCATTGCCATGCAATTTACCAATGGAAAGAAGATCTTCCATTGCTCTCAGAACATGAAGTAATTGGGATTAGCAAGTTACATTGTAAGCCTGTACCAAACTCTATGTCTAGGCTGAAAGTATAGGTATTTCATGCATCACAGCTGATTCTCAGAAAATTAGCAAAATCTATGGAGTTGACCCACACCTCTCTCTGAGTCTTTTTCGGGGACAGATTATTATGAATATCTTTGCTAGACAGACACAAACTAAAAGAAAACCTTTGCAGAATGATAACAATCCTGCACATCTTTAATTAGCCCAGGACATAAACTTTCGGCATTTGGTAGTGTGGAGTTTGTTCATTATGATGGAAAGCAATTCAAAATAAAAGACTGTGACATTCAAATTAGAGGGTAAAAAAACAAAACAAAACTCAGATTCCAAGAGAAAAGATAGGGAAGGGCAACAAGGATCAGAAGAAGTACAATAGGCCAAGAGGCACAGAAAAGGACTTGCCTGCTTTTGAGATCCACTCCATGTAGCCATTGAGCTCACGTTCAATTTGCTGCTGCCTTCTCAGCTTCAGAAATGCTCGGCGATTCTCCACTCGCTCTCTTTCTTTGGCAAACTCCCTATAAATAAAGAAGGGACAGACAAGACTCTCCATTACTCTGGCCTGATCATATGAAAGATTAAAAAAAATAATACAGGAGGAAAAAACAAGACATGGAGCTGGTTGAGGCTCACACAGTGGGTGTATTCAGATTAAGGACAATCCAGAGTTCTACAGAATTCAGGTTTATTGACTGGGTGAGGACAACACGTGGATGTGTGTTGACAGATTGCTCCTGCTGTGAGTAGAAACAGTTAAAACCACAATTCAGGCCTCAGTTTGTTTATTGTGACACTTGAAACTGGGAATTCAGCTTGTCTCTCCCCAAGAAACTAGAGAAATAATAAATCAAAAACAAAAACAGAAGGTTATTTCTCTGGCTTGTTGAGGAATAGACAATCCAGAGTGTGAAGTTTACAAATAAACCAACCATGGAAGGACTGTCCCACGTTTATTTATCCACTCCTGCTTGCAGCAAGAGCAATCAGTCAGGATGTCCCTGAGCACTCCTTTCTCCAGAGAAGCAGAATCCCACAACACTGTGCTTTCTTGTTCTGTGCAAATGCAATCTCTGATTGAGGACACAAGAATTAAAAGCAGGAATTAATCCAGAAGTCATGGGCCCTTTTCGCATGCTTTTTTTGTGTGTGTGAGCGCCCCTTGAGCATCGCGTGAGTGGGAGCGTCGCTCCGTATGATGCACTCCCACTCGTGCAACGCTCACGAGGCTAAAGCAGGGGGCGCGCGCATGTTTTCATTTTTGGCTTTAAGCTGAAAATACTGCTTGCTGGCGCAATGCTCGCAGTGCCCTCGCGCACTTATCTGTGCGCGATGCTTTGGCGAGCAGGGCCAGTCGCGCTTCCTTCCCCCTGCGCAGCCTACAGTTCCCAGACTGCGCTGCGGAAGGAAGGGGCGGGGCGTGAGTGCCACGGTTGCGCTACAAGGAAGGCGATGCGGGAGGCAAAAAGGGCTGTCATGAGCAACTCGCGCGAGTGGCTACTCGCACGAGCGTCGCTCCCCACTGCCGCGATGAGGTAAAGTGCGAAAAGGGCCATGGTCTGCAATTTCTAAGGAACATGACTTTTTTTAAAAGTAAAGCTGCAAATATCTGCTGCGTGCTTTGTCTGTTGGCCTCTGTTTAGGGCATGTGTGCTAGATACTTACCCAGAAAGCACTCCCAGGACAAGGTTGAGCATAAAAAAGGATCCAATGATGATGAGGGGGATGAAATACAGCCAGTTCCAAGCACTCCCTGAGGCATCATTGCTCTGCAGGAGGAAGACAGAAAGCATGAAATCATGAGATGGCAAGGTCATTAAGTGTATTTTGCATGGATAGCATTAACTCACTCCAGATAGGCCTTAAAGCAAGAATTTTGATGCTAGTTTCACAATAAGACAGCCCACCAATGGGCATGTACGAATAACCCGACTGAGAGTCAGCCATCCAATCATCATCCAACGAGTTTGCTCATCCACTTATCTACTATCCACGGACACCATGAAAAAAACACAGGTCCTATAATGTGGGAGAAACCAGACATTCACTTCTTGATCCTTTACTTCAAAAGGTCACAGTAACTTCCAGCTCCTAAACCAAATCTACAGTGCAAGGAAAACACAAATGCCTTCTGCGTTTGCAAGTACAGGAATACCTTTCATGGGAGCACAAGAACCTTTGGACTGCAAAGGTTTCATCCCACGATTACTGGACAGTCAACTTAATTTGAGCTAACACTAATGGGAAGAGTCAACAGCTAGAGTTATTCTACAAATCCATCACATACAGAGAACAATATTGGAAAGAATGGTGGATGAACAAAACAGATGTATAAAGCCAGTAATCAGTAGACAGCTGGACCTGTGTCTGTATCTGCAAATACAGGACAAAAGAGGTGGATGAATAAAGCAGATGCGTAAAGCCAGTAAAAGTTAGATACAAATGTTAAAGCAATTGGTTGTGTCTGTCTTCACACGCTATGATCCTAAAGCTCAAACAAGTGTCTATAAATACTCTCATTTCCATTTTCAAAAGTAACAGTCAATATTCCTCACAGATACAACAAGCATCTGGAAAAGAAGGCACAGCTACTGAAGAATGTTTCTGTAGCACTTTATGATAATATGAATTCTGGTAACCCCACTAAGAGCTTTCTGTCTACATGCAGACCTCTTGATTCCCATGAAATACGGATTTGGAAGTTTTTGGAAAAGCATGGGCACTCCAATGGACAATTCCTTAGAGTTAAAAAGCAGATGGAAAAAGTAAAGGAGGCATGTTACATCATTCTGATGACTTTATAATTTTAAGTAGGAACAGGGAAGGGATTAGCAGGTCACTTCATGGTAGAAAGAGCCATCCAATGTACCAGTTTTAGAACAGAGATGTGGATGCAAACATGCAAGATATCATGGAAAGACAATTTAAGCTTCGATAATTGGGGACAGAGCACTGCAAAATGCTATTACAGCAGTTTGGGAAATGTACCATGAAGATAATTTAAACAAACAGAAACAAGCAGTGTAGTAAGAACTGGAAACTCCTAAGTGATTAACTCCTCATAAGCTGAACAGATGTTGTGTGGCTTCATTTTCTTGTATAGATTTGCCTATGAACATAGGACATGGAATTCATGGAACCATCTTTAAATGAGATAAACTAAGGGTTGACCTAGACCTGTGCTGTCAGTTCTTAAAGGACTCAAGACAGAGAAAGATCCTTCCCAAACCAGCTACACAATTAGAGATGCTCAGAATTAGAACTGGGTTCCCACGCATATATCAGTAGAGCTGGTAGCTGCATGTGAGAGTCCATAGCTCAAGCACAGCATATATTTTATATGTTGAAAGTCCCAAGTTTAGTCACCGGTGTCTTCAAAAGATCTGACAGCAGGGTTGGGAAAGATCTTTGTCTGAGACCCTGGTGAACAGCTGCTGGTCAGAGCAGGTAGTAGAAAATGACATAGATTCAGCAATCTGATTCAGTATAGGGCTGTATCTGTTTTTAGGGGGAAAATGCAAGAATTTTGGGTTTTAGGCTCATTGTTCTATTTCCATTTGAAAACTGGGCAACAGCACTTTATGAATATCCACAACACAGAGACTATGGAAACTGATTCTTACTTCTGCATACATTAAAGCTGACCCAGTGATCCATAAGACATGAACCTGAAGCACAGGTTCATCGAAGTGTAACTGGTAATCCCTGTATTAGATCGTGTGTGTGTGCACGTGCACATGCCTTCAAGTTGCCAGTTGACTTATGGTGACCCCATCAATGTGGCAGGGTTTTCTTAGACAAGGAATACTCAGAGGTGGTTTTGCCAGTTCCATTCTCTGAAATATAATCTCTAGTACCTGGTATTCCTTGGTGGTCTCCCATCCAAGTACTAACCAGAGCTGACCCTGCCTAGCTTCCAGGATCAGAAGCCTTTGGTTTATTTAGGTTGTAGTGTTTTAGAGCATCCACTCCTGAAGTAACTGGCACTTGAAACTGAAATTTTCCAGTTAATCTTCTAAAGGCAAAGATAGAGAATGCAACTTCTTTATCTATTTCCTGCCACACCAATAATATCAAAAAAAAAATTGTTCCCTTCTCCATGTCCTTGTATGAAATGCCTCCTGTGCTAGACTTCTAGCCATGCCTTACTCCTATGCAGATATTTCTTAAACAGAAAGAAGCTTGCCTCTTCTCTGTGCCTTGAAAGCCGACATTAGCAGCGGGTCACAGGTTTGCCCCAAGGAATGTGCTAATGGAATGAACCCTTTTGAGAAGCCTGGCTACTCCACCATGGCTGGAAGGGACTAGAAGAATGAGCTTTGTATGGATCACAGGTACGTGAGCCACTAACAACTCCCTGTCCCCATTTCTCTCTTCTAAATATAGGCTGAGGAACAAAAAGATCTTGTGCGATGTGGCAGCTGGTGAACCCCAGACATCAAGTCTGCTGAGCTGCCAGGTGACTTAGCATACAAAGAACCCAGTAACTGTTTGAGAGACACCTTTATCACACAACATCCCTCCTTCCCCAAATGACACTGTTGTTGGCTTATGACACGTAGAAGGACAATCCAAGTTTCACACAGTTTCTGTCTCTTTATGTACACTTGAACACTTGAAGATGAGTAGAATTAAAAAGAGTAAAGATTAAAATGTATTTAGGGCTTTGGGTTATTAAAAGGTTTTGCTTACTTGTGTCCTCATCTATCCATGCAAACAAACAGCAAGATAAATGTTCAGTCATTATCCCCATAAGTGCAGTGGGTGAGGTAGGAGGGAGGCTGAGAAGCCAAGAGACTGTGTGGGTGAGTCCGAGTGAAAAATCTGAAAATTACATTCTGGGCTTGTTTACAATATCAAGGTCCAGAGATTGTTATCTCAAGGACTGCTACGCTGGAGTTATTCATATCCTTTCCCCCCATTTGCATCACAGACAAATCATTGTTTCTTAATGAAACTGAACTTCACCTATTTGCTATAAATTACTTTGCTATTATCTACATAATCACTTGTCCAGGGAATAAAAACCAGGCTTTGATCTCAATCTCAGTTTAAGTTACTAATCTTTAAACGAAACTAAAAAGCTTATAGGGAGGCAAAACAGTTAAATGCTAACTAGTTGACCAACCGTGCTGTTAGCAAATGAGTCATTGTCTAATAGCCTTCAACCAGCTATTCTGTGCCTTTCTTTATATTAAACTAATCTGTGGATTAAGACAGATGATGAAGCTATGTCTACCCCAACTGTATATTTCCTTTCACGTGAAACTTCTTATCATCATTACCATCATCATCATCATCATCCTCATCATCATCATCGTCATCATCATCATCATTTTTCATGAGAGCCCCATGATCAAAATCTTTTGCATGTTTAAAAGAAGTTTAAGTTAGCAACTGGATTGGAGTTCTAATTAAAATTGCTGGTTCTGCTTAGCAGAGATTTACTTTTTCGGTACACAGTTTTGCTAGTTTAAGCTTCCTGAAAAGCTGCTCTTTGCCTCTTGGAAGAAATTGTCTAGGTATCCAGCAGATGTTCATGACATCCATGAAGCCACAAGTGGACTGAAGAAGCAATATAAAGTACAGCTTCCTCATATATTGCTGCAATATAAATGTCAGGAAATTATGATATCCGAGAAACCAAGGTAACGTTTGAGAGAAAGGTAATAGTTTTGTTTTCAACAAAAATGTGGTAACAGTCTTTCTATTGCTCCAATGAATAAGCACAATGGAGGTTTTTTCTTTTTTTTTTAAAGCAGGGGTACAAAAGTCAAATCACTCTAAGGGCCTCTATTATGTTTTTATTAACTGGCAAACCTTGTGTGACTACATTAACAGCAAAAAAACAGTTTTGTTACAATTTTAATTCAGTGTTTTCTGTTGCCTGTTGTTTCACTTCCCAGATCATAAAGTATTGCTTTCTACTACAAAGCAAGTGTTACTCCTGGAATGCCGTCCTACATTCAGAGAGCTTTTACTGCTCATCTGAGGAGGTGTTCTGGGGCTGGAATCTGGCATTCTCGTCCCTCAAAGTTCCCCTATGCCTGAGATATACCAATTGGTGCAGCTTGAAGTCATGGTGTGCAGTGGGTGAGTGGGTGAGAGTTGGGGCAGGGGAGCAAGAACAGGACATCAGAGAAGTCATTTGATACTGAATTCATCAAGTGATGAATATGGTTGTATGCATTAGGAAAGAATTAGAATATGAGCTTAGCTCACCAGTGCCTTGTTCTCTCTTAGAAATAGTCATACATCCTTCCCATATTAACAGTTTTTGACACAGAGGAGTGATTTGTGAAAGAAGGAACACAACAGTTTCTTAAATAGCTGGTAGGAGACCTAAATGTGAGCAGGGGCCGGGAGGGCACAGGAGAGTAATGAAACCTTTTTGGATAGAAAGAATCTAATTTCCTCTCCCATGAGGCTGGAAATGAAAGATGTGCCAGTTAGTTATCCAGGGCACCTTCACAAAGGCACAGAAAAAGAGGACAAAGTAGGTATAGAGAAAGTGATCTGAGAGCATTGTAGGAAAGTTCTGAAGCAACAAGGGCCATCCAACTGCAGTGGATGTTCTTCTTTAAGCAGAACTATATCACCTTCACCTTCTACCAAAAAGCTGAACTACTTCCTGGCCCAACATAAATCCTTTTGGATGTGAAGATAATGAGCTATATTCCACTGTTTAGGGCAGTGGTGTCCAACCTTTGGTCCTCCAGATGTTTGGGACTTCAACTCCTAGAAACCCTAGCTACTTGCTTAACAGTCAGGGATTCTGGGAGCTGAAGTCCAAAATACCTGGAGGACCAAAGGTTGGATACCACTGGTTAAGGTTGTCTTCTTGATTGTATCATTCATAAATTGTGCTAAAACAATGGCAGCAAGTAGAAAAGTGATCCAAGTGGCTGTCCCATAATGGGAGGATGTATTGCCACAGCAAGGAATTCAGTTCTGATGTTTACTCAGAACTAAGTCTCCTCACTATGACACTCTATGAAGGAACTCTGAAGTGTATACAGAAAGAATGGGAAACGTATTGTTCTTGTCATGTGCCTTCAAGTCATTTCCAACTTATTGCAAACCTAAGGTGAACCTATCATGAGATTTTTCTGGAGTTGAGATGTGATGTGCCCAAAGTCACCCATGGCTAATCATGGAACTGAACCCCGGTCTCCAGGGTCAGAGTCCAACACTCAAACCGCTACATCGTGCTGGCTCCATGGGAAATGTATGGCCCACCATATATGTCTCTCAACTATGCACATTTCCAACTAGACTGTTATAGTGCTATGATTCCACTTTCAACATCCTATGGCATCTTGGGGTTTGCAGTTCTGGGAGGGACCAGCCAGCCCCTCCTGGAACTGCTAACCCCAGGATTCCATAAGATGTTGAAAGTGGAATCATAGTGCTATAACAGTCTAGTGTGGAAATGGCTTTCAACTCCATCATCCCTCACTATCAACAGACAGGGTTGCTGCCAAAAATTCAAAGCATTTTGAGGCTAGGGAGCTTGACAGTATTGCTGTTTGTGCACAAATGATATAGTAAGTGCTTGATCTTAAACATTTCTTATGCAGATTTTAAAACACATCACTTATTGCTTTGCTTAAATTGCTTACAGTATTTCTAAGAGCAGGGGATAAAGATAATAATGTAGTTTTTTTGGGGAAACAACAACATTGGGGAGAAATGGGTGAATTTTATCAGAGGTGTGATTTCAGAATGACAAACATGTCACACATAATTAACCAGTATATCCCTGTTCACTGTGTAAAGACTTTGCAGAAGTAAGTGCACTAAAGCAAGATTCTTGCAGAGCAGATACTGTAGTTCTAGATGACTTGTGCACGTATGCTGTAGTAGATGTTCATCTTCCTGTTACTTGGTTTCTCAGATACCCCAACCAATCAATCAGGGTGAGAAAGATCATGCTAAGCTATATTTGAAAGGGCTCTCTCTTTTTCACTTTGCATTTCCCTTGCAGGAATCTTACTCTTTCAAGATGCTGTAGGTTTGCTGTTTTGATTCTTAAAGTGAATTTTATTGCAGGCTGAGATTGTTAGCTTGGCAGCTCCAAGGACAGAGTTTTGTGCTAATTCAAACTGACTGATCAGCACTTTTCCAGTCGCAGCTGTTGCCCCTCATCTAATCTTTTGGGGTCTTGTTTTAGGAAGATAGCCAGAGCTTTTACAGCACTTGTTTCTAACAACTATGGCAGAATCACAGGCATATGAAATTGCTCTGTAAAGATTATATCAACCACATTGGTATCTGAAAGAACAAGGTTGCCTCCTTTGTGATTATTTCCAAGCAAAACTTCACTAAAACAGAACAACAAAAACCCTAAACAAAACTCTCTATTGATGTCCTCCAGGCCAGGCCTCGGAAACCAGTGTCCAATCAAGGCAACTGCAGCCCATTAGCCAGATATTGGGCCTGCCAGTGTCTTCGTATCTTCAAGCCCATGTCTGCATTCATAAATGCAGCAGCAAAACCAAAGTTTATCAAGACTCTTGACAGGATGCTATGCCGCAGTTCTGTTCCAAGTGGTAGTCTGCAGGTCAGCACCAGTTCATGAGCCATCTACTGTTGGTACACAAGGACTATGCAAACACGATAATAATATGGTACAAACATGTACTGTTCGTGTAATATTTGTAAAAAAAGTTTGCCATACACTGCATCAGATACTGAGAAGCACTGGTGTACATAGCAGACGAACAGCTCTTGAATCAATGAATCATAAGCTGTATAGGCTTGCCTCAGGCAAGTACTAATTTCCCCATTTCTGACCCCTGAAGCCATTCACACTCACACCCACATTGTGATACCAGCCAACTATTCAATGCTTACAAACAAACATGGAGGAATATAGCAAGTTCATCCACTGAAATTAACTTTCATTGTTCCAGGAAGACCGAATCTTGCCAAGAAAACTGGTGCAAAGCAGATCTGCACCCCTAGTGCTGTCTTGGAGCAGTTCATGGCCACTGACTCATGGAGTGTTCCTGCTGCAAATTCCCCAGGAAGCCATGAGGGAAATATAAAAAGGGATAGTCCAGAGACAGGAAACAAACTCTGACATTTGTATTAGTTTGATTAGCCCATGGAATGAGCGTGAGCAATCTGTTTAGCATACTTCTCAGCTCTAGCTGCTTGGTAAACTCTTTCTAAAGCAGTGGTGGGAAAACTGCAGCCTGGGGACTGCATGTGGCTGCCAGGGCCATTTTTGTGGTCTACAGGGGTTAAAAAAATGTTTGGCTTTTTCCCTGCAAAAGAATCTTTTTTTTTTTTAAAAAAAGATTCTTTTGCAGAGAAAAAAAGCCAAACATTTTTTCCAGAATCCCCTTCAATGTACTCTAGAGGGCATCAGGGGCATTTCCATCACATTTGGAAGCACCTAGGGACTTCCAGGGGTTTTTGCCTCCAAATGCTCCAAAATGTCCACTGGGGGGCTTTGGGTGTTTTTCCAGCACATTTTGCAGGTTCCCTGGGTCAATTTAGGCCCAGGAGAAGTCTTTTTTAAAACCCAAAACATGGTGAAAATGCTTCCATGCCCTCCAGAGTTGTTTACGGGCAATTTCTGAGGGACGAGAAATTCACAGCTAAAGGGCTGAATAAGTACATTTTTTCCTCCATCCCCATTTGCTCCTTGTCTTCTTCTTTTATTTACAGTTTACACCATACAGTAGTTTTATCTTTATAAGGGAGCAGAGAACTTCAGCAATGCAAACAGATAATTGTGGTTAGTGTATATCAGTGTGTTCCTTCAGAGACACAAAGAGCCATTTGTCCTGGCTGGACAATTTCTATAATGCTACTAATTTCCCTGTTCAGCCAATACTCATTCAGTTCTTGACCATCATCATCACTGTGATTTACAGACATACACTGAAACAAATCTTGCTTGCCACTTTTGAAATTAAGCTCAAAGAAAAATGTTCTGGAGTCAAGCTATCAAATTGGGCCCAAAATTTGTGTTCCATTCATTCAGCCCTTATTTCACACACTTGTAGTCAGCTACAAACGCCCAATGTCCACTTGTTCAGCTTTCTCACCCCATTTGGTTCTCACACATGAAACAATATCAGTAGGCATCTTTGTATGCTGTCAGTCATCCAAAAACACACTTGTATGTGTCAATTAAACTAACACATAATGCCAAAGCCATTATCTACACACTGTATCAGAGTGACACCCTTGCTTTTTCACACCTGCAAAGATAAACGCAAAGTCTACATTTAGCATATCTTTGCTAAAATGCTCAGACAAGCGAGAAATGGATCTCCTTCTTAACTGAGGTACCCAACTCAGCAGCACATGCACAGGAAATCTAAAATGGAGTATATTGTTTTAAAGGGCTGAAAAACAGCAGAAAGCCAAAACCAAGCATGAATCCATTTTCCAGACAAAACTGAACTGTACATAAACCAGATATAAATTTACTAGAGGCCAGGAATGCATAAAGGGGAGGAACTTTCGAAATTGGGGCAAACTACTAGAACAGGAAGGGTTCATGAGTACATGTTTTGCCTGGAAAACATCCCACTTAGTCAGTCTTTGCCATTTCTAAGTAAAGCTAGGAAAGACCAGAGTGAGGAAGAGTTATTTTCTTGCTGTAAAATCCCCAGACGTCCTCTTTTCCCCCACCTCCCAGCCAGTATGAAGGCTATGCTGCCTGGAAACTTCTTGGCACTGCAGCAAGAAAATGTGACATTTTCCTAAGCTCAAGGAATCTGCTGACTATTTGTGTAGACATCACAGAAATAGATGGACCAATGGACTGACTACTACTTGGCCTGTTCCTAAGAGCCCCACAGGCTGAAGGTGTGCAGGGGTTGCTCCCAAGTGTAATCTACTGGCAAGTCAATTAGCCAAGACCTCTGACTGGCACTTCTGGTGCTGCTCTGGCCATTTCTGCACTACATTGTTATAGTGCTATTATTCTACTTTCAACATCCTATGGAATTCTGGGGTTTGTAGTTTACTGTGGACAAAGAGTTCTCTGGCTGAGAATTCTAAATGCCCCTCCCTAAACTCCAAACCCCAGGGTTCCATGGGATGTTGAAAGTGGAATAATAGTGCTATAACACTGTAGTGCGGAAATGGCCTCTGTTGTGATATCATACCCAGACATTACACCTCATTACATATTACCAGTATGTGTATAGAACACCAACATCCACAGCCTCCATTTTGCATCTTCACTGAATTATCATTATCATTGGCAGACATATGTTATACCTATGCAACAACAACTACTAATGTTATACTTGCAGCTAAACATCAGATTTATTCATTAAGCCTCCCCTAATTATAGTCAGGCCTAAATGTCCTACAGGCATCAGGTTCAATCTGATATAGGAAGTTCAGCAGGGTTAAGTCTGGTTAGCACTCAGATGGAAGACCACTAATGAATAGCAGGTGGTGTTGGCTATATTCCAGAGGAAAGAACTGGAAAAAATACCTCTGAGAATTCCTTGCCTAAGAAAACCCTATGAAATTAATGGGGTTGCCATAAGTCTATAGGTGACCTGAAGGAACATGCACACACAATTACAGGTGCTGGATGATGATGATGATACACACCACAGTCCTGCCCTCCAATTAACAATAAAACACAAAGTATAAGGTGAACATGAGGGGGGGGAGACACAACAAGCAAATGTGGGTATGATTTCTACATAAAGTTGCACAATTATTGTAATGAGAAGAGACTTATCACTGAGAAATATTTCTGGGAGATGAAGACCCAAATGGCAGTTGGGCTGGTTAAGTCAAGCAAGTGTGTCTCATGATTGACACCCTGTTAAGATTTTTAGCTACTTAGAAAAGCTGTTGTGAGAGGAGGAGTGAAATGTCTGCAGCTCTTAGAGAAGGCAGCATTTTGACTCTCTAATTTATGTAACTCAGACTAGAACCCCAAAATGTACAGCACATATGAGCAGCAGAGTCTTTCTGAAATCTCTGTACATTTTTTCAGTGGGTAAAGGGGGCACGCAGGGTAAAGATTACATGCTTTGAAATTATTTGTCCAAATATATACTGTTTTATAGGTCTATTGTTCAAATTAGATTAGCAATTTAAATAGGACTGTGAGCGTAATTTAATGCACGTTGGTCTTCTTTTTTTAGTACCCAGCCCTTCTAATTTGGTGACCCACATAAGGCAAAGAAGGAATGCATTTAAAAATACTGTACTTCGGTGGTTTTGAAAATGTTATCACGATTTGACGTGCAGGTGGGTGGGGATGATTCATGGACTCATGGACTTTTCAAGTCGGCAATTCTCAGTAGGCTAAAATGGTGAAATCTGAGACACAGGTAAATAAAAAAGTTATCTTCACAGGAATCTTAAATAAATTTGTGGTGCCATATCTATCTCTAAACTTCTGTTAATGACTGTTTCATGCTACTACACTTCCCCTCAGGATCTTGTTTTTGCTACCATATTAGAGCAGGATCAAGTACTTTGGTATCTCTACAGTAACACAAGTTCAACTTCCAGTGTTTGACAATTCCTTTGCTGCATGAATCATGAAGATGGAAAAGCTTTTTTGCATTTTCTCTTCCTTCTCTTGTCCACCAGCCTTTCCAGTTCTGAGAGAATACAGCAGCTTTCCCCAACCTCATTCCCCTAAGTGAAAGGAACAAAGCAAATGTGACTCTATTATTTTTATTCAGTCTCTTGTTGGCTTTTGGCACCATCTACCTTTATGTCCTCTGGGACTGAAACTCTGGATTGGAAGCACTTCTACATCCAAGTATAATATACCATACTTGCTGGCATATAAGACACACTTTTCCCCTGAAAAATAACATTTAAAAATCATGCGCATCTTGTACACCAGTGCATCTTATTCACTGGCAAATATCAACCCCTTTCCTATGCATTTTGCTACTGTGCGAATTCTCAGCTCTGAGGCAAAATGAATAAGAAAGGGATGGGGAGCTCTAGAGGGCTAAAGAAGCACTCCCATGAGGCTTCCCTCATCTTTCCTTCCCTTCTATTTTGCCTTGGCGTCAGTTCTCCACACTCTGGCAAAATGCATTGGAAAGGGAGGGGAGCTCTGGAGGGGGAAAGGAACCCTCACATGAAGCTTCCCCCACCCCACTCCCCTCTTTGCATGGGAAGGGAATGGAGGTAGCTCTGGTGGAGGTGGGGGAGAAAGTTTGCAGTTTTATTTTTGCTGCTCCGGAGGTCCTTCCTTTCACTTCCCCTGCAAAACAGAAGGGAAAGAGATATGGGAGAAAGCTCCTAGGAGCTTTCTTTCCTCCCCTCTGGAGCTCCCTGCCTTCCCTTCACCTGCAAAACAGAAGGAAAGGGGAGGTGGAAGGAGCTTTCTCCCCCCCAGCTCCCTCCCTTCCCTTCTTCCACAAAACAGAAGGGAAGAGGGTGGGAGAAGCCATGCTAAAACTATTTTTTTCTCCAAAAATTTTTTTAAAAATGGATGTATGCCTTATACGCTGGTACAACTTATACGCTGGCAAATACGTGTAGATTCCAGAGAACATCATAAAGAGAGTGTGTATCATGTCCCTGAGTGTCTTGCTGTGGGGGTCCCCAGAGCTTAGAAATGTCACTTTGAAACAGGTGTGGGATTCATGTGCCATCCAAATGTTGTTGGGCATCAGGTCTAGCAATGGTGAAGAATGCTGGGAGTTATAGTCAAGCTTGGAGGGCTTCATCATTTCTATTCCTGCTTTGAATAGTTTTTTTTTTAATTATACTTTTTATTGAAATTTCCACAAAAACACATTACATTACTTATACACAACAAACATCCCACAACAAATTTCCTTACATACCTACGTATCATATGAATAACCCCAATCACTCCCACTGTGCAACACCAAAACATCAACAACAAAAACAAACAACTTCCTTTGTATCTTTAAACCTCTCTTATTGACATTCTTATCTATATCTTATCTTTTATTTTTTATTTAGCACAACTAAATTATTACATCTTTCTTCTTGATATCCTGTTCTTTTGTTACCTGATTAAACTTATATTCACCTCTATTTGTCACTACAGGATAAAATTAAAAATTTGTCTCTTTAAATGCGCAATATTTCGTGGATCTTAATGTACCTGGTTGGATTTGAACCTCATCTATAATTAATTATAATTAATTATCCATAACAATATTTGTTATATGTCCCCATCTATCTTCCAAGATCTTCATTATAGGTTTCCAAGTTAACCAAAACATCTTTAAGTCCTTGCCCCTTAGCAATAGTGATAATTTATCTACCTCCATCATATCATACATTTTGATTAACCATTCCTGTAAAGACGGCGAATTCCGCTGTTTCCATGATTTCGCATTATATCCCTGCTTTGAATGGTAATATGTTAGTCACAAATATGTGATGAACCCAAATAAATATCTACATGGAGACTTTTATCAGCTTTGCCTCAAATTTTGATCTTGTCAATAGAGAATGTGTATGGCAAAAGTTGGCTAGCACTAACATTGCTAGGAGACTATTATGCTTAATCTAGTTGCTTCGTTATAATAATACCATAAAAATAAGTATTGGTGCTTTAATTAAATCAATTTAAATAGCAAAGGGAGCAAAACACAGTTGTATCTGGGCCTCCTTCTTATTCAGCATATACAGTATTGTGAATACCACAGCTACATACCTGTTGAATTCCTATTTATTTCTTTACTAAAATATTTCTATCTCACTCTGTATCTCAGGACTTCATTTAAATAAATTTAAACCATTTTAACATTTAAAATTTTCATCCTGTTCTAGAGAAGTATAAGTTTTGCATCTCTCTAAACTGTGATTCAGAAAATCTTGGTCAGATTTGGATCCTTTTATAAGGAAAAGTAGCTAGCTATTAATTTCTCCAAATCTAGAATCTGAGGGTTTCATAACATATGTCAGAAGACTAACTGGTCACTTGATGGCATGCTAGTAGAACAAGTATAATTTTTTATAAAAGGCAGACTTAGAATTTTTTAAAATTATTTCCAAAATATCAGTTCTGCTAAGATGACAAGCCTGCTCCAGAAACTTTTCTATACAAAATAAAGGTCTTGTTCTAAAGATTTTTACTGCTAAATTGTTGGCCCAAATTCTTTATGGGGATGATAAGGAGAAACAGCTGAAACAAATACAGAGATACCACAAAACACATTCCTAAGGAGTATTTTAAGTCTCTCCCCGGGGATTTCATGTGCTCTCTCAGAGCTCAGTGTAGCTTACTTGCAATGCAGTTAGACTATATTTACTTTATTTGAAATGCTAACAAAGACTAAATGCAATGGTGGATACCTCCTTTACTATATTTAAATAGCTTCAACAATTATGGGAAGATAGTTACATTCTGAGATACTCAGATCCAAAGGAGTTACGCTCCATCAATCAGAGATTTGTCAGCAACTGATTCCTAGTAAGCCAAGGGTTTTTTTTTTTACCAAGATGGTCAAACTATTAAAAACATATAGTTTTCTAGATAGTACATCATGATTAAGGAAGATCACAAAATAGCAATTTATTTCAGAATTAGCATTCTCCCAACTACGTAGTACTATTACAAAGCTGAGGTTTCAGGTTATGCTACCTGCATGTCTCAAAGGAAATTATATGAAAATGTTATTACTCTGTAAGAGAAATTAAACTATGTCTTTCGATGTAACTCCACTGAAGATACAATCTGTTAATATAACCCTTTACTTATGATATGCCAATCCATGGGTGAGATTTCTCTCACAAGATGTAGACAAAACATCACAAGGTATTGTAATACAACTATTATCAAATAACCATTTTTATTATTTGCAGCAGGGGTGGGGAACTGTGCCAAGGTAGGGGCCAATTTCAGCTTCCATGCACCCTGGCAGGCTCTGCAGGTATGTTTCTGCTAGAAATGGAAGTGGAATGACATCAGATTTTGATGAGTTTTTGGTTGGTATTGGGGATCATGGGAAAGCAGCTGCCACATTTGGGGACTGCTTCACATGGTTTGGCAATAATTGGGGTTGAAAAATCACCAGGGGAAGAACATTCAATAGGGTGGGGACTTGAAAACTTGAGGGTATTTCGAGTGGGCACAAAAATGGAGCCCATGGGTATCACTTTCCCCACCTCTGAATTACAGAATGGCATTGTTACAGCTGCTAGAAAATCATGATTGTGTTATGTATTGGATTATGTGGATGTTCTTACTTGATTTTACATGTTTGTATGTTTTATGGATATGCTGAATTCTGCTTTTGTACTAACAAGGAGGAGACCGAGCTTATTCTTTTGCATTTTTTATGTATGTGCAAAGGATTTTGGCCATATGTAATAAAATTCAGTTATTCAGTTATTCTTTCACTTTTTTAGAATAATGCATAACTAGAGTGTTCCTGCTGATTTTTTAAAAATAGGAAATAGGATCCTAAAAATAACTCAAAATGATCCCTCCAGAATATTTTTTCACTACAAGACTATATGGCCCTTTTCGCATGTTACCTTTTTGCGCGACGGGGTAGGGCGTCTCATGGGAGAAGCCTCGTCCGAGACGCTGCCGCTTCCCTCCTCCTTCCTTCTGCAGGTCGCTTCCTGTTTGCGCGACCGTCACGCGAGCGCCCCGCCCCTTCCTTCTGCAGAGTACTGTGGGAGATGTAGGCTGCACTGGGAAAGGAAGCACTACCCGCCCGGCTCACCGACGCACCACACACAGGTAAGTGCGCAAGGGCGGCGGGAGCATTGCGCGAGTGTGGGACATTTTCGGCTTCAAGCCGAAAATCAAAAAATGCGCACCCCCCGCTGCAGCCTCGTGAGCGCCGTGCAAGTGGGAGTGCGTCGTACGGAGTGGTGCTCCCATTTGTGTGGTGCTCAAGGGGCGCTTGCGCTAAAAAAAAAACCATGCAAAAAGGGCCTATATGTACAAAACTATCTGTATCCAACGATCACCCTTCCATAACAACAACAAATACAATCATAACACAGAACACAACCAAAACAAATACACTATCTGCAACATTGTTTTCCAACTCTTCCAACTATAAATGTTTTAATATTAAATCAACTTGTTAGTCAAATATCTTCCAAAAATAACCTCCAATGCTAATTTTACAATATATTAAGATTTAAAACCCAATAGCTGATATGTTAATCTTTTTGTTTTTCAAAAAATGTATTAATGGATCCCAATCTTTCACAAATGTCACCAATGTTTTTACTTTCAGCAGAATTGTTCCTGTATCGATCTTTGCTAAATCCATCAGCTTACACAGCCAGTCTTCTATAGGTAGAATCTCAATGCTCTCCCACTTCTACAGGTAAATTATTCTAGGAGTCATTGTCATGTATTGAAGAATTCTGCCAAATTTCTCATCTAAAGAAATGTCCATCAATCCTAACAAACAGAATTCTGGTTCTTTCTGAAAGTTTAATTTTAAAATCTTTACTACTAGATGGACTTGGTCCAGAACTTCTCAGCCTTACCACATGTCCACCACTGGAGTTGTCAGAGCTTATCTGACCTTCTGCCCTGCTGGATACCTTGATAAATACTCTGACTGACCTTGGACTCTCTTGCCTTGGAACCCTGTTGGATTTTATTTATGACCCTGTGCTTACTGCCTGGAATTAAATAACAATCTGGGAGCTATTCAGTTTGTTTTGTTTGAATTATCAGCTGTGCCAAGACTAAGATAGGACACCTTCCTTGGAGGTTTTTAAACAGAGGCTGAATGGCTGTTTGTTGGGGGTGCTTTGAGTATGTGTTCCTGCATGGCAGGGGATTGGACTCAATGACCATTGTGGTCTCTTCCAACTCCTTGATTCTATGAACTACCATAAAATCTGGGGAAGCTCATGTAAGGAGATGTAGCATTTCAGATAGCCCAGATCACCATAGAAGAGTGGACATTGCCATGATCAAGAAAAACTACCAGTTAGTTCTAACTGTAAATATACTCCTGTACAGCTCGCCCATGGTATTCATGAACTTACCATCAGTAAATTCAACCCACCGCAGATCAAAAATAACTAAAATATAATTTTAAAAATTCAAATATTCAAAAAACAAACACAATACTCTATTCAATGAAAAAAAAAAGCAGTGCAGGAGGTTTCATCTTTCTCCCTCCCCACTTGGTGGCAGAAACTGTTCTGTGGTGCTTCACTGAGGGAGAAGAAGATGCTGAGGTTGGGCAGCAGAGAGAGCAAGAGGGAGGAAGAGAAGGAATTGGCTGGGGCTTCCACCAGCATTCAGCAGCAGTTGCTTTCAATGTGGCTGCTTAGGAGAGAGCAAGAGGGAGGGAAGGGACCAGTTGCTCAGGAAGGGAGGCTGAGGCTTGTGCCCACGTGCAGCTGTTGCCTTCAATATGTCCACCAGGGAGAGTGAGAGGGAGGAGAAGGTTATTGGGATGTGGAGGCTAAGGCTTACACAAATGCAGCAGTTGCCTTTGAAATGCATACAAGGGGTGGTAGAATGGAAGGGATCACTGAATCCACATGAATGGAGTCCCTTTATATAAGGGACTTGAGCATCTATGTTTTCTGGTATCTGCAGGGGGTGGCGTCTTGGGATACTTAGTGGATACTTAGGGCCCACTGTATACTGCTGAAACCTGGGCATCTAGGGTCAGCACTAAGTCCAGAAGAACACTCAAGCTACAAACTTAAATTCAACTACTAGTCCAAACTAGAGTAGAGGCCACATTGAGTCAACTGTTGTGACTTCAAGTGAAGTAGGAGCTGTTTGCAACAAGGATGGGAACCATTTTTAATTTGTTGTAGTTTTTTTTCCCCTTTGGTCTAGTTTAGCTTAGTTATTTGTATTAGTTTAGTGTAAATGTATTTTGATCTATGTTGCTTAATTGTACAGATGAGTGTAATTTGTTAGTTCAATTAATTATTCTTTTTTATTGCTATGTATTTTTTTATTGGTGTTTGTGTTTTTTGTTTATGTATAATTTTTAAAATTTTTAAATAAAGAATCTAGTGTTTTACATTAAGATTCATCTGTCAAATGGATTAAGTGTCTATAGATGAAAGAGGACAAGGGTACCACCTTGTTCCTTTGCCTCAGGAAAGAAATGGTCTTGGGCCAGCCCTAGTATCTGGGTAGCTGAAGTTTATGAAGAGCTAATTGCTAAAGAGAAGGTGCTGCATCACACTACAGAAACAAACCAACAGCCTTATAATTCCCTCCTTTGCCACAGACAATACTGAGAAAAGGGGATGTTGAGTATTCGTTACAACCTCTTTACAGAAATCTTGTTTGTTGAAGTTTGAGGTGTTTAGACAGGATGTGTAAAAATATTTAAATGTGATCTCTTGCACACTATATTTTTTATTATGTAAAAATTCTATGTACACTCCTGTTCTCCTGTCATCTATCAGTCACTTGCCCTTGTGTGATCCCTTCTCTTTTAAAATGTTTCTCTCATGAGACTATGGAATCTCAAATAAATTTTGAAGCACAATGTTTACACATATGGTTTAGTAAGTAATGTTATCAGCCCTGCTTTGTTCTACAACAGCCTCAAGAATTGCCTCCTGGGAACATAAAAATCCCTCAACAACAAATTATTAGCCCTTAGCCAATATTTAAGAAGTGACATATACTTTGGAGGTTATGGTATTTTAAAAGAAAAATTGGGATGTACTCATTTGGAACAAACATTATAAGAATACCATCTCAGATATTGCTCCCACAACTGGTCCTTTTGACACCATCTACAATCAATTTCAGCAAACAAGAACTGAGCTTGACTTCTGGGTCTCTTCTCTTTCTCCAGAGTTTTTTTCAAAACTGAGGCTGATCTATCTAGCCTCTTGACCTCAGGCTTCTTGAAACACTGATTAGACATGCCTAGTTACAGCCATTTCCATTTCCATGACTAATCAATGCTTTGTCCATTATAGTGATCCTCCAGCCCTGGCAACCAGCCAGTTTCTCTTCACATGTCTCACCCATCTTTTGCTTTCTGCCAACCCCACCGCTCTGTTTTAAGACTTCTACAACTAACATGGAGATCTGTCTTTTCTACAAACTGATCTATGCTGCTTCATTCTTCCTAAATTCTTCACAGGCACCGGTGTTGCTTCCTTCCAGTCAGCGTTCTTCAAGATCTTTGATTCTTCTGAACTAGTCTGCTCTCAAGATCTGTTTAATCAGTATACAGCTCTAGATCACCTGCCTGGCTCTGTCTTGCTTTCATATCTCAGAAAGTGTGTGTTGCTAAATTTCCTGGCATTCACAGAGTAGTACAAGATAAGAGCTATGCAGAACCATACTATCAGCTGTGATGACATTGTTAGCTTCCACTTTTAAAAAAGCAAAATATCAGCTGGGGAATCAGCAATGAAATTTCTTATTGGGGATCCTTTGCTGTTGCTTTGAATACAAGTAAAACAAATATACCACTCACTTCTTTCACAGGCTCATTCAGAAGCTGCAAAACAAGAGGAATTACATTTATAGAGAGGAGAGGTGGGTGAATTTTGACAGGAGGGGTGCTCAAACTTCACCAGTCCTTATCCTGGCTCCTTAGACTGTCAACTGCCATTTTTATCTTGCAAACATGCCACAGAATGACACCACATTGTTCCAAGTGACATTCTGACACCTACCTGCAGCTGTCATTGAAGGAGAGTGGGAAGGAATGCCAACAACAGTACCCCCCCATTAATTCAGCTAAAAGTTCATTTCAAAACTTTCAGAGCAGTATCACAAAACATATCCTGTCTTGCCTTATACCTCTGCCATTTGTATATTACTTCTTATGCTTCCTGAATTGCCCAAGGTATCCTAGCCCCAACCTTGATCTCAGAATAAGAGTAAGAAGAACTGGCTGCCCAGATCTTCTGTACAGCACAAGCTGGGAATTAAACTGGGTTCCTGATACTGAACACTCCCTATCCACTTACTTTATAGTCAGTAGAGTCATGAGAATCCTGGCAAATGCCTTCCCTTGAGCCTGATTCACCAGAGGAATCACATGTTTCTTTACTCCATGATACTTCATGGAATTCACAAAAGTTTTGAGCATTCTGGACACTTTGGAAAATGGTCTCTTACAATTGTGCCTCACTTAAAAATGTATCCCACCTTTTTGACTGACAGAACTGTTATGTTTTCCATTCTACATGATCTAGTTTCCTAATGTCTGTTTTATCAACTGCATGGATATGCCTGTGTACTTAAGGTTTTGTGCCTACCTATATGGTATATGGACCTGACAAACAAATATTCTGCTACTACATGAAATACTAAGAAAAGAAATCTCTTAAAAACAAGAAACTGGTTATTAGCCTTAAATTAGGAGTTTGTAAAACAATGTGAACAATGTGCAGCTTGTGCAAGTGGGCCAGCTACCAGTCAATGCCAGCTACCACCATTTCTACTCCTCACATGTGGTTGACTTTTGCACAAATGTGATGGAGAAGAAAGTACAAAGGGATGACTCTTTCTCTACAGATGTTCAGCTGTGACACCTTTACCTTAACAACACAGTATTAACGTACTGATTGAACACTGAAAGGAGACAAGGAAGTGTTATCTCATTGGTAAACCCTGTCCCAGGGTCTACAACTTTGATATTAAAATATGATTCAATGTGCCTGAGAGGTCATCCGGATGGGCATGTAGGCAGCGATGGTCGAACGATTGAAAACCAGGTCAGGCCAGTAAAATCTGCAGTCACATAGCCCCAGGAGACCTCAAGCTGTGCAAACCCACAGAAAACAAAGGGTCCTCAGCCCCTGAGAAGCTGACTTGAGGGGATTAGTGTGTTTGCCCCAAGTTGAACACCGATAGCAACAAAATCCTATCAGGCAAGGACCATCTACATAAATTCATACCACAACCCAATGCAACTGAAGATCCTGAAACTTTGGCAACACTTTGTGATCTCATCATGCAAAAGGAGTTGCCATTGTGGAGCTTCTTTTCTGTTGCAACACCCATTATTCTCAACACCCATTATTCTCCCTGGGAAAGGATTAGCCCTCCAGGTACCTTTTCCCCTACAAATAGTCCCAGTTTTTGAGAGTTTCTTTGGATCACTCCCAGTCATCCCAGCTGACCGTTTCTCTGTCCGTTGAGTAATCCCCTCCATGCTGAGCTCCACTTCTTTGCTGTTTTTCCCACACCAAGGACTCCAGGAAAAAGTGCAGTATTACCCCAGCTACAACCCCTTCAATATTCCCCTATCCACTTTCCTCTCTTTTACTTTTTAATAGGTCTTGAGTGAGTGTGTGAGTGATTACGTTGAGGCGTGAGACTTTCATTCAATAAAATCATTTATTGGACATTTTTGTTTGGTTTTTGGCTTGGCCTGAGCTTGTAAAAACTGGGTAAAACCCCACTAGGTTATTCTGCCTCTTGCATTGCTATTGCTTGTGCTCTGGCTAGTTTCCATTTCCCATCACATGGAGCACATTGAGGTGTCCTCCAGGGACCTCAGAAATCAGGGTAACAGAAGGACTTGCTGTAAGTGGGGCAGAGCCATAGAGGCAACTAATTATGCTTAGTTACTATGCTATTTTGTCTGTGTGACAGTTTCACAGCTTTAGAACAACAGCTGCCTCACTATCAATTCCCCAATATTATTATTTAGGATCCTAGCTTCATCTAGGACTCTAATTAGGTAGACGGCAATCAAAAGGAAGATTTGATCTCTCCACAGAAACCCCCAAGCATGATCAGTATTATCTCCTTCTGACTGGAACAGAAGAATAATACTTCAGGTTGGCAAGGGACTCAGTATTCAGATCGGCTACAGACTTATGAACAGTTGACTTCAGAGAAGGTGCAAATATTAATTCGCTACTACTGATGAAATGATTTCGTACTCTTGATTAAAACAAAGCACAAGGGAGAAAACAGGATGCAGGCACGTCAATATACGCAGTCAACAGGTGAGTGGGGAATGGGAGTAAAAATGTCCTGATTCCAGTATTTAAGCTCACACTTCTTACCACCATGGCACCCAGAGCACATTTGATCTCATCTGATTTCAGAAGTGAATGAAGTAAGGTTGGGCCTGACTAGTACAAGTACAGCTAGTACAACTAACACTAGTTGTATATTCCTGCATGGCAGGAGGCTGGACTAGGTGATCTTTGCAGCCCCTTCCACTTTGATGATTCCAGTGAGAGTCAAAGACCACCAGTTAATAGCAGGTGTCTCCAGGCAGGGCTAGAGAAAGAACTCTGCCCCAAACACTGGAGAGTCACTGGTGCCAGTCAGAGCTGACAATACTGGGATAGACGGAACAATAGTCTGACTCAATATAAGGCAGCTTCTAATGTTCCTGTCTCTCATATGGAAAGATACAGTAATATATTCTTCTAAAAGCTTTAGGGTAGTACTTGCATTCTTTTCACACTAAGCTATCAAAAGTGACCACCTTTCCTAGTGTCAGTGTATTTTCTACACAAAAGCTTAACATAATCATTCTTACTGATTTTATGGATTGTATTTCTTTATAGTTGGCATAGATGACCCCATCTCAACTTAACCTTATCCAAAAGTGGTTCTGAGACATATCATGCTGGCCATAATGTGGTATAATCACACTCACATAATAGAGGAGGTCAGTCCACCCTTCCATGGTGATACATTGGAAGACAGTCAGCACGGCAAACAGGATGTTATCAAACTGCGTGATCCCATAGTTGGGTCCTTGCCAGTACTCTTCACACTTGGTCCCATTAGGGCAGAGGCGTGATGGTAATTCCGTTCCACATGGAGCTTCTTGTGTGATTTCATCTGGGGAAGAAAGAAAAAGAAGGGGGGCTTCTAGTACAACTGTGGGAGGCAGATAAACAAGAGCAGATAAGTGACTGCAGCAGGCAGAAAACCCACATCATTCATTTAGTAACAGCAATGTCTGCTTTTCAAGAAGTCACTTCCTTCACAGTCATTGCTTGAGGTACTCGAGCATCTGCACAAACACCCCTTTGCACCCCAGTCCCACTTCCATGTGGTGACCTTTTGCAGGGTTCACATAGCGATATATAAAAATAGGAACCAGCCCCTGCAACGACAGCTCAAGGATCTTCTACCTCTACTTTTTATATGGAGCCAGGGTGGAATTGTGCTCCTGTTTTATGTACATCTGTGTATAGATCAGTCATGTTGAGGTAAATGTTTTACATTGTTCAACATTGGTGTTCTAACAGCAAGGTGACCCATGCTCAGATATATCCTTGACAGAAACCCTCCTGACTTCTAAAGTGGACATCTTCAGGAGATCAATGAAAAAAAAATCCCCTGATTGGGACCCCCCCTCATTTTCATAAATCTGTCTCGCTGATTGCAGCCCCCTCCATTTGCAGTGCTCAAGCAGGGAATCTCTATGTATTTTATCTGCATGTGCCAAGATCAGAGAAACTGAAGAAAGCAGGTCAAGTCTGATTTCTTGGTTGGTGTATATAGGCCCACAAGCCTCAAACCATCATTCAATCTCTTTTGTCCATCCCATTTTTGGAAAGCTGTACACCAGGAAACAAGCACTCCAGTACCCTAGAATAAAATATACATAAAAATAAAATAACTACCCCTCTGCCCCTGTAAAAATAAAACTAAAGTATCAAATGGTGGTTCAGCCCTAAAATCCACAAACCAATCCCAGGAAGAGCTGAGTGATTTTTTTCTGGGCTCCTTTTGAAGGGATAATGTTTACAGAGATAGTACCTGAGCAGGGCTTTCTCAGTTTGGAGGGGAGCCTAGACAAAGTGCATACTCGTGGGTCTTTTTCCACAATGGTAGACCTCAGTGAGTTTTACTTGGCAGTAGCAGCTACAATCATCATCAGTACTTCAGTGAGGGCTGGGCTGCTTAGATCTTTGGTAATAAATTTCACTCAGTGAACCTGACATACCATTGCTCTGGGTTACTATGACAAATTCAAATGTCAGCTCTAGGACTCATCTGCCTGGCAAAGGGGACCCAGGGCAGGTTTCAGTACAAAAGTGAAATGATCATATAACTGATCAGTTGGAGAGATTTTGGGCTGGTTCATATAGTTTTCATGCTCTGGGAGAATGTTCTCAGAGGCCTGCATTTTTATAATCTTAATGGAAAATACGCCCAAGATGAATTGTCATGTGGCTGAGTATTATAAAGCAATATTATGGGCCACAGAATAACTAAGCTAAATTAAGTTTGGTGGTGTGAAAAAATAGAAGCCTATGCTCATGGTACTTACAGAACATGTTCATGAATTGAAAACAAGTGCTCACAAATAAATACAAGTGTCATATGAACTGAATCTCCCCATGATAGCAGAGAAAGAACAAGATTTATACAGCCCTCCCTCCACATTTGGAGCACTAATCTTCACAAATATGATTTCCCCCTTTCTCCTCCTTCTATTCCCTTGCATTTTGTTGGGCACAGAGAAGGAAGTCAAATGTGTCTGGGCAAAAGCAAGGGAGTGGGAGGGAAGGCATTCATGTGCCTGCCTTCTCTGCCTCCAGTGCTTACCCTTTCCCATTCTCTTGCCTTTTGCCCAGGCAAAGAGAATGTGTGCTGAGTCCAAAGGCAAGGGAATGGGTGGGGAGGAAATGAGCACATATCTGCCTTCTTTCTCTGCCTCCAATGGTACCCCTTCCCATTCCCTTACACTTTGCCTGGCACAGAGAACATACATGGAGGCAGAAGGCAAGGGAAGCAGAGGAAGGCATACATGGGCCTTCCTTTGCCGCATGCAGTGCTCCTCTCATTTCTTGCCCTTTGCCCAGGTACAGAGAAGAAAGACTCACATACCATGGCAAAAGGCAAGGGAATGGGAAGGAGTATCCCTGGAAGGGAATGGAGGGAGAGTGTGGGGAGGAGTTGCTTGTGTTTTTTTCCATTTTTGCAAGGGTTCTGTGCTCCAAATCCTCATGAAAGTGGAGGGACCACTGTAAAGGATTTCTGGGGCTGAGAGTGTGTGATTCACCCAAGGTCCTCAAGTCGGTTTCCATGAATGAGCAGAGAATTGAACCCTGGTCTCCAGGGTCATAGTTCAATGCTCAAACCACTACAGCATTCTGTCGTTATATTCTATATTATAGAGTAGGAAATTGCAGTGAGATATTCTGGGTGGCTTGATGGCACAGAATGCTATGGTGACACTGCAAGAAACAAAAATAATGAAGTCTGGTTCCTGATCCTTATACAGTTCTCCGTTCACATTCATGGGTTTCAAGTTTGCAAATTTGATTATTTGCAAGCACTCATGCCTCCCCCACATTCTCCTCTCCCATACACTTTGCCTGAGTGCAAAGAATTTGCACTGAGGCAAAATGGAAGGGATAGGGGATGGAGGAAAGTTCCTGCAAGCCTCCTTTTCCTCTCTGGAGCTTCCATCTTTCTGTTCCCATGTAAAACAGAAGGGAAAGGAGGATGGAAGCTCACATAAGCCTTCATTTTCCCCCTCCGGAACTCACTCCTTCCTCTTCCCATGCAAAACAGAAGAGAAAGGAAAGTTGGGGAAAGTCTCACGAGCTTTACTTTCTGTCATGTCCTGCTTCCAGAACATGGACTCTGACTCAGAGTCCAAAAAGGGGGCATGCCAGGACCTGCTGTATAGGAAGAGGTTACAATGCCATAAACAGAACAGGGGGTAATTCCAGCAGAGAGTCCTGCCCCTTCAGACACAGAAGATAACTTACTAGTACCTACTTTTTCTGAGTGCA
Source organism: Ctenosaura bakeri (assembly GCA_948474755.1). Lineage (NCBI taxonomy): Eukaryota > Metazoa > Chordata > Lepidosauria > Squamata > Iguanidae > Ctenosaura > Ctenosaura bakeri. Next base: position 245,203 of record CAOLHI010000727.1, read on the forward strand.
GACAACAAAGAGAGAGCCTATGTTGATCCCAGAGAATTTGTAACTGGCAATAATTACCCAGGCAATGGCTGCTTTAGGTGGCTGACCTATATAGCTGCTGCCCTTCCCCTCCATGAGTTGTCAGAGCTTATCTGACCTTTCTGTTTGCTGGATGCCTTGCTGAACTCTGTGCCTGACTTTAGATTACCCTAACTTTGAACTCACTTGCCTTTGAATTCTGTTGGACTTTATTTTTGACCTTGTGCTTACTGAATAAAAGTAAGTAATGAGCTGGGAGCTATTCAGTTTGTTTTGTTTGAATTATCAGCTGTGCTGCTGGGACTGAGACAGGATACTTTCCCCCTCTGGAGCTCCCTCCTTCCTGTTCCCATGAAAAACAGAAGGGAAAGGGAGTGGGGGAAAGCATGTGTTAGCCTTCTTTGCCCTCCTCTGGAGTTCCCCCTGCCATTCCTATGCATTTTGCCCTGGTGCAGAGAAATTGTGCCAAGGCAAAAACAGAAAGGAATGGGGGGAAGGTTCACGTGAGTTCTTCGTGCCAAGGCAAAAAGCATAGGAATGGGAGGAGAAGCTCCGAAGGGTGAAAGGAAGATTTGTGTGATCTTTCCTCCACATCCCATTCCCTTATGTTTTGCAAGGGAATGGGATGGGGCCGCAGGGGGGTTATATGCGGTTTTTCCACTTTCATGAGGGTTCTGCACTCTGAAACCTTGTGAAAGCAGAGGGACAACTGTATATAGTTGTGTACAGATGTACCTTGAAACAAGATTCAATGCCTTTTTTCTCTTTCACATACAGCTCAGGCCCAAACTCATCTTGCTTCACAAACCTTTAGAAGATGTACTGAACTGAATTTAGTACTGTGTGTTGATCTTTCGCTGTCCTACTCAGGCAGGGTAACAAACTTTCATCATTTTTAAACTATTTTTTTTAAAGAACAGCATGAAGATTTACTTGCTTGAGCACTGGTTCAGCATATTACTTATAAAATATCTTTAAAAATAATGCAAATTTTGGATAAAAATTCTCCACGAAATAAGGGTGAGAAATGATGTGTCAGTGATATCAAAGGGATCATCCAATTAGCACTCTCTATGGTTGGTTTTGTCAGGAGCAGAATACCTGATATGTCTTGAATGTGATCCTGAAAGTTATAATTATATATAAAAAGCAGTGAGTGCCATTATCCAAGAGGCTCACCAATTAATTTATGCATATGCCTACCCAGTTTTCATTTCTTACAAAAATGCCTTGGGATTTGTTTAACTGATAAGATGTACAGAAAGAATTCCTGAACATTACCACTGGGTATCATCACTTTGGCTCACTTTATTTCAGCAGACAAAATATCTGCCACACCACATTCTTTATACCCAATCCTAAATATTTCCCTGTATCTGTGTTGGACTGGAATAGAGTGAGCTGCAGGAAAGAAGGAGGTGATACAAAGAAACCCAGATGTTCTTTACCTACCTGTATTATTATCCTTGCAGGCGGTGTGAAATTTCCCCATATAAAATTCTAACCCTATGATTGCAAAAATAAGGATTGCAAAAAATAGGAGGAGGCCAATTTGTAGCAGAGGTATCATGGCCTTCATGATGGACTTGAGGACAACTTGTAAACCTGCAGAAGGAAGGGGGAAAAAAGAAGGCAGAGCAATCCCAAAACAGATTCATAAATAAGCATAATAGCAGACCTACTACTAAAATCTCAACAGGAATAGGGAAGGAGCTCTGCTCCCTGCTTTGTGCAAACTCCCCATGTCTTCTTTCTAACCTTAGATTCACACCTTGCTCATACAATCTGGAACTGGAAGAGAAGAAGAGTTAGAGGAGGTTCCCCATTATATGTTTGTGTGCATGTACACATGCATGTGTGTGTATATAAACACATGCACACACATACAGCATGAGGATATTATTAGTTCTTCCACTGGTCAATGAAATGTCAGAACAGCAGGCCAAGAATGGATCTTAACAATAAAGAGGACTGCAGTAGCTAATATGTGGCACAGAACTCTGGAAGTTCAGTTAGATGTGACCAGATCTTCCAGATCAAGATTTAGGTGGATCCTTGGAACTTGATTTTGATAATGGTTCTGGGTTTAGTACAGCTTCTGTTACAAGATTTTACTTTCTTCATTTCCAAATTTCTACAATGAAAACACTGGAAATGCCACAGGTACTAGAGATTAATTTTAATACGAAGAATCTTGAAAATAAGTTTAGGGAATCATAAACCTGGTTAAGCTCTGGTTTCTGCATGTGGAAGCTAGGAGAATAAGGGACTAGTGATGCAATGCCATGCATATTTCCTCATTAGTAAACCCTAATTTGTTCAGTGGGACTTACTCCCAGGAAATTGTCCACAAGATTGCGATTGGATCTCACAGAGACTTGTGTACTACATTCAAAAAAGGGCTGTCAGGTAAAGTGAAGTGCTTCAGGGTGTGGCAGGGTGAGTTCTGAAGTTGTTGGCCCTTTCCGCACTGAGGCTTCTAGCGCAAGCGGGGGAGGCCGGCAAGCGCAAGAAGGCTCGTCCGGGAGGCTGCCGCTTCCCCCTCCTTCCTTCCGCAGGCGAAGGAACCAGTGGGGAAGCGGCACCGAAGGAGGCTTGCCGCGCAAGCCGCCCTCCCCCCCGTGCGAAGCGGGAGACCTCGCGCCGGATTCCCACCCCGCGCGCACGCGCGAAGCGGGTGGTGTCGCGCCGGATTCCTCCCCCCGCGCGCGCCGGATTACTCCCCCCGCGCGCGCTGGATTCCTCCCCCCGCGCGCGCTGGATTCCTCCCCCCGCGCGCGCCGGACTCCCCCGCGCGCGCGCGGGTCCCCCCCGCGTGCCAGATCCCCCCCACACGCGCCGGACTCCCCCCCGCGTGCGCGAAGCGGGCGGCGTTGTGTTCCCGCGCGCGAAGCGGGCGTCGCGTCCGTCGCGCTACCTCCCCACCCCACTCCTTCCTTCCGCAGGGGCGGAGGGAAGGAAGCGTGACCTGGTCGGCTCCCGGAGGCTCCGCACGAAAGGTAAGTGCGGGTGGGCTCCGGGAGCGTTGCGCGAGCGGGGGGTGATTTTCGCTTGGACGCGAAAATCAAAAAACCCGCGCTCGCGCCGCTTCAGCCCCGTGAGCCGGGCGGAAGTGGGAGTGCGTCGTGCGGAGCGACGCTCCCACTCCCGCAAGGCTCACGGGGCTGTCACGTGAGAAAAGGCCCGTGCAAAAAGGGCCGTTGAAAGACCCTGGTATTACAGGAAAATGAGAAGCAGTCTGGTTTGGGTTACATCCTATAGGGAAATGGTAGAACAGGGCCTTCAAATCAGGTCAGTTTAGGAAGGCTGTAAGCTAGCTGTGGGCCACAATCTAAAAATTAACTCACTTGGGATTCCCGATACTAGCTTTAGTGGCCGGAGCACACGAACTGCCCGCAGCGTCCGCAGGTCAAATTCAGTGCCGACTGTTGCCAAGATGCTGCAAGAGAAAGAGAGTTCATACTGAGAACGTGGACCACAGAACAAAGCATAAAGCACTGCGGCTTTTCGCATGAAGGCATCCAAAGTCCAGGCTTCCACTGCTTGGAAAAGAATCTGCTGGTAGGTGCCTTGAGTGCTATTTTTCGTTTAATGGAATGGTGGGATAAAGGGGGGGGGAAGCAACAAATGAGAAAATAAAATAAACCTTGAACTCTTCAAAGAATGTTTAGAACTTCAAATTCCCAGCCTTCTGAAAGTGAAATTTAGAGATGCATATGTAAAATTCCACCAATAACTTGCTGTGGGATGGATTAATTTTGACTAATAACTCTAACTCCTTGATTCTATACCCACAATAACAAGTAGAGGCTAGGTGAATAAATAATCATTACTTGCATTAAAGCAGTGGGAAAATAATCCAATGCAGAGAGCCAGCCCGTGCCATTAACAGTTGTGTGACACAATAAAGTTAAACATATTAAGCTTGTCTCATCAAATTTATCTACACAACAAGAAGATTTCCGGAAAATTCTAAGTATCAAGTTGCCATTAAAGATACAGGGTAAGTAAAACAGACAAAACATTTGTGGCTCCTAGATGAGACCAAAGGGCATACTAGGCAACACTGGCCAAAAAACAGATGAGCCATTTAAAAATATTTTTTGTGAAAGGCAACTGAGAGTAGGGCTGATTCAGATAAGGTCCAAAAGACTGAGCAAGGAGTGTGAACTCATTCCTTCATCACATTTTTTTTCCTTTGGAAATGGCCTTGTCCAAACCATTAGAAAAAGCCCATGTACACATTCAAGTACCAAGGATATAAAATAAAAAGTATTTCTGTAGCTCAGGGTTGAGAATGAGCATATACTGATCACTTTTCTAAAGGAAAAAAACCCCACAGGCCTGCACTCATTTGTGTTTGCTTCTTTATATTATCTAAATATGACGGTTAAAAACCGCTCTCTAATTATCATCCTAGATTGATTGATTTCAGGGGTAAACACACACACACACACACACACACCTCTAGGTGACAAAAATCACATATACCCATAATTATATAAAGAAACATTAGTGTACAATTTCAGGTTGGCAGTTATTACTGAAGCCACTGCAGCATGTTTCTTCCAGTTGCCGCAAACATACTGACTTCTGCACTTGTGTTCCGTGTGTACTGCAGGTCAGCACTGTCAGCCCCTGGGGCCAAATTCAGTTCTATGAAGGATGCCAACCACCTCCCTGACATCCCCCACCACACACACACAACTGTCTATATCAGCGGTTCTCAACCTGTGGGTCGCGACCCCTTTGGGGGGTCGAATGACCCTTTCACAGGGGTTGCCGCTCCTCTATCCCGCCCCGCCTCCTTTTGAAACAAGGTCACTGATCCTCCCGCCAAAAGCCAGCCCCCGCTGTTATTTGGAGGCCTCAAAGCCAATGAGAGGGCTGTTTCTGAGACCCCGCACTGGGAGGAGGGGACATGAGGCGGCTGTTGCTCTGGGTGGGGGGGGGTTGCGCCGTTGGAGGAGCGCCACCCTCTCCTCCTTGCCGCTGCCCTGCCAGCGGCCTTTCTCGCTTGGGCCACCTCCTCCTCTTGCTCCTCAGCGTGGCAGACAAGGACGGGCGGGCGGGCGGGCAGGTAGGCGGGCGAGTTCTGAAGTAGGACACGGCGCCATCTTTTCCTCCCCCTGTGGAGCTGCCAAGGTGAGCGAGCAAGTGCTGGGTAGGAAAGGAGGGTGGCTGAGCCCGCACCTGGAGTGAGGCCCTTCAGCGGGAATGGGGCTGTGGGCACCCCGCAATGGGAGGAGGGATTGCGCTTTGCACAGAGAGGGGAGAGCCTGGTTGGTACCACCTCTTGCCGGGCTCGCCCCCTCCACCCAGCTCTCGGTGCCTGCAGCACTGTTCGCCGCGGGCGGCTTGCATTGCCTTTCCTGCCCGTGCTTTGGGTGAGCGGTGGAGAGGCAGAAGGAGACGCGCCACCCACCCTTGCACTGAGTTTGCTATCACGGGAGTGCGGGGAGGGCATCAGCGTTGGTGAGGGCTCTGAACCCCCAGGCCCCCTCCCTCGCCCCTGCCCCTGCATGCGCGCTGAGCATGACTGCCAGCTTCCAGGGCTGCCATTTTGTCACCAGTGTCACTGACTCGGAAGGAGGGGCGGAGAGCTGCAAAAACGTCCCGATCGGGTGCCATTCGCACGGGTATTGGGCGGGGAGGGGGGCAGAGTCGGCGGGTTGCAGGAGGGGGGAGGTGTTTTGACGGAGGCCTTGCGCGGGGCGGGAGCGTCCATCTGCCAGGAAAGAGAGCTGCGGGTTGGAGCAGCTCCCAGGCAGCTGGGAGCTCCATGGGGTTCAGCAGGTGGGCTGGGCGGCAGCCCGGCACAGGTCTCAGCCCCTTTGGTGGAGGCGGGGAGCTTGTCGTGCTACCCCAGGGATTCCTGGCTGGGCCTGTGAGAGGAGTTTATTTCAGAACAAGGAGGAGACCTCCTTTTCCTAGGAGATCGGCAGTCTTCTCTCTCTCTTTCCAGCCTACTTTTGGAAACTTCTTGCTTGAATTTTGCGTTGCAGTTACTTGCCCTCTTCTCATTTGCCCACCCACCTACCCTCCTACCCAATGGTAGGCCCACCTTAGGGTCAACATAAGTCAGGAACAACTTGAAGGCACACACAAGAAGCTTGTGTAGTCCCCCGAGATGTAATTAGAAATAAATATTTCACAATATATAATTACATATTGTTTTTGTGATTAATCACTATGCTTTATGTTCAATTTGTAAGAATGAAAATACATCCTGCATATCAGATATTTACATTACAATTCATAACAGTATCAAAATTACAGTTATGAAGTAGCAACGAAAATAATTTTATGTTTGGGGGTCACCACAACATGAGGAACTGTATTAAAGGGTTGCGGCAATAGGAAGGTTGAGAACCACTGGTCTATATGAAGGTGCAGAGGAAAATGGTGTCAGTGGCAACTTGCTGTTACAGAAATACAGTGGGGTTGAAGCACTGGCAGCAATCCTCACCCATTTCCCAAAGGATATGCATTTCCCAGGATAATTTGATGATATCCAACAAATTACTTGGTCTGTGTTTAATATTTTCACCCCATATCCACCAACACATGCATACCCACCATGGGACTGCAACTGCTAATCTCAAGCAAGAACTGCAAAAATGAGAGAAACTATCTGTGTGAACTGGTATATTCTTCTGTTTCCCACAGGAAATCTGGCTGACTTTCCTTCTGGGTGCCTTTAGTATTAAATAAAAGCTATAATGTTTAGATGATCATTTCAGTGAGATGAATTTTGATAATCTAATATTTGCTTTTTCTTGGTGCTGTGATTTGTGTCTTATTGTTTTAGGATTTTATTGGTATTGGTTTTAAGATGCTGCTAGCCACCTCAAGGTCCTTCATTAGGATGGAAAGGCAAAATATAAATATTTTATTAAGTAAATAAAATCTCTGATTGCCTTTGACACAGAAAATAAATTGGCACTCTGCATAAAGCAACACTTCCTATACCTGAGGACAGTCATTTCTCTTTTGTTCACCTTTTCTTTTCATAGCTAGCAATCATTATTCCTCATACGTAACTGGCTTCCACCCCAACTTCAGCTAATTTAATCCACCACTCCTTCTCAAAGGCTGGGAACCATCCCAAGAACTTTGCCTGTGACTGCTTCAGTACTACTAAAAAGAAAAAAAAAAGTTATTACTGTCATCTCATTTTACTCTAATTCTTTCTGGATCCTAATCACATTTACAAGAGGTATGACAACAAGATCCACCCTGCACAAAGAAGTACCAATCCTCTTAGCAACATTTGTCCACTGATTTTTGGTTAAACAATTCTCTTTCCCCCTATTTTTTCTCTTCTCCTTAACTTAAACATGGTTGCATTTCAGAGGACAGTAACTATGCTGTAACAAGATTTTTTGCTGTGGCACTGCAAGTTATTCTTGCTGCATTATTATCTTTTTCTTATGGTAACTCAAAGTTGATTCAGCTAGGTCTAATGATTAATTTTGATTAGGAATCAAGTATATAGAAACCTAGAAAACTCTCCAACTTTAGGTTGACCTAATCCATTTAAACCATACTTGTATTATGAGGTAGCACTTAACCTCGAATGCATGCCATAGTTTAATATCTCAGAGTGGGATGGGATAGGATGGGAATTAGTTACTAGTCTCTGAATTGGAGCTACTCCTTACATTACTCAAAAGCAGGGAAAGATTCAAGAACTGTATTAGGTTTCTTTCCACACTTATGCAATAATGTATAATATGAAACCTGCTGATCTTACTAGCACAACGCATCCAAGAAACAATGGTCAGTAACCATCTGCTAGAGCCCAGGCATCTCAGAAGAGAAAGAACCCGGGCCGTATTAAAGGAATTTTGGTGTCAGAACTGCTGTCTGCCCCCCTTCCAGGCCTGAGATCCTTCTCTACAACTGGAGGTGGTCTAAGAGGCAGTGAACTGATGGATGGGGACCAACTGTGGCCCAAGAAGGTCAGATGGAATGAAAGTCCTTTGACCTGCAAAATCCCCATGGAGACCAAAGGACAATGACCGAAAAGGCATCTCAACTGTCTTTCTGCCCCCTGTCCTAGATGAGTGGACATTGCCTGCTTTTTATCCTTAATCTCTGCTAGGATGTCCTTTAAAGCATCCTCCCCAGGCAACTTAACACTCATAATGCTTTAGCCAGATGAATTGCCTAGTCACAGTGATTGCCCATCATCTGTGCTGCAAACATAAGGGAATCTTGGTTAGCATCAGCTACAAATTGAAGCTATCTATAAACCTTTTGTAGGCATCCATGCAGACCTATAATCAAGATCCTCTCTATGGAATACCTTTTCCTTTTAATCAGAGAATTCAACCCATTAACATTCCAGCAGATTACTTTAAAACCCATCTCTTATGAAGTGTACTGGTCTTCCTCAAACTTACTTTTAAATTACTATTATTAGAATTAAAAATTTTCTTCACAAACAATATGGATAAAGGGACCCCATTACATACTGTTTGGGATGCAGCAAAGGCATATATGAGAGGTTTTTTCATCAGAAATGATATTATACTAAGGGAAAAGAGAAAACAGCAAGAGCAAACAATTCTAACTATGTTAAAAGAGAAAGAAGAAATTCTTAAGAAGCATCCTGCTGATAAAGATGTCAAGAATGATATTAAGATACTACAGAAACAATTATCTACTTTCTCAATCAAGGAAATTGGGAAAAAATTAAAATATATTAAGCAATGGAACTTTGAGCACATGAATAAGCCAGGCAAACGGTGAGCGTACAGATTAAGAAAAAGAAGGGAAAGAAATACTATATCACAAATAAGAGAGAACGGGCATCTATTTACAAATCAAAAACAGATTTCCAAAAATCTTTGACAGAGTAATATAAAGAAAATCAAATCCCCAAAGAGAAAAAGAGAAGGATCCAGCACTATTTAGAGATGAAAATGATTTCCAAAATAATGGAAATTCAAAAACAAGAATTAAATCAGAAGATCTCCCCACAAGAAACAATACAAACAGTATCTAGATTGAAGATTAACAAAGCACCAGGGCCTGATGGGTTTACGGTGTTATTCTATAAAACCTTTGGGATGACCTGATCCTACCTTTATTGAATATTATGAATCAAAAAGATCATTTATGTTTACCACCATCCTGGGGCATAGCAAACATCACTTTTATTCCCAAAGAGGAGAAAGATATACTTGAGATAAAAAATTGACCAACCTCATTTTTAAATATTGATTATAAGAGATTTGCCTCAATTTTGGCCAAGAGACTTAAAAAAATATTAAAGGATTAGATACATCAAGATCACACAGGGTTTTTTTGTCGAAAAGATTTATGAAAGATAATATTAGGACAATACTGGACATTCTAGAATATTATGATGCTTTCCCAAATAAGAAATTAGTTTTGATTTTTATCTATGCTGAAAAGGCATTTGACAATCTGAATTGGCAATTCATGTTTGAAGTAATGGGAAAAATGGATTTGGGTTGGAATTATATAATTATATATATAATATAATATTATAATAATATAATATTGTGTGTGTGTGTATACAAATTGGATTGAGACAATTTATAAAAATCAAACTGCTAACATTGTGGTAAATGTTGAAAAATCCAATAAGATAAAGCCCAAGAAAGGTTGCCCGCTTTCTCCACTATTGTTTGTGATGGCATTAGAAATTTGAAATAGGGAAATAAGAGGTAAACTCACAATCAAATTAAAGAGCAGTAATACAAATTGAAAGCCTTTGCTTTGATGATTTGGTAATTTTGAATGGCCCCTTAAAAATATAAAAGGATTATTAAGAATTATATAGAAATTTGGAGACTGTGCTGGGTTTAAAATTAATAAGGAGAAAATGGTTATATTGACAAGAATGTATCAAAAAATCACTAAGAGGAGCTGGAGCAACGGACAAAATTTACAATAGAGAAAAAAATTAGATATTTAGGAATCATTATTACAAACAAAAACTCAGAGTTATATGAAAATAATTATAATCAAGTGTGGAAAAAATAGAAGAAAATCTTAAGAAATAGTCCAAGCTAAATTTGTCATTATTAGGTCACACAGCCTCTACTGAAATGAACGTTCTTCCAAAAATGATGTTCCTTTTCCAAAATCTGCCAATTAAAAAACTAGAGGAACCTTTCAAGAGATGGTATAAGGATATCAAAAAACGTATATGGCAAGGGAAAAAAACCTAGAATTAGGTGGAGTTCTTGTTAGACACTAGAGAGAGACTAGGCCCGAATTTAAAGTTATACCATCATGCATGTGCAGTATATTGGGTGTTAGACTGGTTAAATTTAAAAAATAGAAGAATGCTACAACTAGAAGGCTTTAACAACAAATACAGTTGGCATGCCTACATTTGGTATAATAAAGCTAGTGATGACAAGGAATTCAATAAACATACTATACGAAGATCATTGTTGAGAATTTGGAACTTATATAAAAAGAAATTATATGGAAAGATTCCACCGCGGGTATCTACTCAATAAGCTTTTTTTCAAGTAAGCCCAAGTCCAAATGGAGAACTGGTTGACCTATGACGATATGTTACTTAGCAAACATGATGAGGATACTTCAAATCTTTAGAGGAATTGAGAAAAGGTGGTTTTAAAGGTAATTGATTTCGATATAGACAATTAAAAGAAAAATTTAGGGTTGACTTTAAAACAGCAGGAATTGAGAATAAGAGTAAAACAAATGATATAAATGTGAAAACAGTAGAGGGGAAAGACCAAGCAATATCATTGATATATAAAATTTTAGCAAAACTAGAATTGGAGCAAGAATTTATCAAAGATAATATAATCAAATGGGCCCAGAATCTTGGTCACACAATTAATTCAGAAGAGTGGGAAAAAGCCTGGACTACAAACTTAAGTTTACTAAATGCACTGCACTGAAAGAAAACTTTTACAAAATGTTATTTAGATGATACCCAACACAAATAAAATTAGCTAGAATATATAAAAAAGGGTCCAATAAAGGTTGGAAATGCAGGGAGGAATTAGGCAATTTTTTCCACTCCTGGTGGATGTGTAAAAAAGCTAAAGCTTTTTGGAAATCAATACACAGTTTAATCAGGAAAATTATAGGGATAAAGTTACCAATGTACCTGGAGCTACACTTGTTAAATATGTTGAAGAGGTTAAATGATAATCAACAAAAGAAATATGGCTGTTTGATATTGAATATGCTTACAGCAGCAAAGATATTATACATTCTAAATGGAAATCGGATGAGACACCCTCCAGCAAGGAATGGTCATATGTTTCAAATGGATATCCTAACTATATACATGAACAATAATCAAAGTATTGATCCACTGAATCAGGTTTGGAGAATAATCAAAACTATAATGGAAAGAGAAATGGGGAGAAGCATACCAAATAGACACTTAATCTTCTGAGGAGACTTCCTATGTGTATGTTACTTTTCTTCTTTTTTCTTTCACTTGTTAATTCAGGTATAATATAGGTAGTGACCATTTTTAACGGGTTTAATTTATTTGGAGGAGTTTTTCTTTTGCTCTCAATTAAAGCCCAAAACGTGACTCTGAATATTTGTGTGCAGACACTGTAGCCTTCACTATATTAAGTTATAGTTTATCGATAATAGATATATAGTATATTAAGCAACTTAAATAATATTGTCACTTAAATAATATATAGTTGTATAGTTATATCTTACAGGTTCTCCCCTCTTAAACATGTAACAATATATTTGCTCATTTCTTACATAACGGTTAATCAGTAAGTATTTAATGTTAATCTATGCTTATAGTCACTGAGTATGTAAAATATTGCTATGGTAATCTTCAATAAAGATATATAATGGGGGAAAAAGATCCTCCCCATGGAAAATATCTTCCACTCAAGAAATGAGGCCCAGAAGAAGAGGCAACCAGCAGCGGAAGCCTTGATGGCTCACGCCATAGGCTCATGAACTTTTTTTCAGAGAACTTTCTGCACATTTTTCTTCAGGGTCCTTGAAGAACCCCACGCCTTCCTTTGGGGTTAGGACTCTCAAATCCAGAGAGGCCATGGGGAGACCACCAGGGGGACCCTGAGCTCCTCTAAAACTGGCTTAGCTGTAGAATAGAACTTCTGAGCCACCAAAGTTGCTTTCTCACTCTGCAGATGGGTAGACCATTCTGATCTTACCAGCTGAAGGAAAACCAATGGAAATGTATCTCTCTCTGAAGATGATCTTCACTGACATAGAAAAGAAGGTCCTCTTTTGCTCTCTGAGGGAACAGTCTCACACTGGGTATCTGATCGAGACCTGATGGCTTATAAGCCCATCACTGTGGAGACATTAGATAGTAGGGAAACAAAATCCCCAGCATGAAACAGATGAACAGAAGGCTCATCCTGACTGGAACCAGAATCTGACCACTCGCCTTCCTCCTTAACAGATGTCATGATGCCCTCCCTAAATTCCTGAGGATCCTCTTAGGACCAGGGGGTCAGTACTGGAATTGCAAGCAATTCATCTGACATAAGAGACGCTGCCTTTGAGCAGACTTTGAGCAGAGAGAGCCTTGCCAGAAGCCCCCTTCGAGAATGGGGGCCATCCTACAATGCAGTGGATTGTGACTCAACATGCTTCTATGCACTCTCTCTCTATAAGAAGCTGCTTGAGGCCTCCTAGAATCACTCTATGAAGCCCTCTTGTGGTCAGAGTGGCACACTAGCCCCTTGAGGCAAAAGAGACACAACCTGAGTTTGTTCCTCCCTTGTAAGATCTAACAGTTCAGACTATGCAGCTACTGCTGCTGTCATCTCATCTTCCTGGACATCTGCTTCCTCAACCACCACTCCCTCCACGACTTCTGTAGGTACAGAAGCAGCTGCCCGAGGCACAGAGTGTATCTTGGCTTCCTTTGACACCAGCTGAAGAGGCATCAATGGCAGAAATGCCCTGTCTGCCCCATGCCTGCTGATACAGTGGAACACTCCAGGTCCGTTCACTGAGTAAACATGTCCCCATGATCTTGGAAGTCACTCTTCTGAAGGGAGAGCTTTTTCATCTTTTTGGTCACCCATCTGATTTTTCCCCTGCCAGAGCCATCATGGCCACGAGAGAACAGGAAAGAGATAAAAATAAGAAGATATAGATCAGAAGGAAATCTTTTTTTTAATCAATATAAATCTGAAAGGAGAGTATCTGAAATTAGGAATTTAGAGGAAAGAAGGCAATTGTGGAGGAGTCAAAGGCAAGAAAAATTCCAGAAAAACAAGATCAACAGAAAAAGAACACTGCTCTGGGCATATGCAGGAAGAAGAACTGGTCTTAAGATGGCTAAAGGGGAGGAGTCGGCAAAGCCTTTTTCTTCAGCTATTGCGAGATCTTATTGGTTCCTCCTACTTGTCTCTGGACAGTGATGAGAGAAATCCAAGTTTTGTGAACTCATCTCACCAACCCAGAAAATGTCAATGATACAACTAACTCTCAAATTTAGATAACTGTTTACCAGCAACTTTATCAAATGGCCTCTGATGACTTTATCAAAAGTTTTCTCAGCCAGTAACTCACACATCCACATCCATTGTCACATCGTGGTATCTCTCCCCACATACCTGTATACAGAATAATTCACTTATTCCAAATCTTTCTTTGAATCCAAATTGCAAATCTTCCACCACTTTTTCCTACTACTTGTAGATTTTGCTATGTATTCTTTTGAAGAAAATCTTATGCAAATGTCTCATTAAGTTTATTGTTCTGTAATTATTGCAAACCTTGGCATTTTCTTTTTTGAATAAAGTAATTAAAATAGATCGTAGCCAAATTTCAGGAATGCTTCTGTTCTATAGATCTGGTTGAATAAATTCATGACGACACCTAAACCAATCTTTCCAAATTAGCTTTAATATTTCAGTGTAAACACTATCAAATCCAGAGTTTTGGCATTTTTTATTGCATTTGGAATTTTAGTTTTCTGTACTTTCTGTGCAATATTATCTTCTAGTACAATAAATTCTGGTTTCTTATCTTCAAACAATTTTTCAGTGTATTCACTACATACTTCAACTCACCCTTACTATCAAGTGTCAGCATATTATTTGCATTTATCAGCACTGGACATGATCACTTTTTGAAAATACCTTTTACTTCCTTGATCTTCCTGCATATCTTGAAGGCATTAGGGATCTTCTCTAGATTTTCTGTTCCTCTACCTTGTTTGGACCACTGTTTTTCTTTAGCTTCATTTCAGATGCTCTTGTGTACTTCTTTATGTTTAATTTTGTCTCTATTTTTTCATTTTTGTCTCTCTTTCATTAGCTCTAATATCATTTCAGTCATCTACTTTGGTTTTTTAAATTTACATTGGTATTTTGTAATTACTGATAGTCATAACTACAGACTGAAGTAGCCTTTACATCTAAACTATATGAATGTATTGTATTACTGATACCTTCTTCAATCCCTTCCTTAACCACACCTTTGTGGTTTGTGCATGTTTGTATATTTTTATATTTTCTATAATCTGAAGAAAACTGTAGCCATAATTGTACTATGATCAGAGTTAACATTGGCTCCTGGATATATTTTCACTGATTTAATGTTATTTTGCTATCTTTAAAAACTAAAATTTAATGGATTTGATTTGTAGTATTATTGTTTCAAGTATCACATCACATAATTTTCCACTGGTGGTAATTTAAATGTGGCATTAGTGATTCTATGTTCTTCATCCTTACAAAACTGTATTAATTCATTTCATATTCTTAGTGTACATTTCCCAACTACATCCCTATAGACTCCTTTACTCTCTTAGTATCAAAATCTACCATCACAAAGTTTAGCTGTTGTTTTTTGTGTATGTTATTGCATCTTTCTGGATCTCTTCCTAAGCTTTCTTCATCTTTATTCACTGTTGAAGCATATACATGCATCAAGTAGAAATCTGGGGGATTTTTCTTTAGTTGGAAAAGCAATACACAGTCTGAGTGCAAAATGAAGTTTGTAACAGCTGTAATTATAAGTTTTCTTGCTCCAGCTCTAACAACATAATGGTGCTGTGTGTCATTACTTCCCAAATAAAACATCATCAGTTCTGCATCTAATCTATATTTGATTGGATGCTGATCAAAGACCTACATCCCAGAATCTGAATTTTCATCCCTTTTACTTTTTTATTGTATTGTGGCTTCATCTTGCTTCACACATACTACTTATATTCCAAATTCATAATTTAACTTTCAGCACTAACTATTCTGCATCTTCTAACCACTTAACACTTGCCCAAATTCAGTTTCACCATCCCAAGGATACTGGGAATGACAATGTGCTTTTCCATGGCCTCCTACGTCTTAGTACTATGGCCAATTGTGATGGCTAGCATCACACTCATATTTTTCTATACCAAATATCCATCAGCAGAGGCAATTTAGTCTCTCAAGGCTCCATAGGTCTCCTGATCAAATTCCTAATGCCATGGGTTTTCCCAGGGTTAGGTTAATTAACCATCACCCAATACTCAATGTAACTAAGATACATGGTCATCCCATGCGTCCCTCTACAAGGAAGCCCCTATTCTGATGACCAAGTGCATGGCACAAGCCAAGATCTCTCTGGCTTCATGCCATGAGTCCATGATGGAATGTTACTAAAAGGAACTATGGATATAGGTATTTCATGCGAAAAGAACTTTATAAAACAGCCTGGCCTTAGAACCAGTTCAGGAGAGATAGATCGCTAAAAGCAACAGTCTTCACATAAATTCTACACGTCTCAGGACACAATGCACACTCAACAGGTATGTCTGCTCCACTACCTCCACTGGAGATGCACAGCACCACCATACACAGCTAAGCAAATATGTGTTGGGAAGAAAACGATAGTATGTGTTAAAAGTATGATGCTGCAAAAATCTCCAATACCCTGGTATGTCTCCCTATCTAAAATATCAACAGTGTATTCACAAAACTGAATTAAATAAGTCTTCCTACTATAAAACCTACCAGTGGTGTCTTCCCAGAACAGACTAGAGGGCAAGTGAACACTGTACAGAAAGCAGAGGTGAAGGAGATGGTGCCCATAACCAACCCACCTTACCAGTATATCCCACAGCTAAGGTATGTAATGGTGAACACTAAGTATTCCATTCTAACCATCCTACTCCCAGACACATGTATGATCACTCTTGTTTTATAGAATCACAGCCTGGACAAGTAGAACAGAACAAAGAGCCACCAGATGCAAAGTTCCATTAAAACTGCATAAAGGGAATGGCAAATATTGTCTCAGTGACTACATTCACACAACTGTGGGAAAGAAACTGAGGAAACAGGAAAGAGAGTTGACTACTGATAGGAAGTTATAATGGGTTGTGTGTCTCTAGATCCAAACGGGAGATTTTAATTGTCAGAGTGATCTGTTTCTTTAGTAGGTCACTTATGGGCAATAAAAAATGTAGTTAGAACCTACTATACAGTTCAGATTTAGACCACAGAGGAGGTCAAAAGGGTTAAAACCCCCTCACAGCACATGTGAAGCTCCTGAAACAGATGTGGGTCCCTATGTGTACTCTAGAGTAAGTAAGAAAAAGAAATAGCTATTAGCTGCTGATCCAGTCAGAGAGGGCACAACAAACTGTACAGTTGCAGTCAGAATGGAGAGACTGGAAAATGACAAAATGTAACCGTGTTAGTGTGGATATTGGACCAGGACCAGCACATTCACCTCTTGACAGAGGGAAGAGAGACGGAATGGAAACAGAAACAATTCTAGAAATAGTCTTCCATGAAGCTTACCCCATTTATGCTTTAGAGTACAGAACACGAACAGGTGCATGATGTGTCTTAGTCTCTGAGCCTTTTTTTAAAAAAAAATAATTTTAATAAATTTTACAGCATAAATAAAGCCTCCAAGAGATGCAAAGGACGTGTGACAATTCTGCCACTGGTATATCTTGGTGCCTATTTTCAAAGGAAATGCTTTTACCCTGTCTGGGAATGAACAGGCTTAGATCTGTGATTAAGCATTCCACCCTGAACAGATCCTCAAATAGTCCAACTATATGTATCCAGACTCAGCACTGGGCTATTTAAACATAATTTGCCTCCCGCTATGAAAAGGAGATGGGGAAAATCAGCTTAAGAAATAATGTAGAGACCCACTGTGGCACCATTTTTGAGCAGGCTCATATAAGTTGCCCTGCCAATAAAGTACCATTAAACTCAATTGATACACAAATGGCACCAAAGCTGTCCAATCTGAGATGATGTTGTGCTAGAGGAGCACTTACCATGTGGAGGCCAGCCACAAGTGAGTCTAGATTTAAATCACAAGCCACCAGCTGGTTCTCAAAAGCCTTGCATTTTTCTATTTTTAATGACACAATTATCGAGTCCATTGAAGCTATAGATGCCTTGAAAATATGATCGTCAGGAGATTATTTATAGCAGTGTTGGTGTTAAATTGTTTGCTCTGAAAAAGCTATGGGTGAAATTATTGTCACCTTCCCTTCAGCAAAAAAGAAAAAAAAAGTGGTAAGAATGGTTCATGAATTATAAATCCATGTATATCCCAATTAATAAATGAAATTGCCAACATTATACATACCTTGTCATGGCAAAGAAATCATGTGTATACAGAAGGAGACACATAACCATAATGGACTCAGAATTGGAACATGGTATATTTTTAAAGCTTTTTGCCTGTTAACAGTCCTCCATAACTAAAGATATCAAATGAATCAGCAGTGGCCCTAAATCAGTGCCAAAATAAAGTCAAATGAAGATACACCAGAAGCGTTTTGGTTTGGCAGTTTAGAACAAAAGTTTATCAGTTAAAGGCTGTGATTTTTAATTATACCTACCTAAAAGGCAGGTCTTACTTTGAAATTCAATGGGATTTGCTTATGAATCAACACATAATTTGAGTCAGGATCTCCCTTCTTAGCTTGATGTCAGTAATAGGTACTTCCTGCCTAGTGTAAACATCAGTCTGGTTACTGCAGAAAGGGGAGGGTACAACTCCCCTATTCCTGTAGTCCTAATTCTGGCCTTCCCTCCTCTTCCTTATAGCTGTAAATACAAATATTATAGCCATTGAAAGTGATTCATTTAAACCTGTATGTGCTTTGACCCCTTCCTGCAAATGAAAGGGTCAGAAGTGGCATATACACCCTACAGCACTTGAACATTTAAGACAACTTGGATTCAGGCCCACAGCCATGCTCTCAAGGTCCCTGCTCTATTTCATCAGCCTATAGCAAGCCTCTACTTGTGAAGAATAGATTATTGGATTCATTCCTCACAAGCTCTGTTTTGCCTGCCACTGCAAACTACTTCATGTGGAAAATGAGTCAGGCAACCTCAGATTCCTCCCTCCCCTTCCTGGCAAAGCTCCTATGCCTTGAAAAGATGCACGGACAAGCAGAAATACAGGATGAAAAGGTTTTTCCCTTTCATGCAAATGAAATGATAGTGAAAGCTTCATTCATTTGTATCAGCTTACTGTGCAATTTCTCTAGCACAGGAGCCTTCAGGGGAAAAACTGGCCACTTTCAGGTACAGCAGTTGTGTAAGTACACAATCATATTTCTTTCAGCTTTGTCCTGAATCTGTGCTACTCAAAATGATGGTCCTTGGGCCAATGTTGGCCTCCGGGCTATTGGCTGCTGCCCCCTGGTGAGTTTCCAGCAAAGAAAGAAACAGCTGTAGCCAGTGGAACAAATAGGATCCAGGTCCCTAACACACCGGAAAAATATAACTGCTGGTTCCCCACATCAGACAGCCTGTGAAGCACTGTCTTAAATCACAAAGTGTGCACCTAAGGAACTCCTACCATGCATGGGGATCGTCTATCCTAGTTAAGGCTAAAGGGAGTTGCCGCATCACAACATGAAGGGCCATATTTCATCCACCCATTATCTATAATGGATGGTGTTTGCTGGTATTAATTATCAGACTTTTACAAACTGCTAGTTGTCTAAATGTCACACGTGAGCCTTTAATTATTTCTAGAGAGTAGCCATGCTTGTCTGGGGCACCAAAACCTACAAACATTGATGGTATAATACATCTGCTAACCCTTATTGTGCCCAGTGCTCAGTGTTTTCCACAATCATGTTGTACTGGCTCATGCTCAAATTACCAAGAGCAATTCACCACTCTTAACCATGCAGTAGCCTCCTTCCATGTATATTTAAAACCAAAAAAGTCAGTTATACCTCTTCTTACACATTTTAACAGCTACCTTCCCTTCTCCCTGCCAAAATAATTCCTGAACACCTATCAGACAGACTTCACATTTCTACAAGAGATAGGAATTTGTTATATTAAAATCAAAATTGTCAGGATACAACATTTGAGCTAGAAATCTGATTCTTTGCTTGTGAGGTAAACCTGAAATGTATATATTACAGCAGCCCCTTGACTTTTGCGAGGGTGCAGGGTGCAGACCCCTCACGAAAGCGCAAGCGACAAGCAAGCAAATGAAAGAGAATACCAACCCGCTCTGTTTGCCTGCCTGTACCTGCCCACCCCAACTTCCTTTCTGCGCAAGCAGGCAACGGGCAAGTGAATGGAAGGGAAAACGCTCCCCTTCCTCTGTTTGCCTGCCCATCACTCATATGCCCTGCTACTTTCTGCCTTCATGGGTGACAGGCAGGAGAATAGAGGGAGAAAAACTTGCACGGACATGAACCTTTCCCTTTCCCATTTGTTTGCCTTTTGCTGGGACGCAGAGAAGGAAGGCAGCGCACCTGACCAAAAGGCCAGGGAATGGGAGGGGGAGAATGGTGGGGAGGCAAGCGGGTACCTCGCGAATAATCAAATTCATGAATGTCAAACCTGCAAATGTGGAGAGAGAACTGTACTGCCAACTCTCTCTGTTTCTCAGCTGAAATACTTCACATATATGGCTGATAAAGAATGATTATTAGTATTTATACAGCATTTTAAGTATTCAAACTGCCTCACATATATTAACTGAGTATGGGCCTTACAAGTCAGTATTATTATGCCTATGACAAATGAAGGACTGAGACTTGAAAATAGTGGCTTTTCTAAGGTGCGCAAGTGGGTTTACGGTAGAACTGAGATTAAAGCTAGGGCTTTTCTGATTCACAACTCCGTCTCTTAACCACAGAATAGGTCTTAGCATCCAGCAGCCACCAAGGCCTCAGTCAGGCCTACTGCTACAGCTACTGACGTACTGATGACACCATTTTAACTTTTCTGGAACGCTCCAGAATACCTGATGTAGTGGTTCTTTGAGGAACTGCAAGAAATTTAAAACAGTGACTTGTAAACGAACAATATATACACATGATATAGGGTTACAAGATGTCCTTTTTTATAAGGGGTGTTCACTATGTGGGGGCTAGAAAGCTGAACTGAGCAAGATGCCAAAAAACAAAAAAACAAAAACAAAAAACAACCCCGTATTTAGGAATGTGGCCCTTTTACAAAGACAGAAATGTGTGTATCATTTAATTTATGAATTTAATTTATGAAGGGAGCCCAGGTGGCACAGTGGTTAAATGCCAGTACTGCAAGCCACAAGCCACAAGGTTGTGAGTTCGATCCCGCCGGGCTCCAAGGTTGACTCAGCCTTCCATCCTTTCGCAGGTCGGTAAAATGAGTACCCAGCTTGTTGGGGGCATGTATAGAAATGTTTCGAAATACATGCTATTTGTAAGTTGTTCGCCGCCTCGATCCATATGGAGAGGTGGGATACAAATAAATAAATAATGTAAATTTCATAAAGAAACAAACAGCTAAGTTAATTGAAATCTGTACTTTCATTTAGTATTTAACTAGCACACAAACTTGTTGATAGCTATTTCCTGACTGTCAACTCTGCATGTCAAGAATTTCAATAGTTTTTTATTGCTGTTTTGAAAACCCAGTAACACTAATATGACATCAAAGTGTAAGCCTGGAATACCTAATTCCTAACCCATTTTTGAGTTTTTATTGCATGATATCTACAACTTTCTGCTTTTAGCTATTTTCTTCTCCCTATTCTATTCTTATAAATCAAGAGTGGGCAACTGTGGAAGGCTGGGAGGTCTCATTAGGCCCCAGTAGACCTTGAATGGCCATATGCTCATTACACTCCGATAAAAAAAGTATTTTGCCCCAAATTGCCCTCTTGGGGTTGTGGGGTGTTTTCAGCCTATTTTCAGTCCCCCTCAGGCCATTTTAGGCCTTTTTTTTTAACAACAGGAAGTGAGTAGAAGTGACTTCTAGTCCAGTTCCTGTTTCATTTCAGGGACAGTTTGGGGCAAAATATTTATTTTTTAATCTCTGGGATGCCTTAGGGGTCATAAAAACAGCAAGCTACACTTTGTCAACCCCTGTTTAAAATGAGTATCACATTACATTATATCAAACTCCCCATTTTCCCAGTGATGTAGACTTGAGTCGATAGACTCGACTCGACTGTAAATGATGCACTGACTCAACTTGACTCGAGACTTGTATATTTTTAGTGACTGACTTGCTGCCCTTGGTTCAGCTAACATAACGCATTCATCCAGAAACCTTACGACTCTGAACAATGCCTCCATCTCTTTTTGCCTACTGGTCACATGACAATCTGAAGCCCAAAGTGTGGGAACATTTCTCAGAGGGGAACAGCAAACAGATTAGACAATGGGCTTGAAGCATGCCTGTCCCCACTGCATATTGGAGGAGCCTTCTAAAACTTTTCTTAAGAGCAGAAGGCAAGACTCACTCCTAGAGTGCAGGGTGCATTTCTCAGGCCCTTTTCGCACGTTACCCTTTTGCGCGACGGGGGAGGGCATCTCACACGAGAAGCCTCATCCGAAACGCTGCCGCTTCCCCACTCCTTCGTACCGCAGGTCGCTTCCTGTTAGCGCCACCGTCGCCCTAGCGCCCCGCCCCTTCATTCCACAGAGCAGTCTGGGAGTTGTAGGCTGTGGAGGGGGGAAGGAAGTGCGACCGGGCTGCCTTGCCGACACACTGCACAGAGGTAAGTGCACGAGGGCGCCGCAAGCATTGCGCGAGCGAGGGGCCTTTTCAGCTTAAAGCTGAAAATCAGAAAATGCGTGTGCGCCCCGCTTTAGCCTCGTGAGCGTCGTGTGAGGGGGAGTGCGTCATCCAGAGCGATGCTCCCACTCACGCGACGCTCAAGGGGCGCTCGCGCAAGAAAAAAAGGATACGAAAAGGGCCTCAGAGTGGAACAGCAAATGTGTTAGGCAGTGGGCTTGAGGAAGAAGGATCTTTCCTTCTAAAGCTTTTGAATCTTCAGTAATGGGAAGTAAGATAGGATCTATTCCCCACTTCCAAAGCTTCGGATGGCAAAATTACAAATGTGGAGTGCTGACTCTGCTTAAATTGTTAAAACTGACTTTATTTTACTCTATCCAATAATTCTGGAATTTTGGTATAAAGTTGGCTTCCAGTCTTGAGACTTGATTTGAGACTTGACTTGAAAGTATCTTCAAGGACTTGAGACTTTAAGGTAGGGACTTTAGACTTGACTTGAGACTTGGAATGAAAGACTTAAATACATCACTACATTTTCCAAGGCTGTTCCCAACCTGATCCTGTCTATGAAGATGACATGGACCTACCTCAGAAACTGTGGAGAAAAATGACTGGTAAGTCTTTTTCTTAAGCCAAGCCTTACTGGAGTACGGAAAGATTTTTAGTGCCTGATTTGAAAATGATGAAGCGAGAAATTTTGAACAGGCCAGATTTCTCAGAATGTACATACAACTGATCTTTTAGGGATAGTACTTCTCCACAAAGGACTGTCCAGTCCACATTCTCAGAGACTGTATGAATAGTTGAAGAGTATAGTGTGGGAAAGATGCCCCACCAGTGATACATAACAAACAAGCAAAAGAACATATTATTAAAACAATGGGAAGAAAATAATCAAAGCTTAAAACGTTATTTTTGTTCTACTTTTCTATCCAAATAGGCAAATCTCAGAGAAGTTTGTAACATTCCTAACACAAAACCACAAAAAAATTAACCAACCAACAAAATTCACTTCTTAATTGGGTTTATAATCATGTGTACACTGCAGCCTCATGTAGAAGATACTTTGTAAAACTATTTTCCATTTACAGATGGGGGAACTGAGGCTTTTGAGAGACAGTGACTTGTACAACCTATCTGTCAAGTTTACAGCAAAGTTGAGACTCAGAACCTAGAGATGTACCGTCTGGGTGCTCTTTACTCATGGCAGCTGCTGCAATTTCCATTCCTTTCCATACCTTCCTCTTTCAAAGGACAGTTCTTATCAACCTCATCATCTGGTGCAAAAACTGTAGCCTAAGGTCACAATCATACATAAGTCTTCTAAATTCATCTAATCTAAAATTAAGTTTTACATCCCAAGGTGATTACCATGGGCTAGAGGTGGAGTACAGACATATTACTCCAGTCAGGCTCTAAAACAGTGGTGAACAATTTGCAGTCCACCAGCTAGGTGTGCCAAACCAGCTGTTTCTACAGTCCCTGTTAACAGTTCCTGCCCAAATTTAGATCCAAGAAAAAAAAATCCCCATTCATGGCATACAACACCCCAAATGTCTCCAGGGAACACAATGGGCTATTTCAAAGCATTTGGAGACAGGCTTGCTTTTTATGGGCCTGGACAGGCCTTTAATTACAAAAAAGGAAATTACTGGATGGCCTAACTGTTCCATGGCGGACTTAACTGGCCACCTTAAGTGTTTCCCATACAGCAAATTGTGTTCTCCCCATTTCTCTTTCTTCTGTACTTCATGAAGCTAGAGGTAAAGGAAGGCTGCCATCATGACAACTGGAAAAGTTTCCTAGTTCCTTCCCACAGAATCATGCTGGTCTTTACTTTTGTCCCTAGATCAATGAGTGAAGGTTTGTGAACGGGTTCAGGTCCACGTTGTTCCACTGCTTGTTAACAGGGGAAGTAGATATTCTTGGAGCCAAGTCCATGGCAATCTATTCATCATGGTGAGAAGGTACAGAACAGGGAAGGGTAGAAAAGTATGTGTGTGTGCGTGCATGTGTGAAGGTGAAGGTGAATGCTCTCCAATTACAGCAGGAGTGGGAATCATGTGGCTCTCTGGGAGCTGTTGGATTGTGACTCCCAGCCTTACTTACCATTGACTAGGCTGGTTTAGGTCTGTTGAGAGCTGCCATCCAAAACTTCTGGAGGACTGCATAATTCCTCCCCTGCTTTACATACACAGTCCCTCATAGGTTCTTAATTTTGTTTGTGAGCCAGTATAGCCTTGCATTTCCACTGGTGACACACTATTAACCACTGGAGCATTTCTAAAACCCAAAGAAGTATGTTTTACTGAGAATCTTTTGATTATCATCAGCTATACTATAATATCATCCGCTATACTGTGATATTAAAAGTTGCAATCTGGATTCCCAGAAATACACAGCATAAAGCCTAAGCTATCTTGGCTAGAGATCTAGTACTATAAGGAATGTACAGGGGCAGGGCAGCTGAGGTTAAATGCATTACAGAGCATTGCCTGAAAAGCTCATGAGCCTTGCTTTGCTGAGAGAGAAGAGAAAAATTGAGCCATATACTTTGGGGCTTATTTGCCTTATTATGTTGACTACAGATGAATGCTACTTTGACATATCTGTGATGCACACATACCCTGCTGAGTTTACATTATTTCATGCCTCTACATGGTGTGTCACATTGAAATCCTATAGCAATCAGTACTGGTACAATGTTAAATTCTGGACTTATGGCTTGATCATTAAAATATAGAACTATTTCTGTGCTTCCACTTCTCTCACTATAGGAAAGATATGTATATGCCAATTGTGGGTTAAACATTTCCCCCCCTTAGTTCAAAAGAAGATCTGTGCTGGAAGGGGCTCTCCCCCTGCGTTTTGGAAGACAAGCTGTACAAATGTCCAAAATTAGCCCCATAGTCACTGTGTTGAACAATTTACAAAATATACAAGAAGAAAGCATGTTGATTGCATATTGTGCAACAGCAGTTGTTTTTAACATTTCCTTAATTTCCACAGTTGCACAAAAGTAACAAGAATACCCTCTGGAAAAAAAATACTGAGAAGAGAAATACACAGCTGAAACCACTGTCAGTTATTTATAAATATAGAAATAGAGAGAGAAAACTTGTGGGAGCATTTAGGAGGAGGATAATATCTGGAAGCCATGGTGAGGCACTTCTGGGACCAGCTCCTTCCTCTCAGAACATCTTAGCTATATGTTTGAACTCTAAACAGAATGTATAAGCTGATATTCTCAGTTTGGGAGCAACAAATTTCTACCCTCTTAGAACTCAGACATTACTCCACTAGAGCCTATGGTTACCTCAGTGGGGTAGGGCAAGACCTGCACAGGACCAAAATATTGTATCAGATAACATTACCAGATGTGTGGGGAGCGAGAGCCTGTAAAGGCCAAAGGACTTTTTGTGAGTGAAGAAAAGCTGGTTTTGGGTGGCTGGTTTATCTCAGAACAGAGCATGCACACCAGTACAGGATGGAGGAGGCAGTTTATATTTCAAGTGATTCTAAGCTATTTTCAGAATATGTGGGATATCGTGATTGGCTACGGCAACATTACTTGTATCAAGGTGTGTGTGTGTGTGTGTGTCTTCAGATACAGGTAATATTAATATAGTCAAATTCCATACCCCCTATATCTTATATATATGAGATATACTTACATACTAGAAGCACAGAGAAATACATGCACACACACATGGACTAATAGTACAACAGGCCAGAGGGAAGAGAGTCTATAACTACTGAAGGGCATTGTAAAGTAATTGTGCTGAGGTCCATTTCCCTTCTCAGAAATAAATGGGTCGGTGAGTGTTCAATGCTCTTCAATTCCACTGCATTTTTAAAATGCTCCCTTTGCAAAATATGTACATTGCATTCATCCTGTTCACATAAATATGCATGCACATACTCCACTGCCACAATATCTTTGTGGTTTTCAATTCTTTACCTTCTCTGGCCTTACTGTTACGTGTGGACTACATTCTGATTGGTTTAAATGTTCCATGAGATTCTGTTTGAATTTCTATGATATCATGAAAATGTTATGACAGTGTCATTGACAAAAACAATGTGGGTTA
Organism: Ctenosaura bakeri; assembly: GCA_948474755.1. Taxonomy (NCBI): domain Eukaryota; kingdom Metazoa; phylum Chordata; class Lepidosauria; order Squamata; family Iguanidae; genus Ctenosaura; species Ctenosaura bakeri. The sequence continues at coordinate 271,298 of CAOLHI010000727.1, forward strand.
TCATGAGTTACATAAAATATTACTTTTAAACAGTAACTTTCCAACATCTACACAGTTTGTACCAGCTGGCTGGGATGACTGACAGTGACTCAACAGCAACCAATGGCTTGAAAGCAAACCCATGGGCATACATAGCTTCTTCTGACTTCCTATCTCTGTTGTCTGAGCAATATGCCCTCTGATCCTTATGAGAATCTTATAGATCCATTACTGCTGCCTGATTCAGCCTGCTTCTTAACATATGAGATGTGCCAATATTTCAAATTTAATACAAATTCCTACATGAAATAGCCTGATCTGCACCTCTGGGACCAACCCGCAGATCAGAATTTATCCGAATTTATAGTGCTCTGAATTTTCAAGTCCTTTTTAAAAAAAATTAAAATCCACATTAAAATACATACTTAAATATATATTTTGGGGTGGAAGGGTTCTCCTTAAAAGATAAAGATTAAGGCAGGAATAGAATGAAATATCATGATGGGTAAAAACACAAAGTGGCATGGGCTGGAAATAGATACATCCACCCTAACGTAACACTCCTTATATTCCTTCCATACTACTGGAATGAAACCTTCTCTTTTTTACTTGCTTTATTTCAGCTCTTCTAGCACAAGATGGTCTGACATGGTCTTGACTCGTGGGTTCAATACCCATTTGCTTTGTCTACTGTGTCTGCTTTCCCCCTTTGTGTCTGATTCTCCAAGTGTAACTCCTACAGTGTGACTGTTCAAGGAAAATATCGTGAGTTTATACTTCCTCACCCACACACTTCTGGTTATTGGCCTTAGAAGACCCAAGTGCAAGAAGACCCAATCCTGAATGTCTGTCTGTTTGGCCCCAGTCCTTCCTCACTCCAAGAGAGATAACACCAACTCACTCTACTGCTGCCCTCAACAGTCGAAGTGTGAGAAGCACTGCTGCCCATGGGCTCTTCCCATTTGCTGGATTCCATAGCAACTGGCCATTTCCCATTCACAGTCTCCAAAGTTACCTTCTCTTAGGCTCATTCATTCTGGTTGCCTTGGCAACAAGACTCATCTCATTGATGTAATCTGTCAGTTATGTGCACATATGTACATGTTGTGCATGGGGGAGAGAGAGAACTAATTGTGGGGACAAATGTTCAGCATCTGCATGCCAAGAAGGTGGCGATAGGAAGGTTACTGCAGATACTTTATGCAATCTCACCTGAATTTTGGAGTGCATATGATAACCCATACAACTAACTGCTCAATTAAGAAGCTAAATTTACTGAACCACTTTGAACACAATGTCTAAATCATGGTTTGGCTGTTGACTCCAAACTTCAGGCTCCTCTGCCCACCAATTTTTTCTCTTACTTCCTGGTTATGCAAATTATGCCGCTAAATCCACATTAGACAAACAATGGTTTGTGTGAACCACACTTTGCCTCCAAACTAGAATGGAAGACCATGGTTTTCATGGCTTGCCTGCTATCTTCTGAGTCCAGTTCAAAGTGCTGGTCCTGTCATGCAGTCTTTAACAGTTTGGACCCAAAGTGTTTAAAGAACCTTCACCCATCATCCATTGAGATCAGCTTCAGCATTGTTAGGCTGGCAGGCACAACATACAAAGCTTCATATTTATGGAAATTCCTCCCTTCCCTTTTGTTTTATGTACTTTCAAGTCAGCTCAAATTTTCTTGCCAACATTCATTTAGAGAGTTTGTCATTGCCATTCTTTTAAACTGAGAGAGACCATTTCCACACTAGACTGTTATAGCGCTATTATTCCACTTTCAACAACCTATGGAATCCTGGGGTTTGCAGTTGGGGGGTGGTGGCTGGCCCCTCCCTAAACTGCAAACCCCAAGATTCCATAGGATGTTGACAGTGGAATAATAGTGCTATAACACTGTAGTGTGGAAATGGCCTCCCATGTCACTCAGTGGGTTTCCATGGCTCAGCTGGAATTTGAGCCCCGACCTCCCAGAGTCTTATTCCAACATTCAGACCATTACATCACGCTGGCTCATTCACTGTCTCTCCCAATAGATATAATTAACTACCTCTGCATTTTAATTTTGAACAAGCTCTAAAAATATTTTCATTTCACTATTTTTGTGTGCCTTCAAGTTGTTTGCAATTTACAGTGTCCCTAAGGCAAAGGAGAATGAACTCTATGTGCTTGTAGATGGAATAAATTTTATTCTTTAAAAAGCCCAACATGTTTCGACCTCTTTTTATATTTTTGACCTTCTTCAGGGGCATAAATCCAAAAGAAATTTCTGAAGTTGCTGCTGCATTCTCGTTGGGAATCGAACTTGCATGTGACAAAAGGGCCAAAGATCACCCGGTGGGTTTCCATGGCTAAGTAGGGAATCGAACCCTGGTTTCTTGGATCATAGTCCAGTGCTCAAACCATTACACCACACTGGCTTATACAGCTTTTAATTAAGTAGATAGATAAGTAATTGTGTTGGGTTATAGTGTTCTTAGTGGCTCTGTTTTTAGAATGGCTGGTTTAAAATTATTTTTATTGCTCTTTTTGTTTACTATTTTAATGTTAGTTGTGATGTGTGCTTTAACATGATTTTAAAATATTTTGTACACTGCTTTAGAAAAAATATTTTGCTTTTAAAAGCTACACATACCTTTCTTAAATGAAATAAAAGATGCACATAAAAATAAATAAGTTTCCCTGGGCCAGGAAGTGAAGGGCGTGAAATCAGAGTATGAGAAGGGGTAAGGGAAGAAGCACATAACCCAAGTGCAGTCATTATCTAATCAGCTTATCCAAACCATTCTACTATTTCTTAACCTTTAGCACTAACCAAGATGCTGCAGGCACATGAGGAATGAGAAGTACACTTTTCAATTTTTTAAGTTCCAGTGGCTGCCTACAAAGTACATATATCCTCATCTCAATCCCAATGTAGCTTGCATTCTACAGGTCAGTTTTCCCTTCCTTTTTAAGCTTCTAGAGACAGTGCAGATTTCATCTGGTTCAAATAGCTTTTGGCCAATGAGTTTTACTGAATGCTGCTTGGTACTATGAATTTTTATGAATGTACTGCTTTCTTTGCTTGTGGTATGAATGTGTTGTATTTGTTAACTGTTTTGATTTGTTTTAAAGTGCCTCAAGTTTTAGACAGGCAGGTATAAGTGAAATAAATAAATAAGAGGCAGTGCCATCCTTGAGATCATGTTATGTTTCTCCTTCTTCAAGCTCGTCTAAATCCATCTGTGTCCTTTTCACAAATCAATGTTTAAATGAATGCAGGGAATCTTTTCCCTTTGGTTGCCCTTTAAATGGCTTGTCAAATGGAAAGCCCTGTATTGAGACAGAATCCTAAAGTGATTCCACTCTCTGTTTTCTGCTAGTACTACCTATCCAAACCTGATTGACTGGCTACTTGTAATGAAGATACAAGAAGATATGGTAACCTAGCTCCAGATCCGATTCTGCAAATGAGCAGGCAATGGAAAGGTGTACAAACTTTTATATTTTGGATACCCATTGAAGCTGCGATTTGTTTCACACAGCAACTCACTCCTATTAATTACTCTTTTAATAATGGTGTCCTCTCCCTATGTCTTAAAAAGTCAATTGCTACATTAATTATCCAGTGCTCATGGATCATGCCATGCCATACTATGCCTATGCAGCATCTCTTTTACCACTCTCAAGAATGAAGAGCAAGATATACTTTCTTATTTCCTTTTTTAAAATTGGTTTCTTAGGACTTGACTGAAACAAACACTACCAACAAACAATGTGTCTCAAATCCAGTATAATGAGGTCTATATCAAGCTGATGTTTCCCACCTATCCAAATAAGAAATCTCCAGGTAACATGACAACAATATAATACAGTATCTTTCTAAAAATCAACATGTGAAGAAACTTTCCAATTTTCTGGAAGGAGTGAAGGTACTGGACAGATGCAGCTTCCCCAACACTTTTCATCCTGACTTATTATTTCCATTCACATGTACCTGGATTAATCCTGGACATTTTACCACCTAGCATTAAGATGCCAGTCCCTGAGAATTTGAAATATTAATTCAATTCTGTGTAGGGGGTTTCCTAAAAACTTGAGCTGAGGCTAGGAAATTGAAATACTGTATTCTGCTCTTCATTACACGATGAATAGACTGAACAGGAAAGGAACAATTGTCTAAGGCAGTGACCTTCATGTCCATCTTTAACAACTGTATAAAACAAGACCAGGCAACTTCAGAGGACACATTTTCCATATACACACCCAGAACCTCTGGGAGTCACACCTTTTCTTCTCATGAAACCAGAAGAGACCAAAGGGCACTTTCCATTAAAAAAAACCTATTGGCAATTTTTTAGTGTCTTTTTTGCTTAAGAAAGGGCTATGGCTGTACACCTTGTTTTAGAGGAGAATCACACCTTGTGGAGGCTTCTGCAATACTCCAATTTTTGCTAAAATTATTTGGAGAGCAACGAAGGGCTCCCAGATCCACAAAAGCTATCTTAGTGGAGCATACAACTTGCAGTTCACATGATTCCCATTGCTGGTCTAAAACAAGGGGACAATATCAATATCTTCCTTCCTACCTCTCTCTCCCTCACTGCCTCTGTTCCCCTTTTCTCTTTTTTCTCTTATCCTACTCAGATCAATCGCAGATACATTGGTGTACAACTCACATTGATTTCTGACCTGTTCAGTCATGATCCAACAGTTGAAGACCAATAATCTAAGGCAAGGGATGGGATGTATTAGGCCTTCATACTCATTTCATGCAGCTGTCAAACTAATTTCAGAAGCCCTAAACAGCTTTCAGTTCAAAACTCTGGCAAACACAGTTCCTCCTTCCTCCTCTTACAGCTCATTGTGCGGGATGAAGGGGGAGGCAAAGAGAAGTACCGGAGAAAGAATTATAGAGAAACGGGAAAATACAACAAAATCCACAAAATAGTGATATCTTTATTAGGTCAACTAAAAATGTAAAGAAATACATTATGCAAACTTTCGAAGCTCCACTGCTTCTTTGTCAGGCAAATGTGTTAAAAATCATACAGGAGAAGTTAAAATAACAATGTTAAGGATCACAAGCCTACATTTTGTCTTAAGATGTTATTCTGCTGATGGTCTAGAGCAGCGGTTCTCAACCTGTGGGTCGGGACCCCTTTGGGGGTCGAATGACTCTTTCACAGGGGTCGCCTAAGACCATCGGAAAATACGTATTTCCGATGGTCTTAGGCTCCATTCCCTCCCCGGTGGTGGTGCGCAAGTGCAAGCCACGCGCTCACGTCCTCCTGCCAGCGTCGCCACAGCAGGAGTGGTGGTGCGCAAGAATCGCTCCCCTTCTCCGCTACTGGGAGAACCTCCCGTCTGATGGGCCAGCTTGGGGGGGCAGCGGCAGCATGGGGGGCAGGACCCCTCCTCGCCACGGCCCCTGCCCCACTTGCCACGGAGGGTGGCGCTGCAGAAGGGCCGGGGGGCTGCTAGGTGGCGCTTTTCCGGGGGGGCGAGCTGCGCCCGGCGCAAAAGACAAAGGCACTGGGATTCCTCCCCCCCCCAGTCAGGGTCAACACTCTGGAAACTTTTCCCACACTGCCCCCCAACGGAAATGAGAGCGAAGCAGAGCCCGGGGGGGGTCTTGGAGTTTTTTCCTGGGGGAGACGCGCGGCTCCTCTTTCCCTCCCTGCCACCCCCCGTGTTCCTGGCCAGCAAGGTGGCCTTTGCCGGGGGGGAGGCATTGTAAATAATAAATAAATAATTTTACAGCTGGGGGTCACCACAACATGAGGAACTGTATTAAAGGGTCGTGGGATTAGGAAGGTTGAGAACCACTGGTCTAGAGGGATATCAATGCAGGCAGGGTCTACTCCCCCCCACTTTTTTTGGCTATGTGGAGATTAGGAAACAAAATAGCTGTAAAATCCAGGATATCAAATTCCAACTCTATCAGAAACAGAAAAGTAACTGCCCCGTCCTTGTCCTGTGAAGGTTACAGGCCCCTTTCTTAGGCAGAGAACACGTTTCTCAAGAAATCTCTGTACTGTTACATCTGGAAAAACCTTTAGTTGTTTTTTTAATATGTAAAACTTGTCAATTGTAGTCCAAGTGAAAGAGTTTTACCTTTGCTAGAAGTAGAAACCTCAAACAGTTAAGTCCCAGTCCTCTGGCTCCCTCCCACCACCACCACCCCAGAGAAACCAGAAGGAGTACAAAAAGAAAGGGTGGCCCTGCCCCATTTTGGCTCTGGATCCACCCAGTGTCATCATGTGACCTCTAAGGACAGTTTCACAGTGGACTTCTATTCCTCTGGAAAAGTAGGATTTATGCCATTACTCTTTTACTGACGTTGTAAAGCTATCTTTCACTTCAGTTCCTATCATCTTTTCAGTAACTGCTTTCACTGTAGCTTCCCCACACTGGAAACTGTTTGGGATGCCTGCCCTGCGCCTTCCTCACACCTTTCTCTGCCCCTCATACATATTCGACTACAGTTCAGGAAGTTGTCATCATTCTTCTCCACCTCACATTTTCTGCCCGTTTTCATTACAAGTGTGCGGCAGCAATATTCTTTCTCCGTTCCCCAGAATAATTTTTCTTGTATTTTTATGGTACCATTGTGTGTACACTGTTGTGACATCTCTGGGCTGGTAACTTTCCCATCCTCAAAATAGTGTGATAGGCATGCATGGGAGTTCATTTCTAAAATACACATGGTTTCTAAAGCTTCCCTTTCATGAGTTCAGGGTTGCAACCTTGCTTCCTCAACTGAGGTGAGAAAACTTGAGATTCAAAATTCCTGCTTAGGTCCTCCTTCATTAATGGAGAAAAAAAGATCAATGTGATAAATTAAAAGTACAGTTGGCTCTCCATATCCACAGTTCTGTATCCACGGATTCAACCAGCCACAGCTTGAAAGTATCTCTCACTCCCTCCAAAAAACCCAAAAACAAACTTTCATTTTGTGATTTTATGTAAGTGATGCCATTTTACTACACCATTTTACATAATGGGACTTGGAACTCCCACAAATTATGGTATCCATAATCCTGGAACCAAACCCTAGAGCAGGCCTGCACAACATATGGCCCGCCAAAGGATTTTGTGCGGCCTGCATCGCTCATGAGTGCGAAGGCCGAAAAAGGTTGCAGCACTTAGGTTGCTGATGGTTTTGAATGAACCTGGCAGGGCCGTTCCTTCCTCTTTCCCTCCAGGGGGCAGCAGAGAGCTGAGCTGATGCTACCTTCTGCCCTTGCGCAAGATGGCGGCAGTTGCGTCTTCTCCTGTTTCCCTTGGATGGGCAGTGAAGGCAGAAGTGCCTGGGAAAAGGAGAAGACCAGCTTTTTTTCTGCCACCCCAAATAGTTCTCCTGCCCTTTGATCTTTTGCAAATCTTTTGCAAATTACACATTCCTACGTTTCTTAAGGGATAGCGCTCTCGTCTTTCCAATAATCCTATTTTCTGGTTTTGTGTACTCACAACTTGACACATCTGCATTATCTCAGTCATCCTAACAACAGGTCAAGAGGGTAAGACAGTGGCCATTTCTGCCCTACACTGTTACAGTGCTATTATTCCACTTTCAACATCCTGTGGAATCTTGGGGTTTGCAGTTCAGGGAGGGGCATTTAGAATTCTCAGCCAGAGAGCTCTTTGGCCTCAGGAAACTACAAACCCCAGAATTCCACAGGATGCTGAAAGCAGAATAATAGCACTATAACAGTGTAGGGCAGAAATGGCCAGTGTTGTCATTCCCCATGTTATATATTGGTGATGGTGGATGAAATTTAAGGAAGGAAGGAGGTTTTCCTAAGATTGCTGGGTGAATTTGTAGCAGAGGCAAGATCTGAACTTTTCACCTATGGAAAGCCACTGGGTGACCTTGGGTGGATCACACACTCTCAGCCCCAGAAAATCCAGTGATAGGCTTGCCTTACGATCGTTATAGGTCAAAAATGACTTGAAGGCACACAACAGCAATAATTCACCGAGTCTACCCTGGCGAGAGCTTACCCAGAGTTTGAAAGCAATGTTTTTCAAGACTATAACTCCCAGAATTCTCCAGTCAGTAACCATGCTACCTGGGGTTTTGGGAGGTTGTAGTTCACCAAAAGAAACTTTTTTTGAAGCTCTTATTTGAAAGGATGTCATGTAAAAGATGGAACAAGCTTGTTTTCTGTTGCTTAAGAGATTAGGGTCCTTTCCACACTACGCTTTTATAGTGCTATTATTCCACTTTCTTTCTTTTTTTTTAATAAAACCTTCATCCTTACAAGCATCCATTATCTTCTAGACATATTAATATTTACAATATATAAAATTCTGTCTTGTATAGATAAATCAATACATCAATGAATAAATCAAATAAATCTGTACATTCTTCAATACTTACATTTCAATTTTTACATTTGTTTCTTGTAACCTTATTGTCATAGCTTAGGATCTTCTGTTTTATTATTTAAATATTCATATTCTTAATCATGTCATACAATGTCTGTACCAACCTTTTTACTTTTGAATTTCTTAATTTGATCCTATTCCTTCTTCCCTGTCATATCAAGTTAACTTCCTACTTCCTCTTGTTTGGATATTTAAAGTTTCATTTCCCGTTACCTCCTCCTTAACATTATTTTTGTAGACTTGCCAGAATATTGATGTTATTTAGATTTGTTTGACTATTTTGCTAACTGTCTGTCTTTACTTGTTTTTCTTTTCATTCTTCCTCCTCTCCTTGACATAGTCCAGTCCAGTTGCTTTCAATATATTGTTTCACTGCCTCCGTTTCTCTTACTTTCATGCCTTTCCTCTCTCCTCTCATTGTTCTAGTTATGTTGCCAGTTCTTGGAGTTTATTCAACCATTCCTCCAATTCTGGCATTTTATCTCTTTTCCAATGTTTTGCAAATATTATTCTAGCTGCTGTGACCGTGTATAATATTGTATCTTTATGTTTAGTGTAAGTTTTATCCACCTGGTGTGTCATGTTTAATAAAAATATCTCTGGTGACATTGGTATTTTTATTTGTAAGATCTCCATCATGTTTTTATTAATTTTTTCCCCAAAATTTCCTTGTTTCCGAACATTGCCAGTACATATGATAAAACATACCATTTTCTTCTTTACATTTCCAGCAGTTTTTCACATTCGTCTTATACATTTTACTCAACTTGTCTGGGTCCAAATACCATCTGTATAGTATATTAAAATGATTCTCTTTCAAATTTTGCACCAAAGTAAATTTTTGAGTGTCTCTCCAACTTTTCTCCCAGTATTCCAGCTTTATTTCATGACCTATGTTGCGTGCCCACACGATCGTTTTATTATTTCTGTCTCTAATTCTCTATATAACATACATTTATAGAAATAGGACATTTGATGTTATTTTTTCTCAAATATTATTTTTTCAAATTCATTTAATTGACTATTATTCTCAAAACCTTCCAGCTTTGGTCCATTTAAAACCTTTCCTTCAATTGCATATGTAAGAACCATTGACAGTTCCGATCTTCATTTGCCAGCTGTTCCCTTGTTTTTATTCGTAGGTCATCTTTTCCATCCATTGTTATTATATCTTTATATGTAATCCAAGTTTCTTTTGTATCCTTCCATTTCTGAAATAAGGCTTCCTGTGCAGACACCCATAATGGAATTCTAGAATATAATTTCTTTTTCCATTTCTTCCAGATTTCTAATAATGATCTTCTGATGTAATGATTTGTAAAATCTTTATCTATTTTCACTTTATTGTACCAAAGGTACGCATGCCATCCAAATCTGAGATCTGCTCCATCTATATTCAATGTTCTTTCATTTTCCAACATTATCCAATCTCTTATCCAAGTCATTCCATTTGCGTGATAGTATAGTTTTATGTGTGGTACTCTGCAGCCTTCTCTTTCCTTTTTTTCCATCAAAATTTTCCATTTGATTCTGGGTTTTTTTCCACCCCAAATGTATTTTGAAAGGTCTTTCTGCCACTCTCTGAAACATCTTTCGTTGATTATTACCGGTAGATTCTGAAATAGGTAGTTCATCTTCAGTAAAGCCATCATTTTTATTGCTGACATTCTTCCTAACAGGTTTGACCATTTCTGCAAGTCTCGTTTAATCTCTCTCCATTTTGACCTGTAGTTATTTTCAAACAGTTCATTATTCTGTTTAGTCATTATTATCCCCAAATATTTAATTTTCTTCTCTTCTTTAAAGCCTGTCATCTGGATCAGATCTTCGATTTCTTCCTTCCTCATATTTTTTGTTAATATTTTTGTTTTCTCTTTATTAATTTTAAAACCAGCCAATTCACCGAATTCACTGCATATTTCCATCAATTTCTTCGCACTTTGTTTGGGATCTTACAGAAAAATCACTAGGTCGTCTGCATAAACTTTTAGTTTATATTCCTGTCCTCTTATTTTAGCTCCTTTAATCTCCTTTTCTGATCTTATAGCTCTTAACAGGATTTCTAGAGTCATTATAAAAAGTAGAGGCGAAAGCAGACAACCCTGTCGAGTACCCTTTTTTATTTCTATAGGTAAAGTCTTTTCTCCATTTATTATAATTTGCGCTTTGCTATTTTTGTATATTTGTCTTATCCATTTAATAAACTTATTTCCATAGTTCATCTTGTCCATTAATGCGATCATGAACTCCTGCTCCAGGTTGTCAAATGCTTTTTCTGCATCCACGAAGACCACTGCACATTTTCTTTCATTGTGCTTCTTATAATATTTAATATTTGATCATATTTACCACGGTTCTTGTGTTGTCTTTACTGTATCTTCTCGGTAAAAACCCGTTTTGGTCCTCGTGAATTATTTTCTGCAGTATTTTCTTCATCCTTTCGGCAATTATATTTGTAAATATTTTATAGTCAATGTTTAACAGTGCAATTGGTCGATAGCTGCTTGGTTCTCCTGGGTCTTTCCCTTCTTTTAAAATCAATGTTATGTTTGTTTCATTCCACAAGTCTGGTTTCCCATTATTCGCAATTTCATTGAACATTTTTTGCATCGGTATGCTTAGTTCTTCTTGGAGTTCTTTATAATAAAGTGTGGAGAACCCACCTGGACCTGGAGACTTTGCTATCTTTAGTTTCTTGACCGCCTCAGTAACCTCCATCATTGCTATATTTGCATATTATTCCACTTTCCTCATCTTGTGGAATCCTGGGATTTGCAGTTTAGGGAGATGTATTTAAAACTCTCAGCCAGAGAACTCTTTGGCCTCAGGAAACTACAAACCCCAGAATTCCACAAGATGTTGAAAGTGGAATAATAGCACTATAACAGTGTAGTGCAAAAAGGCCCTAGGACACGGACAAGGCTTCAAACTGCAGGAAAAGAAGTTCTACCTAAACATTAGGAAAAACTGCCCTAATCTCCCTTTTTTATAATATGGTTTATTTTATTTGCAAAATAGTTTTTATTTTGCAAATAGAAACCATTATTACACCATTATTATAACTTTACTTGGAAAGTGAGATGCTAAAAACCCATCTGCGGCCCAAAGAAGTTTAGCCTATTTAATTTCAGCCCTTTTCCTACTGCCCAGTTGTGCAGGTCTGCCCTAGAGGATACTAAGGGCCCTCTGTAAAATGGAGTTGGAGTTTTTTAAATAGTACGCTCCTCTAGTGGAGTAATGGCAGAAGACCTCCAAATGGACTCCCTTGATACTGTCTTGCCATAACAGTACAGTGCAACCTATGGGGAAAAATATCTTGGTATGAGAATGAAATCGTGAAATAGAGGAAGCCTCTTGATAAGACCTCATCCATGATGGCCTAAATCTGATTTCCTCCACCTCCTCTACCAAAAATAAAATGAGAATGGGGGCTGTGGTGTTTGTATGAGAACCACATCTCGGGTATAATCATAGGTGGGGGAGGAATGAGGACATTGCCCCAACATAAATTCTGCTCCATCTCTCTCCAATGATTTTTTCCTTCATTCCTTAAATTTCTAACACGTCCAAAACTTAGTCGATCATTGTTTAGGCATTCTAAGAAAAGGACAAGCAAATTTACCAAGGGAATGTGAATGCAGCGAACAGAAGTGTTCTAGGTGTAAATGATTGTCAATGTCTTACTCTCTGCCAAGCTAGAGAGTTTGGAGCTGGAGGAAAATTTCATTTGGAGACGCAGAATTCTTATCTAAGGCAGGCAGTGTCTCATTTTGACCCCTTGTAGTTACATCCCTGACCATACCTATCACTTGTCCAGAAACTACCCATCTAGAACAACCTAACCTCAAACTGGGATATATGCAAATGGGAGCTTTTGCATCTGGAAAAACAAACAGAATAGTACCATAAGCAAACATATTGGATGAAATCCTGCACTGACAGTTATAGCTATATCTCCTGGTATGACCTCCGCATCCTCCCTTTTCAGCAGTGCAGTCTCCTGCAACACAGCCAGATGCCTGTCATAGCATGTTCTACTTCAGGGCCACTCACCTCTGTGCTCTATATTGACATGGAAATAGCCATGGTGGGGGGAGGCTGCACTACTTAAAAAGTAGTTGTGGGGTACTTCTGGTTGTTACATATTGAATGACTATAAAAATGAACTGCAGTGGCATCAGGCACACTTATGACATAATTCATGAACAAGATGGTAGTCAGAACTTAGTTTTGTGCAACAACATTGTGTGAAAAGCCCCTTCCCTGCCACCAATTATGTTCTTCAATCTCTATTTCAGTATAAAAGCCTGGTGTGACAAAGACTTAACAGACTACACAGAGGAAATATGGCCCTTGATAAGGGTGGAAGAATATAAACTGGAAAGAAAATTTCCTTAATAAAGAGAAAATCTTAATGCTGAGAAACTAATCACTTGCACAATCATCTCTCCTGTTCCTGCACAAGGCATGTCACATACATTCTCTTGGCTTCTTCCTTGCTCTACCTTGTTCAGCAGTGGAAAACTCCTCAATGGATCCCCCTGCCTCTGAACATTTATCACTCAGTAAACCCTACTCAAAAGCTGAGTCTGGGCCACTTTACAGTGATACAAAGCATGGTGAACAACTACAGACTACTCACCTAATGAGTCCACAGGAATGACCTTGTTCAATAACTTGGGTATGGTATATAAATGTTATCCAGATTGCCATACCATAAAAAAAAAACCATGAATTTTTTGTAGATCTGGAACTTTTCATATATCCATCTAGACCAGTGCTCCTTGTGGGAGACTGGCAATTAATTTTTCCAGTATGCCACAGACCAGCACCATATTTGTGCCCATTGGCTGCAATTCCTTCTCTCTCTTTCTCCTGGAAACTCACCATGAACTCGCAGCCTATGGCTTGGAGACCAGCACCAGTCCAGGGATCACCACTTTGTGTAATGGTAGTGGTCCCTGGACTGGTGCCAGTTGCCAAGCCTTTAAATGTCAGTCCATGGTGAGTTTAAACCATGCAATTGGGCAGCCAATGGGTAGCACGTAGCCCTTGGCAGCTCTCCTTGCAAGGAGTTCCACTTCTCCTGATAACCATCCTGTCATGTATCAGAGGGATGATGGAAAAAATGCTGCTGTCTCAGCACCATTATTAATAGCACTAGGACAATGATCTTGATTGGAATCCTAGGGTTGGGGAAAATACTCATCACGGTCACAGAAAGTACTCCATCACTCTTTGCTCACCACTACTAAAATGGGAGGAATGTGATCCCAGTTAGGATTATGATGGAGGAGGAGGTGGCTTTTATTCTACCGATCTCAGTGTATAGGAAGGGAAGGCTTAAATATCCCCACCCATGCATGCTGAGATGGTGGATGAGAGAGCGTGTGTATATGTTGGTTTGTGTGCACAGATCTTGACCAGCCAGTGCTTGCAGCCCCCCCGGGCCAAAAAGATCACTCATCTTTATTCTGTTCTAGGCACATGTTTGAATATTCTTTCATAAGATTGATGACCTCACCATGGAAAAATGGTTACATAGAATACATGGTGCAATACTGCATATTATTAAAAAATAGAATGAGGTGTCTTCCACCTACACCATTATAGCACTTTGATATCACTTTAACTGTCATGGCTGCATTCAATGAAATTCTGGGATTTCTAGTCTGGCAGAAAATCCTAAATAATAAAGTTCTCTGGCAGAGGATTCTAAACATCTTATAAAACTAGAAATCCCATGATTTTGCAGGACATAGCCATAGTAGGTAAAGTGATATCGAAATGCTATAGTGTTGTAATATGAAAAAGTATGTTATCTGTTGGCTCTTCTGATTAGGACAAAAAATGGATCTATCTAGATATATAATTTGGTTATGGAACTTTATCAATTATATTTCTGTGACACACCATTTAAGAACAGAGATAAATTACAGACCTCTAAATGGTGAAATTATTTTCTTCTGAACAGGGATTTTCCAGCTTTGCATTGTGCAGGATTCAGGTTAGAGATATCACTTGAAATGCTATTTTAAAAACCATAGTTCCTGGCCTGTATCTGTATTCCTTTTTTTCTGATTTAGCAAGGAAGATCTTCATGGACTAGTTTCCTAAATGGAGAGCTGGCTCACAGAGGCATTCCTACAATGCCCAGTGGAGAGTACAAATTCATGAGGTACAATTTCCTTGAGCTGTGCATGTCTGTGACTTGACCCATTTCCGCACTACACTCTTATAGTGCGATTATTCTACTTTCAACATCCTATGGAATCCTGGGGCTTGCAGTTTCACCCCTCCCGAAACTGCAAACCCCAGGATTCCATAGGATGTTGAAAGTAATAATCGCACTATAAGAGTGTAGTGCAGAATGGCCTAAGTGTGCAGTGCATATAACTGGATATGCAGTTTCTTGAGTTCATTGGAAGAGAGGAGACTGATAAAGGTAACAAATAAATGAATGCAGCAGAATGGCTACGAGTGCATGTAATGTGTCTCTTTTCCCTAGTTTATACATACTTATGCTATTAAAACAATTTTTTTAAAAAGGAGAAACCTGTCAGTCTTTAAGGCACCACAAAACAAAATGTAGTTAATGACAGGGAAGATGGCTATGTTAGCCTGGAAGGGGAAGCACAGTCAAGTTTATTAAAAAAAAAAAGGAGAGAGGGAGGGGTGGGTGCAGAAATCAAATTTGCAATCCACTATTTAAAAGGGAAAACTTATATGATCTGTCCTGAGAACTTTTATAACTGGGTGGATTAAAAATACTAACAAAACAAATAGTAGTGACATTATGAAAGTGGGAATGTTACCCAAACCCCAGAATTTTCCTTTTGCTTCTTCAAGGCTAGCCCAAGACATTTTGCTGTCTGAAGAACAGAAAACTCTTGCCCTCCCTCACAGTCAAGGAGCATCATACCAAAAGCCAGCCAGGTTATTTTGGCACCTGAAACAGAAAAATCTCTCAACACCTGTTCTCCTCCACGGCCATAAAAAAAAGATATATTAAAAGACAATTTATAGTTCTTTCATGAAATCCTGAGGTGGCTGTTTCACTCTGTCTAATGTCAAAGCCAACCCTTTTGAAATTTGCACTAACACAGATGATCAGAACTCTTGTCACTGAGTCTACAATCAGTTATTTTTTTTAAATAGAGGGAATAACAGTGAAACCAAGGGAGCTAAATCCTGAGGAGAGGTAGCACCCTGAAGCAAAGACAGAAAGGCCTTAGAATTGGGCAGGCACAGTATATCCTGTAAGCATACAAGATACAATCTGGAATATACCTTCCATTTCTTTTCCAACTTGATTTTCACAGTGGCAGTGGTATAATCCAAATATTAAATCTGCCCCTCCCCAAAAGAAGGTGAGGGTGTTTTCAGAGACTACCAATTAAACAGCACTCAATAGTTATTCCTTCTTTTTCTTCTTAATAGGTTTTCCATGGTAAGAAAAAGTAGGAGATAGGGGAGAAAAAACAGAGTTACAAACAGAGGGCAACACTGTCTAGAAAGATAGGACAAAGGTGTAATAAAAGTCTAATCTGGAACTGTTCTGAGTGTCAAACTAGATGGTACATTTACCATGTATTTGATTAAGTGTGTATGTGTGTGGTGGCTAGCAATTCTGATACCAACGGCTAGAGAAAAAGACTAAGGCCATTTCCGCACTACAGTGTTAAACTGCTGCTATTCCACTTTCAATGTTCCGTGGAATTCTGGGGTTTGTAGTTTACTGAGACCAAAGAGCTCTTTGGCTGAGAATTTGAAGTGCCCTCCCTAAACTACAAACCCCAGAATTCCATAGGAGGTTGATAGTGGAATAGCAGCACTTTAACACTGTAGTACGGAAATGGTTTAAGGCTTTGTGGGAAGAACTTCATTAAAGATAAGAAAGTTCACTGAGGATGCTAAACTAAAACAAAGGCCCTTTCCACATGGGGAAAATAAATCGTTTCCTGACGGTTTATTTCGGGTCTGCCTCAAAGCGGATATTTTTCACCACGTTCCACACGCGTGCAGCCTGTACTGTTTTAATTCGCACCCCATAGTACACACGTTACCCGTCCACTTTTGTGCGTTATGCGCTTAAAACCACAGCCAGGAGGCCCCCGCAGGGCACACCGGGGTCCTGACAATCCCCCAAACCCCCCAAACCCTGTTTTTTGGCGCGAAAGCACTTACCTGCAAGCTTTTTTCCCTTTCCTAGCTGCAGGAAAACGCTTTCTGAGACCAAAAAACATGGTGTTTCTGCCCACGGCCCGCCCACCAATTACGTCACGCACGAATCGGCCCGTATTTTTGCTTCCACACATCCGGGAACGATCGATATAGAGCGATACGAAAAAAAAGACCACCTTCTCTCCCTGTTTTTAAAAAGACCGCACGCTGACCGATGGTGCCGTCTCCGTGTGATTGAACGTGTGGAACCTCAAAATTATGTCCGATCCAGTGCACTCCAAGGTGTGGACTACGTCTGTCGGAGGTCGCCCCGCTCCGATTTATTTTCCCCGTGTGGAAAGGGCCAAAGCTAAACTAGTTTCAGTTTTAGTAGAAATAAGAGAATAAGCAGAGGAAGGCACTGCCAAATGCACTTATGAACAAATCTTGCAAACCTTGGATCACTGGAAACTATTTAACCCTACCATTGCAGCTCTCTCTAAGACATTGTTAACTCTTTCAGTGTTGAACAATGTTACATTTCCAATAATATTTAGAAGAGGAATCCTCACATAGAGAAGGAGAGATGTAATTCTATATTAAGTTTCTTCTTGAAGGAAACAATGAGTACTTTTAGCAATTTTCTTCCCACTGCAAGAAAGTCTTTGAAAACCACATAGTATAGAATTATTATAAATTAGTGTGGAAATGGTACTTGACTCCAGTGAAATTAAATCAAATAGATGAGAAATATTCAAGATTATGTTGGAGAGGATGTCAAGAAATTGGTACATATATGCATATGTGGTGGAATTGCAATAAGATAATGGAGTTTTGGCAAAAGGTTTTTAAAGAGATAAAAGAGATTATAGGAGCAGATATACCAGTATGTCCAAATATTGCATTGTTGTCTATATATGATAAGGTTGAGTGTACTCAAGTAAAGAAAGAATTAATAACAAATTTGTTAACTGCAGCGAGATTAATAATAGCAAAAAAATGGAAAGCAAATGAAAAATTTCAAATAGAGGAATGGTATAACGAAGTGTGGAAAATCGCAATTAATGATAAACTAACATGTAGAATTAGGTTTATGAAAGGTTTGGTTAAAGGGAATGATTTTGAAGAAATTTGGAAAATATTTTTGGATAAAGTTCTGAAAAGAGATAGTAATACTACCCTGTCAAAAGAAGAATGGCAATTTTGGAAAGTGGATTAAATAAAAAGTTGGTTCTGGGGGGTGGGTATTTTTTAGTTTTAGTTTTGTTTTTCTTTTATGTTGTATATTTTGTAATTCTTAGTAGGTGTGTGTGTTAAACTTGTGATTTATAGATTCAAAAGGATAAGTGATGTCAATGTTTTTTTAAAAAAAAAAGTTAAAAGAATTAACAATAGAAATAGATTAAAGGGGATGTGAAAAATATTGAATTAAATGTGAAATTATAATAGTTGAACAGATTTATAAATTTAAGGGTAAAGGTGCAAAATAACAATGAAAGTTAATATTGCTTAAGAGAAGAGAAAAAAAAGAAAAAGAAAAAAAAATTATTTTTTTTTAATTCACTATTATGTATATCACATGGTGTTTAATTTTTTTTTCTTGTTTTGTATTTGTCATTTAGTTATATAATTAATAAAAATTTAAAAAAAAAAAAGAAAACCACATAGTATTCAGGAATTATTCTGAGCAAAATTTGCATGAGGTTGTTTGGTACAGAAAACATATTTCTAGGCAGAAATAATGTTTTCTCTGCAGAAAACTCTGTTCCAGCACAGAAAATGCTTTTTTTTTTTGTACCAAGCAACCTCAAGAGATCTTTGCAACCTTGTGCAAATTTTGCACAGAATCTTGAACTGCAAAGATTCTTGTCAGTCCAAGATTCTTCTCATCAGAGTTTCTTGACACTCAAAAAAGATGTTTTTCAACAATTTTTCAGATATCTTTGGCTATTATTTCCATCCCTGTGAAAGAAACCTGTTTGTCATAGCTTGTGATTGCCCTCACCCATCAAGCATTAGCATGATTTTGTGTATGTGTATTTGAATAATGGAATGTAAACAAAGATTTAATTTGCAAGTCTGATTGCTGAAGGACATATCCCCTTATGAAAGGGTAAACTGGTAACTGAAGGAATACATATTCCCTTTAATTCCAGTTGACCCCAAGCCACAGTAAAGTCAGCATAAGTACCTGCAACTCTTACTACCAATTTCTACCAGAAATAGAGAATAGCTCAGGGCTACTTAGTGCCATCCATGCTCCACAATAAAAGGATGTGGAACAAATGAATTAATTATAGTGGCCTTTTTATTCTGGTTTTTTTTAATTGAGGATCTGGGTGGGAATTTTTCCCCTCAATTGTGGTGAGGGTGATCCTATTGCAGCCCTGCAGCAAGCATGGTAGCCTCAGACTTCCTTCAAACTTTGAAGTAGTAGAGGGGAATAAAGAGTATTCTCACAGCAGCTGGATGAGCAATGGGCTTCTTTGGGGACTGTGTCCTTGAGGACATCTCAAGGCCAAACCATCAAGGCCCTACCATGCTCTCCTAACTTGAAGGCATGCTGGAGAGCAAAAGACTCTTCCAGCCTCACCTCAGGCTGAGGGAGACATAGACTGGAGGAGGCTGCAGAGCCCCAGCAACACACATGACTTGGTTTCAAAGCCCAACCAGAAAAATATGGATGGCTTTCATTTTGAATGGCCAGTTCATTCTCTGACCTTAGGTAATAATTCAGAGCAGCTAAGTGCAAGCTAGCTTACTATATACTGAGTGAGAAAGACCGAGAGCTCTCTTGGGACCAGGCTGAGTATGGCAACTGAGACATTAAGTTGTTCAGACTGTGTTGGCCGTGTGAGCTTCAAACCTCAGCATCCTACTAGTCTCTCCTGCTCCCACTGTACAGGAATATAACTTTGATGTGGAAAAGTTTTCAATGATCTTGTCTTTTCAATGGTCTTATTTGCACATACTCCCGGGCAAATGATTGTGCATTTGTCCATTTATACTTAAAGGCAGCCGGGTAAATTCCTGGACAGTATTCTTCAACCTGATCCAGAGAGGCAGATAGACAGGCATAAATACATGCTGAATGGTGGAGTGGGAGAGAGCTCAAAAACAAATCAGGCACTCTGATATATGTGCGTGTGTGTATCCAGGCCTATGCACGCAACAGACACAAAAGACACACATCTACCCTGTGGTGATATTGGTTGCTAACTTTCAGGGTACTGCAAGGTAAATGAACAATACACACATACAGTCACACATGCGTGAGTCTATATGGAATAATGAGCACTGGGTAAACCTGCCTATCAATGTGCATAAAGAGAGGCAAGAGGAACAAGCAAGGAATGGCAGAAGTACTGAACTCTAGTTGTGAATGAGCTGCTTCTACCCGAATCCCACAGGCTCCTACAGTTTGTCATTTGAAAGTGAGACCTGAAGGTCTCCCTTCCTCATTTCTTGCCAGCAGAAGTGGCAGGAAACCTCCTTCTCTCCCTCCCAACCTTTTCACCATTCAGGCTGTGCAGGCAGGACAGCGTGCTGGCTGTGGCTCTCTTTGTATTCGGGGCACGTCTGGAAAGCTCCTTTAAGTAATAGTGCAGGGAGGGACTCCCTAATCAAGAAGTAAATACTGCCAGGCATACTAATGAGACACACACCGCTGCTATGAATGCAGCAGGCAGCAAGAGGCAGTGCTTCTGAACTGCTCCCGATGTGCATTTGAAGAAAACTCCTCAGGAGTTTTTGAAAAGGGGTGACAGGAGGAACATTAAAGAAAATAACCCTTCTCACATCCTCAACTGGTTCAGTCTGTAGAGATTACCTGGCTTTGCAGATCTGTCTTTTAGTGCTGAAAGCGATATAGCCCAGAAGAGATTCATGCGTTTGTGCTGGCAGCACCCTATTATTCAGCAGAAACACCTCCCATAGGGAGAGCTTCCTCTGCTTTCTCTTAAAAGCTGCACATGTACCTCTAGAAATCTTGCCCTGCAAAACATTCAGCAATAGGTCTTTCAGGTTCTGTGAATTAACCTTTGCATGGTTTCCTTGGCTATAGTCTTCAACCACTTCTGCCAGCCTATATGCAAGCCAAAAGCACCTATTTGACATGTTGTGAGAAAACAGAGCACTAGGCTGACCTGTGTCTTCTGCCATCAGAGGTTACCAGGGAGATGTCAGGCTGCTGCTCTCAGTAGCAGCCACACATCCCTTGTAACATTTGTTTTGTTCTTGGGCCTTCTTGTTCTGTTCTTCATTCTGCTCAAAAGACACAGCAAGATTTAAAATGTTGCATTCATTTTTACCTTCAGGAACATTTCTAATGGGCAGCACCATCATCTTACCTCTGCTGAGGAAGCTCTCTGCCATAGCCTGAACACTCCACAGAGACACCTTGAGTCACTAAAGAATACCCATTATGATCTGGAAGACACAGTTCCAGATGTTCCCCCTGTGGGCCTTGATGTGGGGAGCAATATCTGGGTAGCTTAATGAATGCAAACATTTGGGCTTTGAACAAAGATGACTGTTCCAGATAGAGTTCATGGTATTACATGAAACAAAGCTTGTCCACGCATATGACTTTTTCACCTATGAGAACCATCCAAACTCTAAACCCACTGTTACTTTTAGCCGCACTTTGTAGATAATGGTTGATTTCAGAAATTGCAACAGCATTTTCTCCCACCATCACAATCACAGATAGCCATATATTGACATGTTAACTCTGATGCATCTCCATCTCTGTGTATATTCAGAGATTGCTCGGTTTACTCATTCCTTGGACAAAAGTCCTGGATAAACTGTCCCATGGAGACTAGTCCACAAAAATTATGTGTAGACAATTTCTATTATCATACACAATGTGCAGCAGCATAATAGACACAGTGCAATCTTCAGTGCAATCCACAGATGTAAATATACACTTATGTACACTTAACTCTAATAAAAACCCAAAGGAAATGAATATCCAGTGTCCATGGACTACAACCGTAGTCTAACTATAGCTTTTCCCAAGTCACCAGCACCCAGGTGACAAAATATGCAAAAGATACATTTTAAAATGCATTTATTCTTAAACAATCAAGCCATTCCAATTATAGAATCAGAATGTGCATCAGCAAATCAAGATGTAAAAACAAAGGTGCTGAAAAATGCCAGTAGACCAAAATGGCAGTAGTATGGTCCACCTCCCTGCCCCTCTTCCCACTTACTGACATGGAAATCCTTACTCCCAAGAGCTTCTAGGTATTCTTTGAACAATTTCCCCAAGGAAATATGAAGAAGGGAGAGAAAGCAAACTCAGACCAAGACAACAGTTTCATGTAACAGGAACTCCATGTGAATGCCAGCTCTGAAGGGACACAACTTGAACATTATCCTTTGCCTTTGTTATACCACTTTTCACTCTAAAAAGTGATTGTCATTTCAAGAACTTTATCAATTATGTTAAGTAATGACTTAGTAAATTGCTCAATACAAGCTTTCATAGCTGAGATGGGATGTGAGACTGGCTTTTCCTTGACCAAAGTCAGTGCTACCTAGAAACAGAAGGCTCCAGCTAAGAAGAGAGTAAATTTTTTCACTTTTCAGTCCAAAATGACATTTGCCACTCAATTGGAGACAAAGGATTTTAAATCCTTATATCACCCCCATCAATTCTGAAGAAAGCAAAACCAGTGCAACAAACCACCAGAGGAAATTCTAGAAGTAAAGCACATCAGGTACCAATACTGATGCACCAGTGAATAGAAAAAGAACAGAAGCAACAAGACATGGTGAAGTTAAATTGCAAACAGCTCAGGATGTTCTTGGTGGAGTTCTCTCTGCTGACTTAGGACGCTCTCCTCAAATCCAGGAAAGCACAACAAACGGGAGCCAGAGTGGATGTTGTGAACACTTCACCACCAATTAACATCTTGGTTTCAGGAGGCCAAAAAATAAAATAAAATAGAATAGAATAAAATAAAACTTTTGTTCTCATCTCAGGAAATTATGAGCAGGTTGGGAAGCAGCAGAGCAAGCACTGCAAACTACAAAAGCATTTCAGACAGGATGTATGCTAAAACTGTGGTGGAAAAGAATGTTACAGCAAACCAAAAAGTAAATGTGTGTGTGTGTGTGTCCAGGCACCTCAATGTGTATGACTATATTGTCCTAAACTATATAAATATAATAGGCAAGACAGGACTATCATACATTGGCAGCAGAGGATGCAGCTTTGAGGATGAAAACTGGTGCAGCATCTTAAGAGCAGGGCAGTGAGCAGCAGCACCCTTACAGCATTCAGGACAAATATAACTTTCTCTGTACTGAGTTACTCTGTAAGAGGCTGGTGGAAGCATGTTCTACATATCTTCAGTATGGTTAAGTCTGAACTGTGGGGAAATTCAACTGAAAAGTAGAAAGATCAGCATCCAGAATGTATAATAAAATAAATAAAAATGAGCTGTAGAAGCACCCACTGACCAACACCGGTGATATCACTAATACACTCCTCTTGCCCCAAAAACAGCTCCCCAACTGTTTTCAACAGAGCTCCAACGCATTTAATTAAAAAATGGGAAAGCAGCCAGAACTTTGTTGGTGCATTCCGCCAGTGGTTCCATTTTTTCCAGAGTTGTCTGCAGTGGTAGTGAGGCAAGGCAGACAAAATCAGCAAGCTCCAGGCAGACTGTTTCTTCAAAGCCTCATTTCCTTCATGGCCATGCCCCCTGCAGCCTTTTTCCTCATGCTGCCACCAACAGAATTCCATCCAAAAACTGATTGCATATCTGTCCAACCATATATATGCTGCCTTGATTGTGTTTTGTTTTCAAGGTGGCTAGTTGGAAGCATGATTGGAGAGGCAAAAACAACACTGTAATCAGCATCCAGCTTGCTGGAGTGTATGGGTAGAGGGCAAATTACGCAGTCTAGATCACAGTGCAAGTGAAGGATCTATTGCGGTCATTGTAAAAAAACAAAAGCAAAACAACCTGCCTTCATTCTGGCCTTTTATAAACCAGAATAGGATGCATAAACCCTCAAGGCCAAAGCTATCTCTCCTCTTTCAATCCAGATTCCTCTCTCCTTTCACACCAGGGAAAAGAATCCAAGCATTCTGGCTTTTTTCTTGGTCTAAGTGCTGCTTCTACTAGACTTAAAGTAAACAGCAAGAATTCATAACAGATTAAAAAGCAGCCACTCACCCTGTGAGAACCACCACAAAGTCCATCACATTCCAGCCATTCCTTAGGTAGGAGCCTTTGTGGAAAGCAAATCCTAAGGCAATAATTTTAATTCCAGCCTCGAAACAAAATATTCCAATGAAGTATGGTTCTGTGTCATCCTAAAGAAAGATAGATGGGAGGAAATGTTATTATTAACTACTTAGACTTTTTAAAAACAATCCTACCCCACCTCTAAGGAACTCATGGTACTCTGTATGATTTCGTCCCTCCATTTTATCCTCATGACAACCTGGTAAGATAGGTTTGGCTGAATGATAAGGTGTCTGGTTCAGAGTCACCAACTGACCTGAAGAGGATGGCTCTCTATCCTGTATCTGTGTACGAATTCACTCTGGGGCCACCTTTATCTTTCCCAATATACATCCAGAACATGAGGTAGACCACTTCTGCCAAATACTCCAGAACACAATTTTCTACCATTAATAGGATAGGCAATCTGACCCTGGCACTTATTGCCAAGAGCTCACCCTTGCAACTAAAGCTACCATCTTGTCTACACTTACCAAGAAGAAAGTTCCTCTGAGCTCATGCATTTGTACCATGGCTGTATGACACTCACTTTAAAAACTAAATTATGGAGACAAATCTGCTTGGTGAGGCTGTTAGTGTGTAACCAGTCACTCACCATCCTTGATTTTTATTGCTTCTTCAGTCAACGAATTGCATGATGAAAGCCCTAGTGATAACAATTCCAGTGCAACCCAGTTTTAGATATGCTGTATAATCAAGCTCCAAGCAGAAAGAATCACCTCTTCCCACTTCACTGCTGGGAGGAAAAGGGAAGTAGTAACTGCATGTGGCATTACCCCAGGGGCAAAACTAAATGTCACATGAACACAATCCTGCTGCTGAAAATGCCCCCAGGTGCACATTGAGGCTCTCCCAATCTCTCTCTGACATTTAATAAAGCTTTTTTTCTGACTGTTTGATACAAATTTCTTCACTGTTCATTCCACACACTGTTCATTCCAATTGATCACCATCTCCTCTCCTATAAATAAATAAATAAATGAATAAATAAATCTGCTTGTTTTTCTTTTAATTGGTTGTCAGACAAGAAAAGGGACAAGGTTATCCTAAAGTTTGTCTTTAAAATTAGTAAATCCTAAGTAAACTGACAGCTTTTGTACTGGGTCACACACCCATCAGCCCTAACCAGCATAGCCCATGGTGAGAGATTCTGGGAGCTGCAGTCCAGAAACATCTGGAGTACCACAGCTAACCTATCTTTGCCCTAGGTATTGCTATGCTCTGGCCCTGGCCCCACTGGAAACTGCTAGGCTCTGACCCTGGCTCTACCCCTATAGTCCAAGGGTTTTTGAGTTGGTAGGCCCTAGCTCCACATTGCTGGGTGATGCTAACAGGGAACACAAAATGTAGTTCTTCCAAGGCAAAAGTTCAATTTGCAGTAACTTATGACAGCCTTCCTCAACTTGGGGTTTTCCTGATGTAATGGACTACATTGTCCATAATCCCCAGCTCATATGGCCAACAGCTGTGCCAGTTTGGGATGGAGAGACCAGTAGCCCAACACATCTGGAAGGTCTCACAGGTTGGGGAAGGCTGTCCTGCGGAGGAGAAGGGGTACTGATGACTGGGCTACCATTCTGGACTCTTCTTAGAAAGTTTACACCTACCGCAAGAATGATTTAAGAGGAAGAGAACACTACTCACCAATCGTTCTGACATTGGCGTCTTATCGTCATCAGGCAGATGCTGCTCCAGAGCAAGGACAATGCAGTTTGCTATGATAGTTGCTAAAATCATGTATTCAAAAGGAGTGAGGTAGAGTTAAGGAAAGTCTGACGTACGGGTAGATGTTCTAGGGATGATCAAAATAAACAGTCCTCTCAAGTATACTCTGTTTTCACATGTATACAATATACTACGGATTAGGTAACACACTGGAAAATGACACAAATATCTTTTAGCCTGGATTGCTTCATTTCTGCATCAACCAGAGAACTCAGGTCATTGGTTTAAAAGTGCTACAAATAAATAAAGTGTCCAGTCAACATCTTAATTTGATTTAAAAGCATGGAAAATGGGAACTCAGCCTTGAATACTATGTAAAAGCAGCCTAATGGATGGAAAGTGCAGTGAAATGAAACTGCTGGATTCAAGCAAGGTCAATGAAATCTCCTACGCTGGATGGGCGAAGCAAAAAACACCCTGAAAAAGTTGCACATATATTGTTGCTCTTCAAGTTGAATCTGACTTAGATTGACAGTCTCATAGGGTTTTCTTGGGAAGATTTATTGCCATTGCCTTCCTCAGAAGCTGAGAGAGTGTGATTTACTCAAGGTCAAGGAAATGTTCTTCCAGAGTCTAATGCAACATTCAATCCGCTATATTACACTAGTTGTTCTTATTTGACATTTCTAGGGGAGCAGTTTTGCTGGAGGGCATAGCTGCAAATAAGAGCACATACAACATGACAGCAGACTTAGGATTGCCTTGACTGTACACTTGTTAGGGAACTCTCTGATGAGCTTAACTGTATGACATTGGACATGTTTGCTGAATTCAAACTTTACATTTTCTGGCATGCAGACAAAAGAATTTTGTGTCAAGGAAGGGTTTTCAGATTTTTTAGTGGACCTTACACGATGGAGATCATTGTTCCTCATTTGAGCATTAAAAGGTGGGCATCTGATGATGCTAAAGAAGCAGTACAATGTGTTCATCTGCCATAGATTTGAACCAACCATATTAATAGAAATATAAGTAACACACTACAGAGCGAGATACGAGGGTCCAGGAAAAATAAAACAAAGGGTTCGGTCAGAGAGTGGGTGGTGAAAGGGCAAGCTGGAGAAAACATTTTTGTGCGTGTATGGTCTGTACATATGTGCACACATGTATATGCACACAGACATTTCTGCTTTTTAGGCTTACACATTTCTAATGATTCACATTGGCAATATATTAACTATTTCTCTGCAAAGTCTGTTTCTTTGTTTACATGTCTAATGTAGCTGTCACGACTAAATAAGCTGCTACACCCTGTCCAATACCACCAGGACCTTATCTGTTCAGAGAGGAAACTCAATATTTGGTTCTTAGCCAGAGTTATTTTTGAGTCTGTCAATCCTTTTTTCTGTTCCTGTTCTTTATTAAAAGTTATTTTTGAGCCACATCTAATATATTGTAGTTACCTATGCAATTTCTTCAGAAAGTGACTAAAACTCAACCTTGTTACTGCATGAAAGTACAAAATGTGATTTCTAGCACATCGCAGTTGCATGAGGAAGCCACAGTGAGCATCCTTCATCCAGCAGACTAGTAGACTTGCACTAAAATATGAATCAAATAACACAGCCTCTTCTGAATCCTAATCTGAAAATTCTGGCATCCACTCCAAAATCCCGCAAGGTTTATCAATACATCCCACTTACAGAAAGTGTAGAGATGAAGCACCATGTATTCTCACAACGTAGCCTTTTTGCCTCAAAAGAAAGAAGAGACAGCAAAAGAAAACATCCGTTTCCACTATTACCTTTCATTCATGCTCTGGTATGTATACACAGAATATTTTACCTAACTGTAACCATTTCAAACTTCCCCAAAGTTCTGCCTTCCTAGTGTCAATTTATACAGTACCAAAACTGAGAGTTTCTGTATAGAGAGAATTAAAGTCCTTAATTTTTTCCTCAAATCTCTAGAGTAATTTGAATTATGAAGTTAAAACCATGTGAATAGGAACAGTACAGAACTGATAAATCAGGAGTTCTTGATTTGAGATACCAGCCTCTCTCTATAGCATTGTTCATAGAAATATTCAGCAGCACCAATAGATCACCAAACGCTACTGTTCTGCTGTTTGACTCAAATACAAACAGTAGCTTCTGATTACTCAATCAGCTCGACATCTTCTTTACTTGCTAAGCATGTGCTTGAAACCACCTATACAGAAAGACAGATATCATAGTTTATGAACTTCTCATTAATAGCCACGGAGACAGGCTGCTTCAGTGACTTGCAGCTGGTTTTTCTTCACAGTTGCGCTGAATGGAACTTTTGAAGCTATGTGAAAGTTATGCATTTCTGACCTCAGCATCTTTCAACATAACTTAGAGGAAATTTAGGAGGGACAGTGCCCTAGTCACCGTCTCACAGTGGAGGAAGGCCACTGCCCCAGTGCCACACCAAGAGCCCTGTAGCAACAGAGCTGGAAAGTGGCCTCGCAAACTCCTGTTCTTACTGCAAGCTCACTCCTATGCAAAAATAAGATTTTCCTGACAGCTAGCTGCAGCAAAGCATTCAATCTCTGTAAATCTATCTACAATGAGCGAAGACCAGAATTGCTCTCACCAGCTTTTCTCTCTTGCTGGTCCACAGAACTGTAACAAAATGGAACAGGAGAAAGCTATAATGCATACCAGAGAGCCCTACTATATGACATATATCCACTCTGCATCTTTTGCACAGCCAACTTACATTCTACCTATGGCTTTCACCAGGAAACATCACACATATGCTGCAGGCATGTACAATGGCCCTAGGAATGACAATCAATGTAACATTTATACTGCAGTGCACCCACTTCCAAAACTGTTTCCCATAACAGACAGCAAATTTTTTCAGAGTGATTACTCTCAAAAGGGGGAAAATTTGTTTGCACTGATTTGTTAGCATTGTGATGTCATTATTATATATGGGTATATCCATCTTTTCAGTATACAAATACTTCCACAATAAAACAGTAAATAATAATACGGTTAACAGTTTCACATAATATTAAGTCCTCGAACCCTACAACAAAGCAGGGTTAAAAATGTGCAATACATGGAAATTATCAGTAACAAGACCTGTGAAAAGCAAATGGCTTTTATAGGAGAAATACTGAATCTTCCCTTGTGTTGAGTCCCTGAGCTGTTTACCTATTGCTACTCTCCTGTCATTGGACAAGTAATAAATAAGAGTTGTGGAATGTGAGAAGTTTCCTGCCTTCACCGCTTCTATGAAGCCAAAGAAGCAGACAGTTGCACCTGTTCAGACTTTTTATCAGACCTTTGGAAGGATAAGAACACACATTGGCATCATACAAAACTTGGGACATTATGTGATACCCTGCTGCTCCTGTGTTGGTACTTTCCTTTGCTGTCTCTGCAGGGGGACAAGTGGAGAGACTACTTCATCTTTGCAAGTGTTGGCTGGATGTCTTCCTTCAGATAGAAAAGCAGCTCCTTTTAACAGTGATGCTAACTGGTTTACCAGGAGAACAGATGGCTCTGTTAGCCCAGTGCTAAGAGAAGAGAACACAGTTGCCTTCATCTCGGTAGAGGGGGCTACTTTTTCTTCTGTCAGAAACTTTGAGACTTTGGCAGCCAGAACATCTTCTCCTATAACTGCACTCCCATGTTGTCTCCATTGCATTTCTCTCAGCTCCTCTCCAGAGAGCAAAAAAAGTGATACTTGCACTAGCTGTTCCTGTTCCCTACATCCAGTGATGTGCTTGCTTTAGGTGGCTAATTTGTTGCAACACCTCTTTGGAGGAGGGTTGTCACCTTCTTTCCCAGCAGGGCTCCTATGACTTTAACACCTGTGTGACAAAGAGAAATGCGGCATTTCCTCCATCATCTACATGTACTGGTGCTGGGGAAAACCCAAGCCTCTTCTTTTCTGCTTGTTCTATCCCTGTTAGCAGCACAGAAGCTCTGACTGGGGCAAAAGCAGCAACCAGCTTGGGGAGGGATGCTCAAGGAGCATGGACCTATATGCTTTCTTCTAGCATTTGTCTCCTTGCTCTTTTTTTTTTTTTTTTTTGATCCCCATCTGATCTCCTGCATGTTATCTAGCTGTGCTTCTATAAGAAAGAGCAGTTCAGAGTCATGGGCGTTTGGCCTACAGAAGTAGCAAATAGGTACCCTCTGGTTTGCACACCATTCCTTTTTCCATTTCTCTTCCAAGGAAAGTGGGGAGCTGTTACCTGGAATGTTGTGCACGTGAGATCCCTGTACAACTCTCTGATTCCTCACCACAGCCTACACTGTCATGGAGTTTAATCTGTTGAACAGGGAACAACATTTTACTGTTTAGTCCCTTTGTCCTCCCATACTAGGATCTTTACTTCCACATCTATGCACCTTGTTTTCTCCTAGAGCCAGCTCCTCTAGCTGCCAAGCTGGAGGTATTTGGTGGAAGGAAGCCTGTAGGAAATCTGGATTGTTTTTATTTTTTTTAGGTGGGTCTTTTTTGTGTTTTTTTTGCGGAGGAACAATGTCCTTCCTCTCTGGGTCTTCTTCTTCTGTGCTTTGTGCTTTCACACTGTTGCTACACATTATAAACGTCTTTTCCGTAGTATCAGTGCTTTTCTTCCAGTTGGCAACTCCTCCCCCCAAAAAAAGCCTTCCTTTTTGCTTCTGCTTCCTGTGTTAACACAGTGTTGGAGCAGTGCTGTGTGTGATCACAGCATTCATCTTAGAGGTGTGTGCCTAGTTTTGGTGCACCTTGTAAATATGCATTGAGTGTGATGCAATTCAACAGAGCACATATGTGCCTTACAGCAGGACATCTCGAGTGATCTAATGTGGAAAACCTGCAACTTTCCCCTAGTACAATATTTATGTCCATTGGCTACAATTGTTTTTTTCTTTCCTGGAAAATTCCCAGTGACTGGCAGCTGATGGTTCATGCACCAGCCTCAAATCATGGACCATCACTTTGAGTAGCACCAGCATATTGCAAAGACAAAAGATGTAGTTGCTGTCCTATCCACAAATCTGTGCATGAATTGCAGGCTTATGATCTGTGAGTTTCTTTTCCCTGAAGTCTCTCGGGTTCCTCAATATGTCAGTTCCATCCTTGGTGTCTGGAGACCCATTTCCCTTGATGTGACCCATCTGTAGGCCACAGGTGGGAAGCAGCATCTGTGGTATCTCATTAGGAGAGGTGCGTGATATGTGTGTGTGGACTGCATATTTACGGTTGAAGTGTTTCAGTATTCATATTTGGCCACAGAATGTGCACACTGTTTATCTTAGGTGTGTGCGTGTGCTGGATGCAGGATCATTTCTGAAAAGAACTCTTCTCTCCTGGATGTGTAGCACTGTGCTAGACTAAGAATGGGTAACAATCTTTTCTGGAATGAAGAAACTGCTAACCCAATGCTGTCATAGCCATTTTGGTCTTGTACTGTACATTTTTGATCTTTGTAATTGCATCATATGCCTTTCCCCATCTTGGCATGTAAAGGGGGCTTTGGAGCCTCAGTTGAGCTGTTGCATCAGCAGCTGCCAGGCTTAGACTGAAAGACTTATTTAAGAGCTACAGACCTCACCTTTTCCCGGTTCTTTCCAATTTCTCTCCCGCTCTCTAAATCTAGCCCGCCCTTTCACCGCACAGGAGTATGGCTATTTTAATTTTTAAAAAAAAAAAAAAAAGCTGGCTGGCAGGCAAATATTTAAACTCCCCCACCCACAAGATCTGGGTCTAACAAACCTAATCTAGATCATTTACCTATAAGTAAGCATGAAAGGGACAAAAGAAAGTAACTTTTGACTTCATGCTACACAATTATAAGGGCACAAAGTTTCACTTTACTCAATTAGGCCTTAATTTGGTCAGGTGCTTATACAAATTTCCTCTTCCTCTCATGTAGTAAAATGTAGAGGCCTCACTGTGAGGGGCTACTTAGGTACCCGGGTGCTTTTTGGTGGTTCTGGGTTCTGCTCCCACAGCAGCAGGAGTGGCGGATGGGGGAGTCTGGGGTCTGGCTTGGAGCATGGGGTATCTGTGGGGAATCTACCAGTGCCACAGCTGGAGGGAGCTGAAGGACCTGCAGGAACCATGGGTGCAATGAGGATGGTGGTAAGGCTGGGAGATTCCCCCCTCCTCCAAGAAAACCTCTTATTGAGAGCCCAGGCACAGCTGGAGCCTGGCAAAACAGTGCAGCTGTACTGCGGAAGTGGCCTCACCTAATCTCCTCTGTGTGGGGGCAATGATGGAAACTGTAGTGGCAACATTAGTGTTGGCTGGTGACCGCTAGCACTGGGTCAGCAGCAACAGTTAGGCAGAACAGGAGAGGGATCTGCACCTTCTCTCTTGTGTCAGACCACAGGTGAATATTCCTTGGAAACACCCAAGTCAGTAGTTGTGCTTCAGTATTAAAAATTAAGCCACATAAATGCTCTTAAAATAAGTAGCTTTCTTTGCAATTTGATGTCAGATATATCAAACAGCACTGTGCATCCTGCCCCACATTTATTTAAAAAAACTCTCTCTCCATTCTGTTAAAAAACACACCCATATCCCTTGAAATGCTGAGCTTGGGCACAAGGTACGATTTCATCTAACTCAACAGTTTTTGACAGGGGATTGTCTCACTGAAAGGTTTGCAAATAGAAAAAGGGTGGTCCAAGAATCACTAATTGTTACAGGTTCCTTTGGAATTTAATGCATCTATTCTAGGAATTCATCAGTAATCGTTCAGTCAGTTCTTAATTCTTCTTGTATTCATTACAGAAAGCAGTAGAATATAGAACATTTTTAAAGACCTATAATAAACCTACTTTAGAGTTGCCAGAAGTCAAAAATAACTTGAAGGCACACATCAACAAATAAATCTGCATCAAGCCCCCAAATTGTCCATAACTGCAAAAGGTGCAATGTCTGAATTATCAATGGAAGTGAAAGGATATCACAAATTGCGAGATGTTTATTGGTTAGGCCTTCAAACACCAATCTCCGAGACCCTTCCTTGACACACCTGCACACACACCCTTGTATTTGAAGGCTGCTTGGCAAAGAATGTTTCTGGGCATGTGCAGACGGTCTGCCTCTCAAGAGATATCACACATGGGAGGCACACTTCCAGCCACGAAGACAAGAACTCAAGAAGATCTGGACCCATTCATACACATAAACTCTCACACACACACACACGCAGGGCAACTCGTTTATTTTAAATACCGTCGGTTCCCTGCCCTTTTCATTAACATCCATAGGGCACCAGATCCCGTCTGATCTTGGACGCTTTCATGGGAGACCGCCAACGAATACCAGGTGCTGTGGACTATACTTCAGGGGGAAGGACCTGGCTAAACCACCTCGGAGTATTCCTTGCCTAAGAAAACTCTATGAAATTCAACGGGTCACCGTAGGACGACAGAGGACTCGCAGGTCCGCACGCACACGGAGACTGATGTTCATGTTAAAGCCTCTCTTTCTGCCCCACCAAAGGCTGCCTTCCAAGCTGGAAGCCTCTGGTTCGGAGACCACCTCGGCCTCCTCCTCTCCCTCCTCCTCCTTCCTCAGTGGCTCCGCCACAGCAACGAAGAGGGGCCACAAGAACGATCTCTCCTTCCCTTCCTTCCCGCCCCCTCTTCCCCCCTGCTGGCTGCCCGAAGGCTCGGCGCGTGGCGGCGACGAAAGGGCTGCCCGAGCGCGCGCTGAGCTCCCCGGACAGCCAGCCAGCCAGCCAGCCAGCCAGCCAGCCCGCACGCGCTGGAAAGTGGAGCAGCGCGGAGGCAGGCGCGGAAACGTGCCGCTGGGACCGGCCCAGTTCTCCGGGTGGGCAGGAGGGGCTGAGACTGCAGTGCGCGCCGCCGCCCTCTTCCTCCTCCTCCTCCCCCTCGCAGCGGCAGCGGCGCCCCGTCAGCTGCTGAGCCAGGGCGCCCGCTCGCTCCATCGCTCGCTGCAGGCCCTTCCTGCCCATTGATTGGCTTGCGCGGAAAGAGGCCTGAATCAGCGGATCCGAAGCGGGAGGGGGGAGTGAGCGCGTGTGAGCCGGGGACGCGGAGCGGCGGGGGAGGGGAGCCGAGAGCGCAGCGGGCCGCGCCTGGAGCGGAAGGCGGGAAATGGCATTCGGCCGAGCCGAGGCACTAGCCCTTCGGGACAAGAGGCACGATCCGTACCCCTCCCCAAACGGCAGACGTTACAGCCACTTTCCGTGAAGAGGCAGAAATTGCTTTTGTGATGGATGCTTTCCACTGTCTAAGCCCCCAGAGCCCCCAGAAGTCCTGCCCTAGATGAATTTGCCCCTCCATAGTCTCCTGGGCGCTCCGAGCCAGCTTTCGCGACCCCTCTCAGCCTCGAGGGCATTCCGTCTGGCAGGAAGAGGCGCCGAGAGCAAGGGGACGGGCCCGGGAGGTGGGATGGCGGGGAAAGGCCCAGAGAGCCTCCCCCTGTCCTCAGGGCTAGGAAGGCAGCAGCCACGTGCACCAGCCTCGCCGCCTTTTCCCTCCAGAATGAGCCTCAGCAGCTGTTGCGGTGCCACGCACAGCAACGAAAAGGGAAGCAGGCGGCCCCTAGTCTCACACTCCCCCGGTGCGCTGGGCACAGGGGCTCCAGCGTGATGTACCGCAAATAAATCGCATTCCGTTAGCCTCGTCCCCGGTACCTCCCCTTCGCTTGCTCGTTTGTGCGACGCCAGGGGCCTCACCCCACCCCCGCCCCGGCACACTGCCACTCTCCCACACTAATTCTCAAGGGTAAGCCGGTATCGCTCCACATTACCGGCGGAGGGCCGGGGAGCCCAGGGGACTGGATGCCCCGCCACTGGGGGACGGGGAGAGATCTTCCAACCGGAAACCAAGATGGTCGAGACCCCGGGGAAATCGCGCGTGCACGTGTGTGAGTTTCATGGCAAACTTGTCCCAAAGTGGGAAAGTAATGGCTCGTGGGCAACTTGCCATCCCCGGGATCTGGGACCAATAACCGATTACTGTATGTCCTAATCCCTTACCAGAAATGGAGGAGGAATTTGTAGGTTTGCCTTCAAGCTTTCAAATGCTTTCTAAACAGCAATACAGAGAGTAACACCCTTTGCCTCCTCTGATCTCTGCAGGACTAGAGTCCAAGGGGTGATCCGTATGTCATAACCAATGGCGAGGAATGCTGGGAGATGCTGTCCAACCACATCTGGCGGCCTGCGCCATTCCCGCCGCTGCTCTAGAGCTCGCCCTGGCTGGGTTGCAGTGGGAAATCTGTGTCCTCAGAATGTGGAACGCCTGTTCATTCCAGCAACGCCATTTCAACTCCTGAAAACGGCTTTTGCCGCTTTCCACTTAAGGGGGAGGAATCACTGCCGGCTCAGTCAACGAGGCAACCAAAGGAAACCAGAGCAACAGCCTGGCCTCTGTGCTCGCAGGTGGCAAAGTTGAGAAACGGCGGGGTAGCGAGGGCAGCGGCTTGGTGCCGAGCCTGTTTTCAGCACGCTGGCCAGCTCCTCACCCGGCCGCTGGCTCTGCTCAGCGGTCACGCCGTGAGAGAGAGGACTTTGCCCGGCCTTCCTCGGTTTGGCAGGGCCGTGTTTGCAGACCGACGCACCAGGGCAACCCTTGACTCACAGCTGCTGGGGCGGCACTGCGGGCGGGGGGAGCGGAAGCGGAGGGGTGGGCGCACGAGAAACACAGCCAGCGCCACCACAGGAGGAACAGGCCTGAACTGAGGCTGACAGAGCCCTGTCCACAGCCACTCGAGGTTAAATACATGCAAGGAAAGGAGGGCCCCCATGTGCAGGCATTTTGCAGGCTGCAAGAGCCCTATTTCAACACAGCTAATGGCAAATCTGTTGATTCTCCTTACCAAATTATAGCTATAATCATTTCTATAGCACTTTCAATGAGCAAATGCCTTGCCTTTATCTTCCTCTCTGTACCAGCCCTGTGAGACAGGTCTTATTTTACAGATGATGGATGAAAAGGGTGAGACAGTTTCAATACAAAGCAAGTCACACAACACCGAGATCTGGACCGAGTTTTCCCAAGTGCAATTTTTAAAAAAATGCTATTTCAAAGGCAAAAGGTTATATTTTGGACTCCAACTCCCAGCACTACACCTGGCTCTGCTGGTTGGGGTTGTGATGCCTGAGATAGTTGTCCAAAAAGGAAATTTTCCACGCTCTAATGTTAAGACAGGCTAATTTAGCATCTATGAGCCCTAATTTAGCATCTATGAGCCCTAAATCCCAAGTCTTGAAGGTGCTATTTGTTTTACCTCCCCTACGTCCACAAGTTTTCCAGCTAATATCAAGCTGAAAAAGCAATTTCAGGTTGAAAAAGTATTAAGTCCATTCAGCTGAACTGTAAAATTCTTTTGGATTGTCCTGTAACATACATTCACTTTTCTTCTTATGTGGTTCTGTCATCCAGACTAGGGATGGAACAAGTGTTCAACAATTTTCTGACTGTGGTTGAAATCTGGTGTTCCTGACCACTCAGGAAACGCTGATGGAAAGGAAAACAGTGCTTGGAGAGTTCCCGCGAGTGATGGGAACTTTTGTTGTTGTTGTTATTCACAACAAAACAGCACAACTTTGTCAACTGTGCACAACCTCAAAAAGTACACAGTTGGAATACAGTGCAAGTCTCCAAGGGAAAGTTGTGCACTTATACTACATAAAACTGTGCAGCTTTTATAAGTGTACCAATGGTTCAGCATTGAAAAGGGGAGAATGTAACAGATCATTCCCTGAATGCTAAGCCCTAAAGTTGTGTATCTTAACTATGAAAACTGTGATGATTTTCTCCACTAATTCACTTCATCTGCACCAGGGCTGCTTCTCTCCTACTGTCTCCTCTGACACTGCTCTTTCTTGTCTGTTCCCCCCGTCTCCTGCAACTCTCTCCCTGAACTCTCTGGACACTGGGCTCCTCTCCTTTCTTGACCTGCCTGCCTACGCTGATTTTTTTATTCCTTCTGATCCCTGCTAATTCGCTTCATCCCCATGAAGGTTGCTCCTCTCTTGATAGCCCATCCTTTGCCTGTCTTTCTTGGCTGCTTTTTTTGGGGAACTTGTTCCCTGAATTCTTTGGGCTCTGAATCTGTGCTCCCTTTTGTTCTTGACCTGCCTGTCCATTCTGATTCCCTTAGTCCTTCTCAACCCTGCTAATTCACTTCATTTCTACCAAGGCT
The DNA here is from genome assembly GCA_948474755.1 of Ctenosaura bakeri. Taxonomy (NCBI): domain Eukaryota; kingdom Metazoa; phylum Chordata; class Lepidosauria; order Squamata; family Iguanidae; genus Ctenosaura; species Ctenosaura bakeri. The sequence goes on from CAOLHI010000727.1 coordinate 307,915, forward strand.
GCTCTCCTCCTGCCACTCCCTCCTTCACTGCCTTTTCTGGGGTGTTTTTTGTGTAACTTGCACCCTGAATTTTCTGGGCTCTGTGCTCCCATTCTTTCTTGATTTGCCTGCATACTCCATACTCCAGCTGAGAAATATAATGGCAAAGAAGGGGATGGCAGGAGAGGAGCAACCTTGGCTGGGATAAAGCAAATTAGCAGAGATGAGAAGGAATAGGGGAATTGGAGTAGGCAGGCAGATCAAGAATGAAGGAGAGTGCAGACTCAGAGCCCAGAGTGTTCAGAGAGCAAGTTGCAGGAAAAACCAGCCCAGAAAGGGTGCCAGAAGAGGGGGACAACAGAAGAGCACCCTTGGCAGTTATGAAGTAGATGAACAGGGATGAAAAGGAACTGGGGTATTAGAGTAGTCAGGCAGGTCAAGGAGAGCACAGACTCAGAGCCCAGAAAGTCCATTGTTTGGGGATTCCTTAGAGAAGAAGAAAGAAGGCAACTGATTGTGATTTTTGCTTCATGCCTTGGTCCTTCTGTCTAGAAAACTAGCCCCAAAACTCCAGTGTGCAATACAACTTTATTTATTAATTCCTGTTATTCAATTGATAGCTCTATAACTGTGCAGTTGTTATTCATAAAGTTGTACACTTCTGAGTAAAACTGGGCAAATAAAACTTCTTGCAAATGCACAATTTTTAAACATGGCGAGTTTTCCATCCTTTGTGAAAGAAAAAAATTCCACATGTTTCAATCTAATGGGAAGTTATAATGATGCCTTTTCCTCAACATCTGTTGAGAAATAAAAAATTGAGAATTTCTATTCCTAATCCAAGCTAGGTTTTTACCACACTCCTTTCCCTCTTATTTGACAATAGCTCTGGATTAGAAACTGAGATGAACCTTACCTCACATTATTCTTACATTATTCTTACTTGGGGTCTCCATATGAGTTTGTGGCAGGAGGAGGAGGCTTCAAGATAACCCCCTTTGTGTGCAATCAGTTGAAACTGCTATAGGCAGCCAAAAGAGTGTGTGTCATGTCTGCAGCAAAGAAGGCAGTAAATCACAAGCAGCACAACTCCTACTTACAAGACGAGAGTCAAAGAATGTCTAAACAGAAAGGAAGCCTAGAGCAAACAAATCCAAAGGGGCCAATCCAAACCATAGTCCAAACAGGCAGAGTTCCAAGACAACCAGATCCAAGAGCACAGCACAGGGTTTCAGGGCCAAAGAGGCCAGTTGCTGACCCTGGGAGGAAAGGCCAGCTGGAGCCCTTTTTTTATCTATGGCTGCTGTCACCACAGGTGTTCCCTCATTAGGGCTCGCTTGCTACTTAAACGGGCCGAATGACACAAGCCTTCCCTTTCACGGCATCTCTGCTGCAAGGTAGGTATGTCAGCTATGTCTTCCTCTATTTGTTCCCCTGGCTCAGGCCCCAGTTGTTGTTGTATATTATCTCCCTTTGGACCAGCTTCTGGGGACACTTCAGCCTCTGGGGAAGCCTCTGCCTCAGAGTCAGAATCCTCCTCCTTGCTGCCACGGTCTCCTTGCTGCTACGGCAGTGGGGAATATGGGCCAGGGCTATGTCACTTGAACCTACATTTCCCAATTAAAAATCCTGAAAGCTATCTGTGAAGGAACTAGACAAGATCCTTAAGTCCAAAGATATATAATTAAATAGCAAAGTCAGAATCATCCATGTCATCGTATTTCCAGTTTCTGTGTATGGTTGTAAAAGGTGGCCAGTGAAGAAAGCTGATAGGAAGAAAATCAACTCAGTTGAAATGTGGGGCAGGAGAAGAGTGCTATGAATACTTTAGACTGCTAAAAAGACAAATAAATGGATACAAAAGCAAATCAAACCTGAACTTTCCTTAGAAGCCAAGAGGACTACACTGAAGTTGTCATACTTTGGACATATCATGAAATGACATGAGTTAATAATGCTCAGCAAAGTGGAAGGCAGTATAATAAGAGGAAGACAGCATTACAGATGGAGCCACAGTCCGCAGTTTGCAAGACCTGAACAGGGCTGTTAATAATAGGGTCTCTTGGAGGTTTTTTTAGGCAGAACAACAAAATGTAATTTGCCCCTGGGGGTTAAACATAAAGACAAATAATGTAACAATCGTTTACATTTTTACTAGGGAGCAAATAGCAGTTTGATTTGGGAAACAGTGGGGGGGGCAACAATAATGCCTTCTTGCCCCAAATTATGGCCACACCAACCATCACCTCATCCACTGTGGCTGGTCATTCCATTTTAGGAAAAAGGGGAAACCCTGTTTGTACATCTCCCTTCATACACTTAGTTTTCCCTCTACATTTGAATTTTTTTACATACACCTACATGCCACAGGAAGGGCTGTGATTCACTGGGGAGCCCATGTTTTGCTCCCAAGTTCAGTCTCTGAGCAAGGCCAGAAAAGGCCCCTGTGTGTTGCTATCACTCAGTTCGTAGACAATACTGAGCTTGATTTCTGACTCAGTACACCATTCCTTAACACTGTCATTTACCTTTATGTATCTGTATTACTTAAATACAGGATGCAAGTGGCATGAAATAAACTCCACAGATTCTCTGCTCCTGAGAATTGTCTAGGTTTGTGGCAACAAATATTAAGCAGTAATTCAATGGCAACACAAAGCAAAGCACCAGGCAGTTTCTGTTGCCACAGAATAAAACAAAGTAACCACACACATACTTTGGGGTTCCCACTTTCACAACAAAGCACAACAGCAAACCTTAGGGCTAATCCATACAGTGCTTCCCTTGACAAGCCAGAGGGAACAACAACATGTAATATACAAAATGATTAACAAAGAAATCTGATCCTGGGAGTCTTATCAGTATATCACAGAATACATTTACTGTGTGTTAATATCTACATTTTCTCACGAGCATGTGGAAACAGTGGGGGCTGAAGTGGGAGGAACCACACAAGTTGGTCTTCAGTGTGTGTCTGAACACATTCCAGGCCTATACATCATCATTACCTGGGTTAAGTTCCCCTAAGACCAACAGAACAAAACAAATATCAGAAAGATGCTCAAGCAGCAGGAACAAAAGCTAATTCAACAGTATTCAGTTCACTGAGAGGAAGAAATTGAAGTTAGCAGCAAGTTGTACTGTTAGAGATCCTGGCACAGAATGATTTTATTACCACAAGGCCTAACTGACAAGATACCTTAGAAATCTGTCCTTCCCATATAATGGGCAATGCTTGTGTACCTTGGCATACCAACACAGATGATCTTCAGATGGCAATTTGACTCTCTTCCCGTATTGCCCTGTAGTTCTGCAAGCTGGCTATTAAATGCTGATGCACCCGTACCCCCGTTCTCAAATCCCAATTAACCCTAGTTTCTGGCAGGGTAGTGGGAAGAGTCAACCGCCTGTACGTTTTATCATTAAAAAAAATAAACTCCAATATTTTATGTCTCCAGCGAGGAGAAGCTTTTACTTTTGCAAACTGTATCGATTTAATCCTAGAGGCAACTGGCAGCAGTCCCAGGAGCTTAATCAATATAGCAGGACCCTACAGCATCTCACTGCAACGCAGCTCTCTCCTTCCCACTCCCTTCCCCTCTCCCTCCCTGAAATGCTACTCAGTATGAGCCCATGTCTTAAAAGGATCACAGAGGAGAGGGTCACATTGTTACATGAGCAAATCAACCCAGAAGCCCAACTGGCACCAATGCCACAGGGAAGACACTGAAAATGAATCTGACAAAATCTGACAGAAATTGTGTCTTTTTACCATGGTCACTAAATGGAATCTTCAAGCCCAGAGACAGGTACCTTTAAGTACCAGATGCTAGGAGACAAGCAGAAAACAGGGAAAGGTCATCTCAATACTGCCCTGGTTGTGAGCATCCAGAGGCATCTGGTTTGCAGGGATCACAGATGGAAAGCTGGGTTACTAAATGGGCCTTTTTGGTTTGATTCAACAACTCAGTTTCTTACACTCAGAATTCGGGAATGTCTCATCCCGTGTGTGATGTGGAGGGGCAAGGATGCAAGTGGCCAGGAAAAAAGGAATAGAGTTGTTTGACTCAGATCTAGATGGTCACAGTTCTTGTTGTTTTGTCGTGTGCCTTCAAGTAATTTCCAAATTAAGGCGAAATAATGCAACCCTATCAGTGGGTTTTCTTGGTAAGATTTATTCAAAGTGGGTTTGCCATTGCCTTCCTCTGAGAGAGTGTGATGTGCTCAAGGTCACCCAGTGGGTATCCATGCCCTGGTGGGTATTGGAACCCTGGCCCCCCACAGTCCTAGTCCAACACTCCAGTCACTACGTCAGGTTGACTCAAAGGGTCACAGACTCAATATAAAACATCCCTCCTCTCCCCACCTAAAGATGAACATTAAATCACCCTTCTCTTGAAAATGGTAGCAGAATTGCAGGAGGCAGGGATCCGTGGACAGTAGGAACACCAGCAGCCATCCGGCAAAAGAACCTCAGAGGAATCACCACTCTTCTCAGGCTGTCCTTAAAACCCCAGTTTGTTGGAAGCTGGAAGAGAAACCACAGACAATGGGAGATTCCATTACTGTGGTTTTGTAATAGGCTTCCTCTGCAGAATGGATTATTTCTGCTCCTGGTGGACGAATGATTCATATTTGTCCTGCTCTGGAGCACTGCTGGGCTGTAAGCAGAGGTTGGGGAAGTTACCTTTTTGGAATACAACTCCCAGAACTCCCCAGACACATAGTCCAAAAAACCTTTTAGGCCAAAAAAGTCACCTTCCTAAGCTCTGGCTGAAAAAAAAACCAAATGGATTTCAGAACAACAACAGGCATCTCACAAAGATGTATTCCCACTTGAAATCTTAGCAGAGCCCTCTGAGTTCCTCACTCCTGGTTGTCCTCTTTCCCACATTTCACTCCCTCACTGAGGAAAGTGGAATGCCAAAATGTGCAGCACTAGTTGCACATTTTTTCCTTGTCCCCTGCCGCACAAATCCTGCTGAAATGAACATTTTTGAGCCCCACAGCAGCAACTGGGCAAGGATTCAATTCCCTCTACAGAAACTGTTTCCAGAGACAGATGGCAGCCAACACCAAGGTGGTCTTGTGATCCACACCAGTGGCTTCAGAAGCAGCAGAGCACCTCTTGGGGCCATCTCTTTCCTGTACACCCTCCACATTTGCACCTTACCCTTCCCTGAAAGGAGTGAGGGCCAGACATCTTTCACAAAGGAAAATCAGCCATGTCTTAGGCATGTGGAAGGGAGCCAAGCAGGACACAGGTAGTCTGCAACCAGCCATAAGGACTGGTCATGTTGCCATGACAATAGAACAAGGCCCTCCCCTCATTCATCCAGGCCATACTCCCTTTACTGGATTAGTTTGTGTTCTATGCATTTCTGCTGTACTTTTAGGGGAAAGCCCTCACAGTGCGGCTTGTGATAAAAATGTTTAAAGCAATACAACCACAGAATGAACAACTCATAATTTTAAAAAAGCAGATAAAAGCAGAGTCCAGCCATACAATCTCTAGATAATTCAAACACCAGCATGGTTCAGGAGTCTCATCACACTACATGTCTTTGCTTCTTCAGACATCAGGAATGAGAATGCAGGGCTCCTGCTTTCCCCAGGCATCCCTTTCGCTTCTCAGTATCAGGGGTAGACCTCAGGGGTGCTGGTGAAGCAAGACAAGTCTTGGTTTAGTGCAGGGATGGGAGATGTACGGCCCCCTTGACATTCATAGAAATCATAGAAGTGTAGAGTTGGAAGAGACCCCAGGGGCCATCCAGTCCAACCCCTTGCCATGCAGGAACACCCTCAAAGCACTCCCAACAGATGGCCATCCAGCCTCTGCTTAAAAACCTCCAAAGAAGGAGACTCCACTACACTCCAAGGTAGCATATTCCACTGCCACACAGCCTTCACCATCAGAAAGTTCTTCCTGAGGTTCAGGTGGAATCTCCTTTCCTGCAGCTTGAATCCATTGTTCCTTGTCCTGGTCTCTGGAGCAGCAGAAAACAAGCCCACTCCCTCCTCTACATGGTATCCCTTCAAATATTTAAACATGTCCCCTCTTAACCTTCTCTTCTGCAGACTAAACATACCCAGCTCTCTAAGTCTATCCTCATAGGGCATGGCTTCCAGGTCCTCTCACCATTTTGTCGCCCTCCTCTGGACTTGCTCCAGCTTGACCATATCCTTCTTGAATTGGGGTGCCCAGAACTGGACACAGTATTCAAGATGAGGTCTAACCAAAGCAGAGTTGAGTGGTACCAGTACCTCCCTTGATCATACTCCCTTGATCATACCATACTCTTATTGATGCAACTGAGAATTGCATTGACTTTCTTGACTGTTGCATCACACTGCTGACTCGTGTTCAGCTTGTGGTCTATGAAGACTCCTAGATCCCTTTCACATGTACTGCTATCCAGCCACATGTCCCCCATCCTATATTTCTGTATTCCATTTTTTTCTACCTAAGTGTAGGACCTTACATTTCTCTCTGTTGAAATTCATTTTGTTAGCCTTGGCCCAGCTCTCCAATCTATCTAGGTCATTTTGAATTTTGATCCTGTTCTCTGGCGTATTAGCAACCCCTCCCAATTTCGTGTCATCTGCAAATTTGATCAGCATGCCCTCTATTCCTTCATCCAAGTCATTGATGAAGATATTGAACAGCACTGGGCCCAGAACGTTGTTGGATTACAGTGCCCATCATCCTTCACCACTGGTGATGCTGACTAGGGCTAATGAAATTGTACTTCAACAAAAGCCACAGGGCCACACATTCCCCATCTCTGGCTTAATGGCTTATCAGTCTATTTTTACAAAACAAAACTACATTTGGCAAAGCAACTGGGTCTCACCATAGGCTTCTTAGCATACACTGAGTAGGGCAAAAGAAAGATTTTGGATTTTTTTCATATTTTCCTCTATCCACTCTCATCCTTTCAAAGAAATGGAGGCCTGTTTGCACTGCAGCCAGTGCAGTGAAAACAGGGGAGAGATGAGATGGGTAAAACATTAGAAAAACACTTTATTAGGTGTATCTCTGAAGAAAATCATACACTGGCAGCCCAGTATATGCTTAGTCTCATCAGCTTTTCCCAGTATGACTCCCAACAGCTCAGCTGTGGTGAGATGCTGGTCATCTGAGAAACTGAGAGTACTGCCTCTCAAAATCTCTCCCCAGTCCCCATTTGATGTGTGAGATGTGGGTTAAAGAGTTGTAGTGGTACTGCACTCTTTCCCTGGGACTCTGTCAGCTGTACAAGCTTAAGCACAACCAGAGCAAATGCATAGGAAGGCAATCAGAAAAATCCAAAAGCCATTCCTTGCTTTGTTTTTTCTGACCCTGCAGTCCCTGAGCCTTCCTGGCTAAGCAAAAGGAGAGTGGCAGCCAGCTCCCTGCACACATTATTCAGCACATGAGCAAGCAGGATTGGGAACATGGCAGACACACTGTTCCAGCCAAGGCATTACTGCAATTGCACGGCTTTAGGCAGAAGGTTGGCTCAGCAGTGATTGCAGCAATCCAGCTCCAACAGCAGAGGATTCATCAGAGGGCACTGGGAAACCAAATGATCTTCTCCCACCCTCTCTGAATCTCAGCTCCTCCAATTCAAGGCTAATGTCTCCCATGAGGCACTCAAAGCCATCTTCATATTACATTTTGGTTTTGTACCCCTCACTTCAATGCATGCACACATACTAACAAATATTGAAAGCTGCCTCGTCTTCCTGATCTTTTTCTTAAGTCTCATGCTTTTGCCCACAGTTTCAGAGAAAGCCTTAGTAGCTTCTAAGGCTACTAAACCCCCTCATGGCACTGGGTTTGCAACACAATTCCTGGAACCCCGTTCCTCTAATTCAAGGGTGGGCAACCTGTGGTGCTAGGCCTGTGTGGGGCCTTTAGTATAATTATAACCCTCCCCCTCCAATTATTAGTTTAGGCTTCTGGAAAAGCAAACCAGGGAGGGAGGGACAGAGAAAGAAAGGGGTGGCAGGAGCAGAGAGAGAGAGAGAGAGGCAGGCAGGCAGGCAGGCAGGCAGGCAGGCAGGCAGGCAGGCAATATCATTCAGCTTTGGTTCTGTTACAGCACACTGCCAGCATGTGGCCCCCATACTCCCAAGAGAATGTGGCCCCAATAGAGAAAAGGTTGCCCATCCCTGCACTAATTCATGCAATCCCAGATTTAGATGGATGGATGGATGGATGGATGGATGGATGGATGGATGGATGGGCGGGCAGGCGGGCAGGCAGGCAGGCAGGTCGATCTTGATAGAATACAGTGGTCCAAGGTCTTAGTTCTTCTGCTGTCATTTGAAGTCTGAAAGCCCACAACTTCTTTGATCTCTGACCCTCTGTACAATGTCTCCATGCTTACCAGAGCACGGCACAGTGCTTCCTCCTCCTGCTTTTGCTATGTGGTTCACCACTGCAGGTCTCAGTTGCCAAGCCCTGCTTCCTTCCCCTCCCACTTTCCTGTGCCTCCTCATTCTTCTGTATAGTACTAGACACGGAGAGAAGGTGAGTCACAGTGCTGTGCCTTTACACTACAGTTAAGCCCTTTGCCCTCTATTGGTAAACAGTCACAACAAGCAGGCAAAAACCAAGCTCAGTCCCCAATGTCCTGCCTACTTCTCCCAGGATTATTTTACTGACCTTCAGAGTTAGTGCAAACTGTGCCTAACTTCTGCCCCTCATAACAGCTCTCGCTCACCCACTGGCACTCAGTGCGGACGTTTTGGGGTGTGGTGGAACAAACTCAAAGCAGTACTGCACTGGGCGGATCACATGCCCGTTATTGAGACGCAGCTGTATTCAGGATAGGGAAGGACAGCTGCTAATCTCCTATGCAGTACTGCTGTTAAAAATCAGGAAGCAAAGCAAGGGCATATTCACAAGTGATGCTCGAGAATGACTTTTAGTCTGTTGTGGTGCTGCCTTTGAACACTGTGAATGTGCAATAGAAAAATGAAAGGAAAAAGGAAAAAAAAAAACCCTATAAGACTGAATGTATATACTATCTGATGTAAATTGTACATTCAAAGCTCAAAGCCAAGAAATGTAAAGACTGCATTAAGCTTCACATTTTTGAAAAGAGAAAAAGCATCCTATATGCAACAGAAAGTCAGAGGGTTGTTGTGTTCATTACTGGCCCTGGAGGAAAGAGAGCACCCAAGAGCATTAGACTAAACCAGGAAACCAAGGCTTTGGCCTTTTTATCCAAAAGACAACTAAGCCCTTGTCCCCCTAAAAACTTTGCATGACCTCTTCCCGAGCAACACATGGGTGTGACCCCATTTGGCAGTCAGCAGGGGAAGCAAGAATAGTTTAGGCCAGTATCCCTCACAAAATGTCAAAACAATTCTGAGTCATATACTGACTGGCAGTTTGTGCTGGGCCCTCATCAGGCAGACAAAAGGAGGCTCTGCGTAAAGGGAAATCTCCCTCTACAAAAAATGCATTTAGAGGATTAGCACTGTGCTTCACAGACTGCAGAGGCCACTGGGACATTGGCCCATGAGGATGGAGAGGGACAGCTGTCTCGTGCAGAAAAAAAAAGACGCTCATTCTCCCCAGAGAAAGCTGGCAGGAGGGGGGTGGCGGAAAAGAAAAAAAATGTGGGAAAATTGGGAGGAGAGAAAGAGAGAGAATGAGATTGAGACTGGGAAGGAAAGGAAAAGGAAGAGAAAAAGGAAACAGGAACTAAGCAAGAAAAAGACTGATGGGGAGGAGGAAGTGGCAGAAACCATGGAGAGGAGTGGAGCTTAGCTGAGGCTGCAGCTCCTGCTGTTCATGAGTGCCACCTACAAGTCTTTCCTCCTCTCATTAATTTCACTGTCACATGAGCTGCAGCCTAGATTCCTCCATGATGAAATATTCAGCTCAGAGGAGCCCAACAGAGATCAAAGCTCTTCATTTACAGCATGACCCTGGGGAGAGCTACACAGTCACTACTGCTGGGATAAACCAGAGGGCACACACCTCTACAGCTTTGTGACAAGAAACCCACAGAGCTACTAAAAGATGCAGGAGAGGTAGGGATGTGGAAGATGTGGAGCACTAGACCTTATTTTCCCCTGACCCACCAGTCACATGGACTGGGCATTGGGAAGAGGAAAATGGAAGCAAGGTGTCAACAGGCTCTAGCATCCAGGAAGGAGCAGGGGGAGAACGTGTCTTGGAGGCTGAAGCAGAATCAGAAGAGGAACAACTAGCTGTGTAGTAAGGGGCCAATAACTGAAGTAAAAACAAACCAGCACAAACCTCATATTAAGACAAGCCTTCAAGTTTCACATAATCTTTCCAGCAGTGATCTGAGAACTAAGCATTGCTTTCAGCAAATGACCCGATCAGCAGAGTGTCTTAAATAAGCAGGCATACAAAATGTGTAAACCTGTAGGTTCTGTTCTCTCTAGAGAACAGAAACACAATTGCCAACTACACTGGACGATAGGGTTGAGTATATACAACAGGGATAAACCTTTGCATTAAACCACTCCATAGCAGTTCTAATGATCCAACAAGATATATTCCTTTCCAGTAGAGCACAGAAACACAGAAGTCTATGTTGCCAGGATTCCCTGTAAATAAAGACTGAGGTTCACCTTCTACAGCATTGCTGCTACTGCCAGTCACCAGAGTTTCCACAGAACCAGGTGACTGAAAGAGCCAGTGCTGTCCCACCTGAACTTACATTAACACTGCCCGCAGTTTGGCTTTTCAGTCTGAGCACCTTGTTCAGGGTGGCGCTATGCATATGAAAGCTGGGCTCTTGCATCATTTAATATTTGGGCAGAACAGGGAATTTTGGTAGATGTAGTTTGACATGTAAGTTCTCCTTTTGCATCTGCCCATCTCACAATCAATACAGGCTGAATCTGCCCTTCTTGAGCTACCCTCTTGGCTGCTATTGTACATAACTGTCTTTTAGAACAGATCCTAGACTGGTCCTACAGAACTGCAGTAGTTCAAACCCATTCCGGTTTCCCATCTATCCATCCAGAGACTGAGAAATGAGATGAGAAAGGAAAAAAGCTCTACAATCTATTCCAGGCTTCTCATCCTGATAACCCTTTGAAATGACCAATTACAACATTTTCTTTGTTTCAGATTCCTGTCTTTCAGTGTCTTATTGAGTTGTCTTATTAAGTGTTATCTTGACCCTACCCTACATTCTTCAGAATTAGAGCCTCTGCCATGGTTTGGGGAGAGCAAGATACTCCCCTATAGATAGTACTGTACAGTAAAATGTACCAAATCAGTTTGGAACAGATAACTTAAGCAAAAAGATAATATCTCTGCCTTCTGAAAGTGGGTTGGGAGGATCTATCCCTTCTAAACCCCTGAAAATTGAGACAAAATGGACTTACATTTTTTGAGGTAATGAAAAAGAAACTATGTGAAACTGCAAGGATATCTGAGGTCTTGATACGACTTCCTATGTTCTTTTTTAAACTCCTTATTTATTATTCTAATATGGAATGGAAGACGCCTTCTTTTTCTAAATGCCTGGCATGTGATACTTCCTAGTCCATGTCTACCTCCTCCATATCTTCCATTCAAAGGAAGCACCAGACATGCAAACAGGCAGATTTGAAAATGAAACGAAGGATCCACCTGGTGCCTTCACACTCACTATGTTTTTCATCCCTAACTACATTTTGTGCAAATAACAATAAAAAATGAGACTTTTGTCCCAAGATCCTTTCCTAGTCACAGGGTGTTTCAAACTACCCAATTATCACACTATCATTTCATTTTAACAGCCATAGTGGCATTCTGTGGAATCCTGGAGTTTCACATTCAGTCAGGAACTAGAACACTCTGGCTGAGAATTCTAAGTACCCCTCTCTAAACTGCAGATCCCAGGATTCAACAGCATGGAGCCATGACAGTTAAAGTGGAATCATAGTGCTATAAATACACAGTGTGAAAAGGCTCAGAAATAAGTAAAAAAGAACCAGCCTTTCCTTTATAATACTATCGAAGGTTTTGTTATAGCAAAGCACCAGAAGAGTATCTTCTACTGTTTTACTTCCAGCTGTCTTTGGCTGTGTGTATGTTCATCAGTTCTTTAAGCTCTCCATCACCTTGCCCCAGATGTTTTTTCATTTGTTTAATGTCACTTTGTTCGCCTCCTTGCTCTCTCTGCTCTGCTCCTGATTCCCTTTGCATTCTTCTCTCACAGCTACCTTTTGATATCCTTGCTCATATTGCTCCTTCTGCTTTCTACAGACATTTTCTTGGTATCCACTGAGCAACAACATCACCAGCCAGCAAAGCAAGTCCTTCTAAAAAGTCACACCTTCTTATTTTCCTGCCAAGAATCTAACGGTTCTATGGAGGGTTGCAGCAAGCTTCTCCTTAGAATCCAGGTATCTTGTTCTCCTTTTCCACTTGCTAAACAGAGCTTTGATACTTTTTTTTTTACTACAGCTTCCAGAATCCCTCAAATAGCATGGGTTTGGGGAGGAGGAATCATAGTCCAAAAATAACTTTTCCAAGTTCTGTTCATAAGACCATTCAGAAGGGAGAAGATTTCATCTGCAATGTCATGAGAATGGCCATAAAAACTGGAATCAGCAGAACATAAAATACGCTCCCTCGAGGTCATCTGGCACACACACAGATCAGATAAAGAAATTATGAATATTGAAACAATGATAATAAAATGAAATTAATGAACAGTTACCCCAAGAACAACAACACAAAGCTAACCAGTTGTTGTTGATAAACATTTTCAGTAGTCAATATGGGATGGCTATGAATGAATGGAGAAAATCAGAATGTTGAAAAGCAAGACAAGAGATCAAATTCTGGTAATTAATTTCAGAGGCATCTTCCTCTCTTGACTCCTCCAACAAAAAAAGGGAAACAATACACTGTACATGCCTCTTCCCTTGGTCTGATAAATATCCAAAACTTAGGCTAGGGGTAGGCAGCTTGTGGTCCTCCAGATGTTGCTGTTAGATTGCAATTCCCTGTCTCCCTCATCTTGGTCATGTTTACTGCAACTGGTGGAACCCATAGTCAAACAACCTTTAGAGTGTCTCAGTTAACTAATTTGTAGGGAAGAAGTCCAGAACCACCTTCTTCCCTTGCATACTGTCTCAGTTCCTGAAAAGAACCCACATCTGATTTAGAAATTACTGGAATAGCACATCAGTGAGAGATAGCAAGAGAGAGCAAGGATTGCTGCACAGCAAATGTAAGACCAAAAAGTTCTGGAGGCTGGAACAAGGGAGAACCAAGGAATCCTGGTTTTCAAGCCACCACATTCCCACTCTATCTGCTGGATCTCATTCTCCTCCCAGAACTGGCACTGACTTTATGACTCTTAATTCTCACATCATTCCACCTCATTTTCTTGAAAGCATACCTCCAAAACTGGGGTTAAGATTTTAAGGAGTCTGCTCACAATTTACTTATTCCAGCCCGTAAAGCCACACTCCCAGAGTCAATTCAAGAAGCTTTACTAGCTGGGAAAAAGATAGCACCCACTCCCATTCCACGGAGATAAATTGGACAAGACTGACAACCAAATCTACAGCACTGCTGACAGGACAGTATCCTCCACAACACTCGAAGGCAGTCAGCTGGCTTTAGAGGTGCAGGGCACACAGTATGACACATATAGCTCTGACCATCACTTTGCCACTTCTCCTTCCTGCCTCCATCCCCAGCATCTGTCAACTGAGTTTCCCACCTCACTCTCCTAATGGTAGGTAAACTCTGATACTCCCCTCTAAAAACTGAGAAGAATACAGCATATATGTTCTGCCTTGATCTTAAAGCAGACATCTATAATTCAATTTCTGCAACAAAGCTAGTGGCTCCTGGTCCCCTCTCCCCTATGACCCATTCCCAGTTAGTTCTTTCCCTCAACAAGATGAGGAAAGATTTTCAGGCATAGATTTCTCAAATCAGTTCATCACAGTAAGTGAAACCACTCCTAAATCATTTCCTCAGAAAAGCTGAAACCTTCCTAAAGCCTACCAATTAAGTGCTTGCTCTAAGGAAAAAGGCAGAATAGGAAAAGGACTGTGGCCTTTCTGGGTAAATCAAACGATCCTGCACTGGATTGCTTCACACTGGGCCTGTTTCTATTGGCTGGCTGTTTCAGAAACTCCTTTACTTTCTTATACACAGTAGCCAATCTTATTGTTACTCCTGACTAGAGTAAACCCACTGGATCAATTGCATTTATCTATATGTTGACTCACCATTCAACAATGGTTTCAATAGGTCTACTGCACTCAGGATTAACCAACAGCATTCCAGCCACTGTGTGCAGGGATGCTAATAACTGCATCAAAGACAGACAGCTTTGGGTGACCAGAAACCTGTGTGACGCAGTGTCTACTTGTTATATTCAGAGTGGGGGTAGCATTTAGGGGGTGGGAAGAAACCCCAAAGAAGGAAGCAGCTCACCAAGCAAAGTCAGAGACAACTGGTTCCATTTACGTCATTGTTTGTTCCTGTCCTTAGAAGAAAGCTCCAAGAAGCAATGGTAAGGAGAATGGAAATCAATTAGCAAAAATGATGACTGGCTAGCATTTCCTGTCCAGACTGCTCCTGCTTTGGCTATGGACCTCTTATTGAGAAAACCATCGTTTCTCCGACTTCACCTGTTTCAGGGAATTGTGGCATGGGATCCACCTCATTGCATCCATGCCCAAGAGTGATTCATGAATGATTAACGATGTACTCTTTTCCCAGCACCTACATTTGTCATCAGACTTGAGGGGACACTCAGTGAACAGTCATAGATGACACGCCAACTCTCAAAAAGGTTGTCAGAAATGGGAATTCACACAGTGTCAAAGATCAAGAGATCAGAGAGAAAGAACTAGCAGTGCTCCATAGATTCTCAAAGCATACAAACCTACAGGGCAATGACAGGAAGTGAGCATCCTACAATACAACAGCCCTCTTACGGGTATCGCAGGCCAGATTCTTTTCTAAAGTTAAAAGTGCAAAATCAGAAATCAGGTCAAAGTTCACCATCTTAATGTTGTAGACCCCTGTTCTTTGCTTGCATACAACTTAAATGCTCACCCAAAGCAAGGCCTTTCACCTTTCCAAGTCCCCTCCCAAGTAGAAAAGAGATGTTCTAAGGGGTGGTTATTTCAAGTGCCTCATCTGAAATAAGAAGCCAGCAGGAACAGATGAGTAGATAGGTACAGGTGGGACTTTTGTGAAGGGCATATCCACTGTGGGATTAATATGGGTGCAAGCCAGGAGCGCTCATTCAGAGCCCGCTTGCATGCCCACAAAACAGACAATGAAAGCAGCTTCAGATATCACATCAATGCAGAGTGAGCAGGAAGCACAAATGCCTCATGTTTCTCTTTTGCCTGAAGTACAGTTTTTGTTATCTTCCCACTCAGGAGAAGTGCAAACTGACTGGAGAGACAGGTGCAAAGGGATGAGAAGAGAAGCCTTCCTCTTCCTTTCTTATTTGGATCTGAGGCTGCTCTGAGAATCATGGACTGTCAATGGGTGGTGCAGCCGTCCACACAGAAAGTAGACACTGCTATAATGCAACACCAAGACGTCCCATTGTGCAAAGCCATTACTGCATTTTTTGACACTGCTACTTGCACCTCCTACTTCTAAGAAGTCAGGAGAAAAACACCAGACCACAAGGCATGAGGGAAATGTCTGAGTGAACACATCCAAATAAATGATTAATTTTTCAGCTTCTTCCACAGTAACTCAGAGCTGTGCTCCAAAGAGAGACTAATGGAGTGCCATGGGGGAGAATACTCACACAAAGATTAGATCAGATGGAAAGAGATCTTTTTGTCATCTTGCTCAAACCTGCTATGACAGCAGAAGCAAGTCCACATACCCAGGTTGTAACATTAGAACCCAGGTGATGTATGTTCCTGTGACCTTCCTCAGATAAATCCTTTCAACGCTTGCAGCTTTAGATGCACGTAATTCTATGCCTTAGCCAAAAACAAAAAAAAGGAGGGGGAGAGTCATCCTGATTTTCCCACCTTCATCGATGAGCAACAACCCTTGCAAAGGTGTTTGTTGGACATAATTTCCTATCCTGCTTGTGCAAGAGATCCAATTCAGGCTTGGGGTAGTTAAATATTTGCATGGAGCCAAATCCTTAATCAGACTAGTACAGGCGTTGATTTATGCTATGCGTAAGTTTCCACAATGAAACATTCTCCTAGGGCAACCTTCAAGTCAATGCTGACTTACAGTGACTAAGGGTTTTCTTGGCACGCTTTCTTCAGAGGAGGTTTTCTATTGCCTTCTTCTGAGGTTGAGAGAGTGTGACTTGCCCACAGCCACCCAGTGTGTTTCCATATCTGAGCAACAATTTAATCCCTGGTCTCCCAGAATCCTAGTCCAATGCTCAAATCACTACACTTGCTCTCAGGCCCTTCCCACACGTGGAGGAAGAAACGGGGTAAAACGTCCTGAAACGGAGCTTACCTGAAACTGGGTAAGTCCATCGTGATGTGGAGCAGCGCAAGTTCGCTGCTCCACACTCCTCAGCGTCCTGTGGCGTCCAAAATGACGGCTTACAACTGGTGGAGGCTCTCCACCAACCGGAGAAGCTCGTCAGCCGGAAAGCCCGCCCCCGGCAGATCTGCAGGCACTTGCACGCACCTGCAAATCTACACTGGGCACTGCAACGAGGCTGCATGCGGCTGCACACCCTGTGCTTTTTAAAAACCTCCTCAAAAGTGGTTTTTAAAAAGCACGCGGTGCCACGACTTCCAGTCGCTCTAGCGCAGATTGGGGTGTGGAACTACGCTAAAGTAGTCCGCCCCAATCCACTTTATGGTGTAGACAACCTCCGTCAGAGGTTGCGCTACACCGTTTTATTACCCCCGGGTGCAAAGGGCCTCAGAATGATATCTATCCATTTTTCATTTATCTATCCATTTTTCTCCTTTTCCCCTCCACAGATCAACGCCTGCAATGTAACTCTGTGTGCAACCAGCAGGAGCAGGTATGCTTCAGAACAGGTGCCTGCAGAACAAACAGTTCCAGGTGATTCAAGCAAACATGTCAGACTATAGGCAACAACAAAAAGTGATTAAGTTAAACTGTGATCAGCTCCCTGATGCCAAATAACTTTCCCTCCTTCTCCTTTCAAATGATCAACTATGTTTCTTCTTCCAAATGCACATCCAGTCACTTATCCCAGAAACTGACTGGAGGCATGTTTAGAAGACAGAAGTTTCAGAAGAGAAGAGAATGAGGCAAACACTCAGCCTACAAACCATCACTTCTGCATGTAGAAATCTTAGCCTCATTCTCAAACACAGAGGGCTTTTGTCATTGACATTTGAGTGGTGATGAAAGTCACCCTGCAAATGCTCAGAAGCATGTTGATGACTTCAGAAATTCCAGAACTCAGACCCTGGCAAAAGAGGATTATCAAACACAGCAGAGTGCATCTAAACAAGTTTCTGCAAAAATAATGGGGGACAGGAATACAACAGAAAATGTGTAGGGAGCAGATGTGTTGTTTTCCTTGCAAAGAGTAAGCCTTCTGTTTTGAAGCTTGGTGTTATGGGTAGGGAACCAGAAAGTGTAAAATACTATCAATAAAGTCTAACACTTTAGCTTGACCTGCTAGTGAGAGAACCCACACACACTGCCTTGAATCTGATGAGCCAAAATTCAAACACCTGTCCCTTCAGAGCCCAACATACACAAAGGCAAAGACCGTAACTCAGTGACAGAGTGTTTGTTTTGTTGTGTACCTTCAAGCCATTTCTGACTTATGGTTATGCTAAGGTAACATATCAAGGGGTTTTCTTGGCAAAATTTGTTCACAGGGAATTTGGCGTTGCCTTCCTCTGACGTTGAGAGAACACGACTTGTTCGAGGTCATCCAATAAGTTTCCACGGCCAAGCAGGGATTTGAAACCTAGTCTCCCAGTGCTCAAGTCTAACACTCACACAACTATATCATGCTGGTCCCACAGAGACAAAATATAAACTCTGAATGAAGAAAGTCCTAGGTTCAATCCCTGGCACCTCTGGTTAAAAAGAATAGGTGATGGGAAAGACTTTTCAGCTAAGAAAACTTTTTGGACTATATCAGTATTATATTGTCTGTATTTATCTAAGAGTTGTTGTCCCCAAAACATCTTTTCCAGGCTCTGTTCATATGTTCCAACAGTTTTATGCTCTCCCTATTTTTAATTGTTGCATAAGTGATGAACAGACATTAAATCAAGGAGGAGGAAAAGGATATGCTTAACCTAACATGCTACTCTTAACCTAACAAATAGTATTGCAACAAAATGTTACAGTATGGAGAGTACAGAGCTTCAGCACATCGACTGCCCTTTGCCTCATTTCAATTTCCTCGTTTCATTTCTTTGTTTTCCACATGGTGGCCCTTTTAATTGGGTATGTGTATGCTGCATTTTTATCCTGATTGTTTTGTATTTTAAATTATTTTATGCTGTTTTAAATTATTTTAGTCTGGATTTTAAACTATGGCTGCTTTTACATGGTATCTGATTTAATTGTTTTTAAATTTTTGAATCATCAAGCTTTTAGCTATATATTAAACTAAAACAACTAAAAACCTGGTGATACAAAAGTTGTATGCTGTCTTGGACCTCTTGGTGGGGGAAAGGAAGCATACAAAACAAACATAATAAATGGTGCCAGTCTGCTGACATCCTCCTCTCATGGTGTGTGTAGGACAGCAATGGTGTCATTTTGACTACAGAAGCAAATGCATTCACAGAAATAGAGGGAAATCTATTGCTGTTGTTGTTGCGTGCCTTCAATTTATTTCTGACTTATGGTGACTCTGAGGCCAACTGATCACAGGGTTTTCTGGGGCTGAGAGTGTATGTTGTGCTCAAGGTCACCCAGTGGGTTTTTATGGCTGAGCAGGGAACTGAACCCTTGTCTCAGGGCTATAGTCCAACACTCATACCACTACAGCAGGCTGGCTCTCAGGGAATTCTATACTACACTTCATATTCTATGTTTCAAATAGGAAGGAACTTGACATCTATGCTATCTAGTTTCACCCCTGAGCTACAATACACAGTAAATCAATTTGCTGGACAAGGGATTCAGAAAGCAAGAGCTTCTGCTTTAGGGAACATCTCAATTCCACAGCTTTTGAACATAATGTATTGCTGATAATGAAATACTGTTTACTCTAGCTATGCTGTGCTTTCTAGAGTGTTTCAAGAATGTTGTCACTTAAGGGTCAAAGGCATGTATGCAAGAGTGCCTCTGACGTCACTCACAGTACAAGAGACAATACCTCTGCCCATGTCATGTCATGATATGGGCATACCCCAACATTTTACAGATGAAAATTTGGATACACGTGGGCAACATCAGAATGTGGTAAAGATGGTAAAAATTATGAATGAGGAACAATGCACAGGCTGGGAGAGGCTATGGCAGTTTATTTTTGCCTGAATCTATGGAGATGAGCAAGAACCCTTCCTCTCCTGTCCCGGTTTCTGAGCTAATCAAGTACAATACGTCCCCCACTGCCTCCATGTGACCACGGGTGGCGGAGGGGACATTTCTTTGCCGCCCTCCCGCGAGAGGAGAGTGGTCTCGGGGGGAGGCGGGGCTGGAGGGGGCTATTTATGGCCACCTCGCCCCTCCCTCGGCCTCTTTTCGATCGCTGCGAGGAGAGAAGGAAGGGGACGTTTGTTTTGTCCATTCGGGCTGGTCACGTGGCGGCCTTAGAGGCCTAGTCCCCTCTCTTCCTCCTCCTCCCAGCTGACCGGCGATCGGGAGAGTGGCGCAGCCGTGCGGCCCGGCAAGAGGATCTTTTGGTCCCCTGAGGCAGCGAGGACTTCGCAGGCAGTGTGAGGAGGTTTCGGCGCGGGCGAGGCTTCGTCCTCGGCCCTGCTGCATGGCCTCTCCGACTCTTGGCGGCGGCGCCCCCCCACGGTGGGCAGGGTGCCTGACTTCGGGTGGTTGCGGGGCTCCGCGGCCCCGATTCCCCCGCGCAGCTCGACGGCGACCTTCAGCCGGCCCTTAAAGGGGCCGGGCGGCGCATCGGAGTTCCATCGAGGGAGTAGGCGGTCGCAGCAGCGGCCGCCCAGGTAGGAAGCTTGGGCGACTGTGTCAGCCCCAAGCCTGGAAAGCAGTGGGGGGAGGTTTTAGCGGCAGCAAGGGCGGCACGGAGGTGAGGGAGTGAGTAGGAGACAGGCAGGGGGGTCGTATTTGGCGGGGATTGGGGCCTCTGTCCCTCCTGTGTGTTCCTCCGTGCCTGTAATTTCCCCCCTTTTTTCCCCTCCCCCAACTCCCCCCCCCGGGGTTGTACTGGCGGGAGGCCGGCGTGGCAGATTAATTGGGGGTTTGCTGTCAGCAGGGATCCATCTGCTCCCCATAAGCGGCGGGCCTTTTGCTAGGGAGTAATTTAAGGCTGAGAGAGTGCGCCTTTCCTTTCATTGTCAGCTTTGGCTCCTGGTCTCATTCGTGGACATTTAATTCCACCTGTGGGGCCATGGCATCCAGGCAGGCAGCTTCAACATCTAAGGGCAAGCAGCCCCCCAAGCAGGCAGCATCAACATCTAAGGGCAAGCAGCCCCCCAAGCAGGCAGCATCAGCATCTAAGGGCAAGCAGCCTCCCAAGAAGGCCGCACCGGCAAGAGGGGGAGCCAATAGTAAGGGGGCCACTCCAGCTAAGAGGCCCGAGATGGCTGAGGTCCCGGCTGCCCCACCTACACTTGCTTCATCTTCGGATGAAGAAGGGAGAGGGACCAGGATAGCTGCTATTTTTGATAAACTGGATTCCATGGAAAGGAGGCAGCAGCCGGCTGGGCAAGGTAGAGGAAGGGATGAGCAGACAATGACTGTGTCTGTGAGAGATATTGACCTGATTTTGGCACGATTAGATGCGCCTGAAAAAGGGTCGGGCGAAAGCGGAACCAAGCGCCTTCTAGGAGGCCAGACCAACCATCCTCATCACAGCACAATGATTCAGAGGCTGGGCCCTCAGGAGCTTCGGGAGCAGTGGCAGAGGCAACGGGTGAGTGTACGGACATTGAGGATAACACTGTATTAGTGGCAGGGCCGTGGATTGTTAGCACACCGCTGAACAACATGGTATGGGCTCCGCCAGCAGGTTCCCCAGAGGTTTTGGCGTCCTCCTCACATTGTTCTCCTGGGGAAAACACATCTCATTCACAGCAGGTTCACGGGGAGGCAAGCAGTCCCAAGGCGCCTCAGGAACCCAGCCAGGGTGGTGATTCTATGCTCCAGGAATATTCCAAAGGGGTGGGCCCAGAGCAGGAGGTAGGTGGGCAATCGGGGGCTTTGAGCGAGCATCTTGCTACAGCCACTATTGAGAAGATACAGAGGGGGGAATACGTGGACTTGTTTTCCCTTTTGTATCGAGAGCTTGATAAGAAAGAGAAGGAGGATTTAGACACGGGTGAGAAGGAGAAGTTCAAGAATCGTAAGGTTGAAAGAACTTGGAATAATTGGTTTGTGGGCTATCTCATTTACATGGAGGTGGTCGTTAAGGCCCAGCCATCCAGGGCTCTAGCCATGCTGAGGTATTTGAACACGATATTCCAGGCCCATACAGATTTCGCAGGGGCAGGTTGGCTGCACTACGATGAGAGGTTCAGAATGAGGGCAGCGAAGCAGCCAAACCTGAGATGGGATACCATTGTCCCTGAGTTGTGGATGAAAACATTGACCCCGACTTGCCCCGTATTCGGGGAGAGGTCCCACTCTGGTCATTTGATGCAATCTAGTAAGACAGGGAGTTCCCCTCGTGCTCAGGGCTCACAGGAGCAAAAGTTGGTTCAGATTTGATGGGAGTTTGGGACGCTGGGGTTTTGTGCAAGGCGACCCTGCAAATACAAGCATCTATGCGGGATCTGCTGGGGTCCCCACATAGCACGCAATTGCAACAAGGGGACAGGCGGAGGTTCAGGCTTCAAGGACGACAGGGGCAAGCGGGGGACAGGGAATAAGCCACCATTTCCCAAAGGGGCCCAGCCCAATTAAAGTGGAGAACCTGCTGGCCTGGCTTCGTTTTTATCCGAACCGGGCTGCAGCGCAATACCTGAGGGAAGGATTTACTTTAGGTTTTAGAATCCCAAGTGTGGGACCTCGTAGATTTTTCATGGCTAGTAACCTTAGATCAGTTAGAGGTAATGAGCACATAGTAAGGGAGAAGATTAGGAAAGAGGTGATGGAGGGCAGGGTGTTAGGCCCATTTGAACATCCTCCCACTCCCAATGTTAGGATATCCCCGCTAGGAGTAGTCCCTAAGAAAACCCTGGGTGAATTTAGGTTAATCCACCATTTGTCTTACCCCAAGGGTGATTCAGTTAATGATACCATCCCAACAGAGTTGTGTTCAGTTAGGTACACTTCATTCGATGCAGCAGTGCGGGTGGTGCGGGGGCACGGAGTTGGAGCAGACCTTGCCAAAGCAGACATCAAGTCAGCATCCCGCCTGCTACCCGTTCACCCAGCTGACTTTGAACTTTTAGGGTTCACCTTTGAAGGTGGGTTCTACCTTGACCAGTCCCTCCCGATGGGATGTTCAGTGTCGTGTTCTGCCTTTGAGACATTCAGCACCTTCTTGGAATGGGCCATTAAAAGGAAGTCGGGCCTTCGTGGCGTCATGCATTACTTGGACGATTTCCTTTTGGCAGGACGGTGGGGATCTGGGCAGTGCTCATTCCTCTTGGCAGAATTCGCATCCCTGATGGAGGAGTTGGGCGTGCCTTTGGCACATGAAAAAACAGAGGGCCCCACACACCGGCTTACATTTTTGGGTATCGAACTGGACACAGTTAACCACGCCTGTAGATTACCGCCAGCTAAAGTTCAAGATCTCAGGTCAAGGGTAGCATCCTTCTTAGGTAGGCGTAAAGCAACTCTTAGGGAATTTCAGGAGATATTAGGACATCTGAACTTTGCATGTAGGGTGGTAGCGCCCGGCAGGGCGTTTCTCAGGCAGCTTTGCGACGCCATCCAGGGAGTAACTAAGCCGCACCATAGGATTAGGATCACCAGAGAGATGAAGCTAGACCTAGAGGTATGGCAGAGGTTCTTGGCCGATTTCAATGGGGTCTCCTTTTGGCGGAATGAAATTAAGATCAGGAACGCATTGCAGATATCTTCAGATGCAGCAGGTTCCATTGGCTTTGGTGTCTTTTTCAGAGGTAAGTGGTGTGCACAGAAGTGGCCTGAGAGTTGGGCAGATACAGGCCTCACATCTGACCTTACATTCTTAGAGTTTTTCCCAATACTGGTGGCAGTACACATCTGGGCACACGAGTTGTCAAATGCCGCAGTACACTTTTGGTGCGATAATCAGGCCACGGTCAGCGTGATTAATAATCTCTCTTCCAGGTCACAGCGTGTCATGCGTTTGGTGCGGGCTTTCACGCTTCAATGTCTTCATTTCAACATAGTCTTTACAGCAATACACGTTGCGGGTGTGGATAATTCCTTGGCTGACTCTCTCTCCCGTATGCAGATGGAACGTTTCAGAGAGCTGGCACCAGATGCGGCACCCCTCCCAGAACCGATGCCTTTCGAGCTGTGGAACCTTGGCGGGGTGAGGTAACGCGGATGATAGGTATGTCAATTGTGCCCAGCACCAGAAGGAGTTACAGCAAGGCGGCTGAGGAATTTAGCAGCTTTCGTAAGTCCAAGGGGTTACAGGACATGTGGCCAATTCCGGTTATCCACATTTTGCAGTTTTGTGTGGAACTCAAGCAAGCAGGCCTCTCCCCTCAATCCATTCGATCTCGTATGTCGGCCTTGGCTTTTTGGTCCAAGGCATGCGGCTTGCCTGACCCCACTAATGATTTTAGGGTACGTAAATTCATAGAAGGGTGGGTCAGGCAGAAAGGAATGGTCAGGGACAACAGGCAACCACTCTCTCCGGGCATACTGAAGGGATTGGGCGACGCGTGGAAAATCTTGTGTTCCTCAGCATATGAAGCTCTTTTATTTCACTCAGCGGCTCTCACTGCATTCTTTGGGGCATTAAGGGTAAGCGAGCTTGTGGTACAGAGCAAAGGGGATAGGTCGGGCAGGGCCTTGGAATTCAGAGACCTGAAGTGGGGTGAGCGATATGTACGTTTAATCATAAGGGGTTCCAAGACAGATCAGGCCAAACGGGGCGCTGTTGTGACACTGCAGGAATGCACTGATGCGGCCTTGTGCCCAGTCAGGGCGCTTAGAGCGTACACCGCCGGAAGAGGAATGCACGCAGGGCCGCTGTTTTGCCATGCGGACACAACTCCACTTACTAGGTATCAGTTCTGGGCCATTACGAAGAAGGCTCTGCATCACTTGGGCCTGCAAGGGTCTAATTTCGGTACACATTCATTTCGCATAGGTGCAGCTTCCACCGCTGCATTGGTGGGCATGCATGCTGATGATATCAGGAGGATTGGAAGATGGAAGTCTATGGCTTACCGGCGTTATGTCAGGCCAATTAACCCATGTTAATGTTTCTCATTTTCAGATCCACCTGCTTTTTCAGGAAGGAAGCAAGTGCTGATCTGTGGACACAGTTTCATCTTCTGGGCAGAGAAGCAAGCTCGCAAGGGCCATATGGGCTCGAACTTGGGATTGGGAGACCGGGTATCAATACAATGGCTGGGCAAGAGAGGCCTGCGTTGGCACGGCCTGTTACCTTTGCTGTTCGGGGAGTGCTGCGGTCCTCCGCCTGATATACTGGTGATCCACCTCGGTGGGAATGACCTTGGACCGTTGAAAGGAAAGGCCTTGATCCTGCAGGCCATTCAGGATATGTGGCATATTCAAGACACTTGGCCTCACACATGCATTGTTTGGTCTGCTATGGTTCAGAGAAGAGTGTGGGGGTGATCCTCGACACTTAGAACTCGCCCGTAAGCGGGCTAACCGGGAAATTCACAACGCTCTGAAACGGGGCTTGGGTTGCTACATTCCACATGGTGACATTGTTTTTGACAAGCCACAGCTGTATTGGCACGATGGAGTGCACCTGTCACCTGAGGGCAATGAGATTTTCTTGCGGGATTTGCGAGAGGGGTTGGATGCCATTCTGAGAGGGAAATGGGGATAAGGGCTAAGCGGACGCTTGCCCTTATCCGTGGCCGGTATGGGGGGGGTCTAAGGGGTCGGTGAGTACCTATGGCACCCTTCGGTGTAGGATAAAGCCTATCCTTGAGGGGGGCCCTGGGCTCACCCTACTCGTCCTGCGCCGGGGGGATGGGCATTCGGGGCTCACCTCACAGAAAAGGGCCGGCCAAAGTCTTAATCCACCTTCAGCGGTTGGCTTTGGAGCCCGGATCTCGCCCCGGGCTAGGGAAGATGATCGGGATGTGACCCTTGCCCTAGTCTGTAAATGCAGTTGACCCCCCTTCTTCCTCAGGTCAGAAGTTCAAGTTCAAGCAAGCTCAAGTTCATTTTCCCTTGATGTTAATTAGGCATATTAATAAATTGCCCTAGTCAACCCAAGTCCTGTGTGTGATCTCTTCTGTTCGTGGGTTGGGTGGCAAACAACTT
Organism: Ctenosaura bakeri; assembly: GCA_948474755.1. Taxonomy (NCBI): domain Eukaryota; kingdom Metazoa; phylum Chordata; class Lepidosauria; order Squamata; family Iguanidae; genus Ctenosaura; species Ctenosaura bakeri. The sequence continues at coordinate 333,398 of CAOLHI010000727.1, forward strand.
TCACATCTGATCTCAGTTTACAGCAATGGAAGTTCAGAACAAAGGGTGAGAATGAGAGAAGGAGAAAGAAACCTGGGCATTTTAAAAGTACCAAAAAAGTGATATGACAGAGGATTAAAATCAGGACAGTCAAATGAGGACAGTTGGAGGGTATGGTAACAGCAGTGAACTTGTAAAGAGGGGGCTCCTATGATTGTTGGAACAGGCAAAATGTGGAAGCACTCTTGACAGTTTTCATTCTTTCACATGTGATTTTAGAAGGATTTCATTGTCCAAGCTGTGCTAGCAAGAGGTTCCTCACCTGCTCTTTGGCATTAGTCAGCCTCTTAGTATATGCTCACCCTCTTTTTGCAACTGAACATGGCCCCAACTTTGGTATCTTCAATCTTCATGCTGTTTTAAAACAAAAGGAGGGATGGGACACAGCAGCATGGCTAACTCTGTAACAAGATTACATTCTTACTGAAAAGTTCCAATTTATTATTTACTAACTGGATTGTCTACTAGAGCTTTCACATTTCAGATCTTCTTATACAGACTGAGAAGTGAGAAAGGCAGGGTTTCAACTGATTGTTTAAATAAGCCTCAGTGTGACTTGGAGGCCAAAATGCAAACTTGGGGAATGGGGGGTGGGAAGAGAAACTGGAATTTGCCCAATGTACTCAACACTGATAGACAAATAGGGAGTGGAGCAGGGCCAGTATTCTCAATGCAGAAGATTCTCTCTCCAGAGGATCAATGACACAATGAGCCTCTCTGGACCAAGATGGGTCACCTGGTTGGCACAAGATCAATTTCCCATCAGGTTTAACTTTGGCAACATCAATATGGAAATGTATAGAGGGCTATAATGCTTCCAGGGAAAAGGGGAAAGGCAGGGGTTATTTCATGTTGAGTAAATTTAAAACTGACTCTGAAAAGAAAACACCAGAAAACCCAAAATGGTCAGGCAGCAAACCTCTACAAACTGTGTAGAAGCAATTTAAGTATCTTATGGTGCAGTCAGGTAGGCTGGCTGGCCCCAAAGGACAGGCTAAGCCCTCCCTCACTCGGTCCTCCCCAGGAGAAACAGTGTTGTACTTCTTGTTGTTGTGTGCCTTCAAGTCATTTCTAATTTATGTAGACTCTATGGCAAACCTATCACAGGCTTTCTTGGCAAGATTTGTTCAGAGTGGGCTTTGCCTTTGCTTTCCTCTGAAGCTGAGAGAGTATGATTTGCCCAAGGTTTCCATGGCTGAACAGGAATTCGAACCCTGATCTCCAGAGTTGCAGGCTAGCACTCAAACGACTGCACCACATTGGCTCTTCACACCTAGACTGAGCTAAATGTTACCAATGAATTTTTGTCAAGTTTCTCTTCTACAGTTCTTAAAAAAAAGGCCCATCTTTTGCCTACTTAAATGTTACCGAGCAAAACATGGAGACAAAATGGTCACTATACCTCCGACGTACTTAACTACCCCTGAAAACCAAAGGAACCTAAGGAAAATCCCTTCACATAGATCTGTAGAGTCTATGTGCACAAAGGTATCTTACTTCTGTATTATATTCCCTAGATCATGTTTCATACCATCTGACATTTCACAGATGAATCTAGGAGACCTGTGGCCAAGCAACATCAGTCTGGACAAGACAGCAGATGTTATTTATGGGGAGGAACACACAGATTACGAGAGGCCAGAGCAGTTTGCTTTTGCTTGAGCTTACTGAAAAGGACAAGATTCTTCCCTTCACCCCTCTTCCCCCTGCTGAGTTAATGGAGTGCAAATTACTTTTGCAATTTGAACCCTGTTGCAATTGAAGTAAGCTAAGTACAAAGGGGAAAGTGAGAGGAAGTGACAGAAACTGGGACATTTTAAAAGGAGCTGGAAAAGTGGGACTAATCAGATTAATCAGGACTGTTCCTGCCAAACTGAGACAGCTGGAAGATACAGTTATTACATACGGAATCAATTTTTCATCTGGAAGCCTCCAGTGCCATCTTTTGTTGCTTCTGTATAATTCATCTTGAAAATTTATTTACTTTGATCAAACAAACAAACAATTAATTGATTATAGAACCACATAGTTACAGGGCATTTCAGCACTACACTGTTATAGTGCTATTATTCCACTTTCAACATTCTGTGGAATTCTGGGGTTTGTAGTTTCCTGAGACCAAAGAGCTCTCTGGCTGAGAAATCTAGGATTCCACAAGATGAAAGTAGAATAATAGCACTGTAACAGTGTAGTATGGAAATGGCCATAGAATCATAGAGTTTCCTGCCTTTCTCTAACCTGAGACCCTCAGCAGATCCAAGTATGTTTGTACTTTGTCTGCATATGGGAACCCAGAGTGAAATTAACAGTCTCCCACCCTGAAGCTCATGGAGGAACCTTAGCAAGTAATGGAGGAACCCTATTCTAGGAATGTGCCCATAAACTGCCCATAATCTCTCTTTAGCCGCAGTTCTAAATTCTGAAAACTCTCTCACATTCGCACTTTTGATCCAGCTCTATAATATTGCCGTCTTTTTGCCACAGTTGCTTTTATCTCATTGATACATTTAGCCATGACTACTCCAACAATCAAAATCTTACTATACTTTTGTTCAAACAAACAAACAAATCCCAAAACTGTCATATCTTAATAAAGTTGTTGGTGACTGAGAGCCATCATGTATATTTGCAGATATCAACCATTTTAAACATTGCATGTGAGCAATGATATTAAAAATATGCTGGCCAGGATGACAGGCTGGTGTATGTTATAGGTGGTGGAGGTAGCAGCAGAGAGGGAAACCATGCAAGAAGGATATTGTCACACTCTTCAGCGGGAGTGGGAAAACTGCAGCTAAAGACCTCCTGCAGCCCCCGCAAGCCATTTTGGTGACTTCAATTTTTTTAAAAAAATCTTTTGCTCCCAGTTGACCCCAAATATCTTCTGGGGAGCACATGGAGCAATTTTGCCATGCATTTGCTCCCTTAATTGAGGGTTTCTCCAGGGACCTTTTTTCAACAGGAAGTAGCCTAAAAGTCAACTCCCAGTCACTTCCTGTTGGCTCAACAGTCGCCCACTCCAGCTCTTCCATTTCCTTTCTGACAGTTCAAATGATACACTTTGTTCCGATTTGTTCAATCTCATTCTGCCCCATCAACTTTAGTTTCCTCATGCCAAGATATACTGAACAATTTTAAATAAGATGCACTGATGCCATTCGCCAGTGTGTTTTCCCGAGCTACAATGTATTCCTTTTGGGAGGAGTGTCTGATGTTGTGTGCAGTGACAAGGCAACTGTGGGTATCTGTGGGTGGCCTATCCTCCTCTCTCTTCCCCTTCCCAGCTCCCCCATGCGAAGTTGAGTATTATGATTTGAGATGGCCTACAACAACTACTCTGATCTATGCTAGCAAGATGACAACATGGCACCATGGAGTGGTCCTCACGTAATACCCAACTCACTGCACCTGCAATTCCCAAACACTATGGACACTTAAAGTGGGAGATATAGTGGAAAGCAACAGAAAACTAATGAGTTTCAAAAATGATGAATAAAATGCTGAAATGCCATTTCCGTATAAGGAAAGTATAAACTAGTACTATGATTGCCCTACAAAACTAAAGTGAAATGTAACAAAGTTGGTAGGTAAAGAAAATAATGTCATGTAGGCCCTTTTCACATGTGGGCGGCGGAACAGGGCAAGCCACGCCAAAACGGGACTTACCTTGTTCCGTCGCCGCGCGGAGCAGCACATTTCGCTGCTCTACACACAGCAGCATCCCGCGGCGTCCTCGGCGCCTGGCAGCGCCCAAAATGGCAGATTTTGACTGGCGGAGCCTCTCCGCCAATCAGAGAAGCTCACCAGCAGGGCACTGCGACGGGGCTGGACGGGGCTGGAGGCCCCGTGCCTTTGAAAAACCACATGAAATGTGGTTTTTCAAAAGCACGCGGCTCCGCCACTTGTGGGCGCCTGACTGTGGATTGGCGTGTGGATTTACTCGCAAGTAATCCACCCCAATTCGCGTAACGGTGTAGACGACCTCCGTGGAGGTCGATCTACACCGTTTTTTAAACCCCATGTGAAAAGGGCCATAGTCTTTCTGCTCTTCCCTCCAGGCATATCCAGTTCCTCTTGCCTCGTCCCCCAACCCTACAGCAGAATACTTTGACTGGAGAAACTCTGGACGCACATCATGTTGGTCTAGTAAAGCAGCAAAGCAACTGTGACTGTAGTTCTTTCTCCACCATGGCTCCCAGCCATGTTTACTCTCCTCTGCTCCCGTTGATTAGTAACTTCCCCTTTCTTTCTTCAAAGAGCACAATCACCTTCACCTACCCAAGAAGCAGAGAGTGGGACTGAGAGAAAAAGACAGTTGGAGGTTTTGTGTTGAGCAAGGGAGTGGCAGCAGGGAGGGCATTTCTACTGATAGGAGGGAAGTTGCCAAATACTGAGGAAGGCTTCCAAGAGATAAGAGCAGGATCTTGACTGCAACTCCTTTTGGACTGCAACAGCAGAAAGCAGTTGTACTGTGTCAGTAAACTTCAGGTAACACAACAACAAAAAGGCTTTTTCTGCTTTCCCCTAGAGTATCAAAAGCAGTGACTTAAACCTCCTTCCTGTATTTCCAAATGACAGCAGCTATGACATTACTGAAGTGAACAAACTAATATGTACAGGTTGTCGCAGCAAACAAAATATTTGCTATAAATCAGATCAGCGATAGGCTGGCATGACACATGATCCCCCATTTTTCACAAGAAGCATGAAATGTACACACAGAACTTAGAATTAAAGTCCTTACTGTGGAACAGAAGGGCAAATGTTTCTTTCCTTTCGCCCAGGAAACAAATCAAAGATTTTGTGCACAAGAATATGACAGTACTGAGTGACCGCTGAGAGTGTGCAGTGTGAATCCCTGAATATTTTAGGAGCATTGCCTATTGAAAGTTAAATCTAAACCTGTAGTGGAAGTTTAAAAAGCTAAAGACAAAAATTAAGATTTGCTTACAAAAAAATAGAGAAGAAGCATAAATCAGATGGGAATCTGGTGGGACCATTAGGACAGCTAAGTGTAATAAAAATAATTACAGTAGTGACTTCAAGGCCATGAAAGAGTTATATAAATAGGCTGGGGAAAGGCTAACTTAGAACGTGGTGGCACTTACACGGTTGTGGAAATCTGCCTTCTGTCAATGCAAATTGCCAGCAGTCAGGATCCAGGGTACATGCACAGGTGTACGTGTATAGGGTATACCTGATGTTACAGTGCTGTTCCTAGCTTTTAGACAAACTAGAGCCAGTTCCTCAATTTCCCACCAAAAAGTATTTGGATAGAAACCATGCAAGTCCACTCTCTAGACTACTACTCTGTCCACTCTCCTTGTGGTTCAAAAAACCCCCAAGAGTTTGCAAAGGAAAACTCCAATTTGGAATATGATAGGTATCATTATGAAAATCCCTTTTTAAAAAACCCAACAAATAGATTATACAGTAATTCCTTCACATTAGCTAGGGTTAGGGGTACAGGACCCTCACGAAAGTGGAAAAACATGAATAACTCTAGGCCCTCCCAAACCATATTTAACACACAAAAAAAGTATGATCACCCTATTCAACCCACCCTGGATTCCTCTGAGGCACCCAGGTTCCTTCATTCCTTCATAAAGCAGAAGTGGGTGGCTGGTGGAGCTTACTGCCACCTCCACTGCTGCCCCACACCATTTCCAATAGGGACTTACAAGCCTCATTTGCAGTTTCTCGTCTCACAAGGCTTGCAGTCCCTACTAAAACGGCATAGGGAGGCAGCAGAGGTGACAGCAAATAATCAGTGAATAATCAAATCAGCAAAAGTGAAACCCGCAAATGTGGAGGGCTGACTGTAATTGTATATTTTGACAGGGAGTAAAGGTTGCTTTTTCTTTGTCCTTGATCAATAACCTCTAACTTACAAGAAGGCAACACTGAACAAGTCAGAAGGCCATGTGATTTCATAATTATTAATGGAAAGCAGATGGTGAATTTTAAAGGGGATAGAAATATAAAATGTGGTCATATGTTCCAAGGGCTAGCCCTGCTACTTCCAGAATAACTTGTATATATCTTGAACAGCTTACTTTGGGGACTACAACTCACAATTTCCCCCATCCAACTGCTGGCTGAAGTTGGAGTTTTAACCTGCAGAGTAACTTCTCCAAGTTCTATCTAAATGCATGTACACATGAGCTGCTGTTCAGATTTTAAGCTGCTAACGAATAGATTCATGATCACAACAGCAAATCAAATGGAATAAATAGCTAGTGCATTAAATGAAAGGAAGTTTAATTGGAATACAGATGTATCTTTAGAAGGTAGTGAATGGGTTAGAGTAATAAATCTGAAGAGATTAAAAGGTCAGGGGAAATTTAAATTGATAAATAGAAAGCTGTCTGGAGGACAATGTGGCAATAAGCCAAGTATGTTGGAGTCTCTGATAGAAAATGTTTAACTAATCCAAATATGTAGAATGCAACTAAAATCAGTCTCTTAAGAGAGAAAGCTAGAAAAGAACTAACATGAAGACAAAGAAGGCATCAGAAGTAACTTTGAACAGTGCAATCCAAGAAGCATGACCTTGGTACTAAAGAAACTAATAAATAATGTGGGAAATGTAGTACTTTGAAGCAGCATCCACACAATTTCTGAAAGAAGAAGTAATCATTGAATGCAGTTGTTTGGCAGGTCCCACAAACATCTGGGCAAAGATGACTTTCTAATTGCTGAAACAGAGAAATATTTCCAAAAGGTTTTCTATGAATATATTTGATTTTAGAAAACAGTGCTCAGAATGAACAGGTCAGCCTTTTTTTCAGTGGGTGAGAAACTGTCAGTTTGCACAAGGACAGACAGCTATCCCAAAGATCTGTTCTGGAAACTTTGTCATTATGCCAAAGAGGAAAAGAGCAGGTTAGCAAAACCCTCACTTAATACAAAATTGTTTCGGCCGCTCCCGAAACTGCAAACCCCAGGATTCCAGAGGATGTTAAAAGCGGAATCATCGCGCTATAACAGGCTAGTGCGGAAATGGCCTTAAAGAAGTATACAGCAAACTTCAAAACTGCAAGAGTTTATAAAATGTGAAGGAAATGCCATATTATATTCCATGTCTTTGAATGCAAAAAAGAGATACAGGAGTGGTAACTTGGAATCCAACTCTTAGACACAGTGTGTATGCGAATGAGCATGCTGCAATCCAGTTAAATTAACTCAAGTGTGTATTTTGCCATTGCCTGCTGCTGCTGCTGCTGTTGTGTGCCTTCAAGTCATTTCCAACTTGCGGTGACCCTAAGGTGACCCGATAATGGGATTTTCTTGGCAAGATTCATTCAGAGGGGGCTTGCCATTGTCCTTCTCTGAGGCTGAGAGAGTGTGACTTGCCAAAAGTCACCCAGTGGGTTTCCATTTCTCAATTTGGGCCCTGGTCTTCCAGAGCTTTAGACAATCTTTAAACCACCACACCACAGTGGCTTACCATTGCCTGTAGTGGGATGCATTTCTTCTTGGATTCTCATGGAAATCCTAAGCACATTTTAATCGGCGGAGGTTACTTATGAACAAACATGCTCAGCACTGTACTGTAAATGCACTGCAGGTTTTTAAATGGTCTTTGGCTTGCACTATCCACTTGTACTATTTGATAGTTCCATTTGATGATCTGTGAACAAAGTCAGAGGAAGGACCTCATTTCATACTGGTGAGATGAAATGGCCCCCTACTTAAGACTAGCGGATTGTAAAGCTGACTGGTCTTATCTGGGATCTTTAAGAAATGGATGGGATTTTATGTGCAATGGTCAAACTAGAACATATGAAGAGGAAAAGCAGCAGAAAGGAGAAGTGCTATAGAGCAGCTTAGGTTTAGCAAAAACCCTAGAAGAGAAGATCACTGAACTGTACTAGAAGCATGTCAGGCCATAAACGATATAGAAAAAAGATCACTGAGGACTTTTTTAGCATGATTTTAAAACCAATGAAATTAATGATCAGAAATATTAGTAGAAAATGTGAGAAAATTAAGTAATAAAATTTATCGGTCTTTATCTGTAATTTTAATTGATCTTGGTAATGGCCATTGGCTACACAACAGATTGACTGGTTGATTGCACATAAATGTTCTGTGACTGAAAATTCGTAACTGGATTCAAAATCCAACACGTTATAGACATGTTATCCACATAGAAGTACACAGAATCAAGATGTTCAGAGGATACAGCCTGATACATAGGGTACCTTTGAAAGATGGAAATGAAATCACAAAAATTTTAAAGACTCATTAAATAGAACATCAGAGGAAAAATTGTGTCCAGTTGTCATTAATGAAGTCACAGGTATTAATATGAACACTAGCTGCCTATTCATGTATCTACTCTAAAGTATACAATGTCAAGTGCAGAAGTCACAAGATATTTCAGGGAAGAGTAGCAACACACTGCAATTTATATTGCAGTGGGAATATCTGAGCCAATAATGATGAATGAAGGTCTGGGGCGGGGGAACATGACATGTTTATCCTCCTCTGAGTTTGCTTTCCCACTCAATTTATGTCATCTGTTTTTGTTTTCCGGAGACTGTATATTGCTTTGGATACAATGAACTCCATACTTGTAGGATATTGAAGAGAGCCTCCTTTTGAGGGACTTTAGAGATAATTGAAGAAAGACCTTTAACTGAAAGTATAGTCCAGGCTTCTGCATTTGGCTGGCTGTGCTTTCTGTAATACTCAAGGAGGAATGTGCATTATCTCCCCTATGATCAGATGCTCCATCTCTAAAAGTGCTACCATGAGGAACTGACTTTGGCCCTGCAATGCTTCTTTGATAATATTGAAAGCGCTCCCAATATAGAAATTTAGCTCTTCAGGCAACCTTAAAGTCTCAGCCTTTGGAAACAATAGGCTCATGAAGTGGGACCCCTCACATCCAAGCTTCCAGGCTTGCTGCAAAACATAAGCCATTTCCGCACTAGACTGTTATAGTGCTATTATTCCACTTCTAACATCCCATGAATCCTGGGGTTTGCAGTTTAGATAGGGGCCTGAGGATGGCCTTTGAAGCTACTCCCTAAACTGCAAATCCCAGGATTCCATAGGATGTTAAAAGTGGAATAGCAGCACTATAACAGTCTAGTGTGAAAATGGCCATGGAGAACTTCTAGCCTGGCAAATGTTTTAGTCTATGACTCCTATCAGCCTCACCTGACATGGCTGGTAGGAAGAGACTGTGGGCATTACTGTCCAAAACATCTGGTGAAGCAAACTGTCAACTTTACAGTTGCCTGAGATGCAAAGGAGCTCAGTCCACCTACCAGTGTTTACAGAAACCCCTCCATATACCCCTTCCCCACCGAGCTGTACCAACACCTTCTAGCTACTAACTGCAGGCAAGAGATGTCAGGTTCAAGTGAGAAAAGCAGGTTATGTAGATGCTTAATAGTCCATGGGCTGAGTTAAAGGGTTCTGTCTTCTAAATCTCATCCTACCCTGCAGCAATTTCATTCTCTCTTTCCACTGCGGTAGCTTAAAAGACCAAAACTGCCAAATGTGCACTCTCTCAGTTTCTGATCTCTGGTCAAACTTTTAATTATGCAGACTACAGTACTATAAAGGGAGCCAGCCAAGAATGACCTGCAACACTCACAGTAAGTGACAGATCATGCCTGGAAACTTCTAAATGAGTCAAAACAGATACGAAAGACTGTCATTCCTTCCTGTATGAAGGTGGGAGGCAGGAAGAGGCCCAGAGGAGGCCAACTGTCTGAAATGAGTCTACAGCAGAGCTAGAAAGAATAGGGCCTGGGTCCTCTTGGCCCTCCGCTTGCTGCCATAAACAGGAAGGAAAGCATCTTTTCCCCTTCTTTAGATATAATGAATATGACTGAGGAGGCAGGGTAGAACTGACTGATGAAAGCCAAGTAATCTGCAGCAGAGAAGGCCAAAAGCGGCTCTAGAAGAAAGGTAAGTGTCTGTGAACAAATGATTCAATCCATCTCTCTCTTACCAGAGAAGCAAAGGTAACTATACCAATAGGAAACATTAGGCAACAGCATGTTATAGAAGGAATAAACAGAGGCAATTAATTAGCCAGCCACTAACACCAGTGATACCAACTGATTTCAGCTGATTTCAGAGAAGGAAAACAGCCTTTCATTAGGGAGAGTTCCCAAAGATTGCCCATGACCGCCTCCAGCAGCATGGCTATGGAGCTGACAAAATCCTGGCCAGTGCTGAGACCATGCTCTTACCAGCAGCCACACCAGAGGTCCTGGAGCCCTCTGCCTGAAGATTTAAGGCAATCAGCCATTCTTTCTTTTATGTTCATACACAGAAGTTATTACTTGAGGAGCCAAAAACTTACATTTCATAGGTTTTGTGTGATTTGGCTTGGTAAACAGTTCCATTGCACTGGATGAGTAGTGGGTCACAACACTATTTTCAAACACCATCTAGTAACCTCATGCCACAACAGACTTTGACTTTATAACCACAATACACAAGCAACTCACACCATAGGCCACATCCACCAGTGAAACAGGTAGCCACCAGCCTTTTAAAAACCTCCATCCATCTGCCTGTAGACTATACAAACATCATGCATTGTATCCACTGCATCAGTATATTTAACGTCAGCTCAATACTACACTTACAACCTCATTCTAAAGCTGTTACATAAGCGGCATTCTTGGGGGGGTGGGGGAATAAAGTGCTAATAGCAGCATAAAGAAATGGTAGATTTTTTTCCAAACCAGACACCAGACCAAATCCACCCATTTAATGAACTAAGATCTCCTATTCATTTCTTTAAGCACAGTGCATTATGCCCAAAATCTCCTTTGTTTTCAACCTGTCCTTGTACTGGGAAGTACAGCCTTCTCCAATCTCGTCCTTTTTTGGTCCACTCTCTAGATGGGTTATAGTACCTCTTCCACAGTATTTGACCACTGGCTGTGATGGGCTGATGCGATCTGTAGCCCAAAATGTCCAGAGGGATCCAGGATGGGGAAGGATATATGAAACAATGGGCTCTACAGAGGAAGCTTAAAAGGAAGTGGAAATGATTTACACTTCATCTTCCTTAGTCTTGCCCATGGGGGTACGTGGATGATTTATCCCCAATAAAGAGATAGACACTTAATGCATTTATCTCACACACACACCCAAGATGGTGTGGGGAGTATGTGTCTCTTCCCACAGCAGACATATCCACCTCCTGGAAAGAACAAATGAGAAATATGCGTCATTCACACTTCCCCCATTCACACTTTCTCTCTCAAGAACATCCAGAGCATTCCCCCTCCACCTGCCAATGACTATCACAAGAGAGGACTCCTGAGGACTCTTTAGAGGAGGTCAGAAGAGAAAGCCTGACAGGGCTTTGAATTTTTTTGGTTCATTGTGGCTTACCTCCAAGCCACCCAACTAATCTTGCAAAATGATTAGGTCATGCATTTTGCACAATGTAAGTTCACACAAATGACACGGGTGGTTGCTGGAGAGATGCAATGTCCCTCCAGGCTGCCCTGTCCATAGAAATGAGGCAACCTGTGGCTTCTGGGAAAGAAGGAAGCTACCAGAAGCCACAGATTTGCTCTGGATGGCTTCAGCTATGAGTAGGAAGCATTCTTTCTTATTCTCCATGAATAGGAGTCTCAGCTTAAAACACATGACAGAAACAAATCTTCGTTTCCAGCTGTTAATTTTACTTACACCAGGAGATCCACATGCAAGTTCTCTAAACTTGGGTAGACTGTTTGAGAGAACCCCAAATCATATAACATCAGGGTTAAGAGAACCTTTGGATTTCCAGATGCTTTAACAACAAATCCCACCAGCCCCACCCAAAATGACCAATTGGAAAGGACTATGGGAGCTGCAGTCCAAAATGTTTGGAGGACCAAAGGTTCCCCACCTTGCTATAGCTCATACAAAATATGTAGAAATTGCAAACATGGTGCCAGCTCTTAACACATCACTATCAATCTTGCCATAGACATAATTCCCCGTCAGGCACTACTCTTCCTTCATCACATCACCCAGCCATTACTAGCCTTCTGTCTGCCTGTCCGCCTGCCTATCTATCTATACATATGGTTCTTATATGCTGTCTTATAAGAAATATTTCTTACTTTGGATCTCACACAATTTAAAAGCATTGTGGTTTGAACATAAAGCTTAAAAATCCCATGCCAATTATTATTAATTAGCAGAAAGCCACTGGTGAAAGTTTGGGGCGGAATAGTGACTTTTAGTTCTCTCTTCATTCATCTTTAATGTATGTGCTCCTCTTCTTCCCCATCACCACTCCACTTTTTGCTGTCATTAAAGCCAAGGGTTGGGGCCAAGCCTGCTTTTTTCAAACCAGGCTCCATTCTGTTACTCTAAACTGGGAGGGGTGGCTAACACACTAGAATATAGAAACAGAATTCAAAAGCACCTAGATGAACTAGAAAAGTGGGCAGAAATCAATAAAATGAAATTCAATAAAGACAAATGCTAAATTCTACATTTGGGCCACAAAAAACCAAATGCACAGTGGTAGGATGGAGGTAGGTAGGATTGCTCAGCAGTAAGTACTACATGCAAAAAGGACCTTGGGATTATTGTTGATCATAAATTGAACATGAGCCAGCAGTGTAACGCTGCAACAAAGAAGACAAATACTATTTTAGCCTGATTTAATAGAAGGATAGTTTCCAAGTCAATGGAAAGAGTAGTCCTACTATATTCTGCTTTGGTCAGGCCTCATCTGGTGTACTGTGTTCTGGGTGCCTCATTTTAAGGATACCGAGAAGTTGGATCAGGTTCAGAAAAGGGCAACAAGGATGATTAGAGGTATGGAGAACAAAACATATGAGGAAAAGTTGAAGGTGCTTGGTGAAAAGAAGGCTGGGGTGTGTCTGTGTGACATGATGATATTCTTTCATTACCTCCAGGAGAGGAAGAGGCAGATTTATTCTCTGCTGCACCAGAGAGTAGGATCAGGTTTAAAGTTTGAAGTTACAGGAGAGTAGATTTCAACGGAATATTAGAAGGAACTTCTTGACAGTAAGAGTTCAGCAATGGAACCAATTGCCTAGAGAGGTGGTGGGGCCTCCTTCTCTGGAAGTCTTCAAAAAGAGGATGGACAACTACCTGCTGGGGATGCTTTAGCTCTACCTTGAGCAGGACTTGATGGCCCAGCAGGCCCCTTCCAGCTCTGTGATTCTATTATTCTAGGTTAGTTGAGACCACAGATAAAGTACGTTTAGTGCTCTTTCTCATGTTGCTGCTCCACTGTTTTCTCTCTCGCTCTTTCTCTCTCTCTCTCTTTCCACACATACATGTAGACACAAACATGTACTCCAGTCCAGAGACAATAATCAGGAAACATAAGACAAAGATCTGGGGAGATATGCTAAGTCTCCACGTATTTAGAATGGCTTTTGAAAACTTTTCTTCTCAGAAGGGCATTTTACGATTGATTTCTGCAGTTTTTTTTAAAAAAGGTTTCAACCTGCTTTGCTGTATTATATTTGAATATATTTAGTATGGGTTTTATCATGAGCATATTTTATTTTGGGTAAGCCACTTTGAGAATTGCTTCGTAAACTGGAGTATAAAATATGCAAGTCAAACAATAAATTGTCCTATATTGCAAGTAGTTCTCCACTCTCAAACCCAAGACCCAATTTTGCAGAAAGGAATTCAGGGTAGGGAAGCAGACTGTCAAAATACAATGAGTGCTACTTGGCAATCCTAGACATTCTTTCTGGAAGATGAGAATTCAAGATATTGCTTTGCACCAGAAGGAGCCAGGCAATATACAAGTGGTCATGTTTTCCCCCACTGCAACACTGCAATGGCAGAACTGCTGCCATTCTGACTGAGGGACTAAACATATCACTGCTGATTCCTACTTCTGGAGAGAGAAATGGGATTTGTATCCTCTCATTCACTGTCCCAGTTTGTAGCCCATTTACTTTGGCCCAAGAACATAACTGAAGTCATTTAAAATGGAGCTAGCCCTTAGCGAGGTAACTGTACTCATTCATCCGCACAGCCCAGCCTCTACCCCAGGTTTTGTTGAAAATCTGCCAAGAGCTAGTAATGTTGGAGCATTACTTTGAGAAAGGATGTAAAACTGGTGGGCAACGGATGAAACTGAAAGGCTCCAAATACCACATGTGATCGCTTAAATGGGTACTTCTTCACATACTTTTTTGTCTCATGAAAGTATATGGGGGGTAGTTGGGGCCCATACTAATGGCCCCAATATCAGAATGTGATGGAATTCTGGGAGAACATGACTGAATGTTGAGGAGCAAGGAAGCAACAAAGAGAAAGAATTTTGAGGAAGCTGGACTATCAAATGTACAGATGGTGGCTGCAGTTTCCACTAAAGTGGCCAAGATCTGATAAGACAGCCTTGTGCATTTAGGCAGGGTACACAGCCACACCAAAGGCTATAACAGTGTGGCAGGAAAGCTGTGTCTACTTGTGGAGCTTTGGTTTGCCCCATGCCCACAAGATTTAAAGACTGTTTGCCACTGTTTATTCTGTATTGGTATTGTGTGAATGGCATTACGATTCTTGACTTGTTTGTTCTTACAATAATCTCATCCTATGGAATCATTTGTTATTATTCCCACTATCCAGATAGAAAAGACAGTACAAAAACATGGCATCTTAATAAAGACAAATGAGTGAGGCTGTGACCGATCTGAGACTGTCACTTTAGTATCACAAGGTATCCAAAGGATCAAATTGGCTCTCACCACACCACCAGCTCCCGAATTTTATTCCATCATTCTTCCCAGAAAAAAGGTAACACTGAAAATCCATGAGAAACAATGTTTGTTGATACTGATTTGATTCCTCAGCAAATTCTCAGGATCTATAAACAGCTGAAGTACATGGAAAGGGATTTAGATCCCTTCTCCATCCCTCTATAACACATCTGTCTCCACCCACCCACCCTACATTTTTTTCCTCCAGTCCCCACTTTTATTCGCATCAAAGATCTGCAGTGCACATGCTCAGTAATCCATCTTTCAAAGGGTGAACAGCTAGCTTGACCATTTGCAATTAAAAAAAAAAGCATTTGCAAGTATTTGTATGACAAGAGAAGAACCAGCAATAGAAGGTGATTGACTTGCATTAACCCATAGATTCCAAGTGCTTTAGCCTCACCAGCCTAGAAACAAAATGTACACTTCCAAGATGTACACTTCCACAATGTACACTTCCACACACATACAAAATGTATGTGTATGTACACACATACATGTACAAAACCAAATCCACCCCAAAATCAAAACAAACAACAACACAAGCACAGAGATCTATTCTGCTTCAAAGCTAGCTGTGGACAACACGATTCACTTCAGGAAGACTTCCCTACATACATGTTCAACCTCTCTGCTCCAGAATACAGTGTGTCACTGCAGCCAGGGCCCCACACATTTCAATGCTCTGCACTTGAGGATGAAGATTTCAGCACATTTTAAAACAGCAATTACTTTTTCCAGCCAGGAGAAGACATTATGCTTCCAAACCCTATTCTGAATCTCAGCAGACACTTAAACTTTTCTCAACACCCAGGAGGAACAGTTTTATCATCTACATAACCCAAAAATGTATCATACTTTTATATCCAGTCATGTGTGGCTTCCTTTCATGACACAAGGTATAGGTACAAACAGTTACAACAGTAAGCAAGAGGATTACATACCAACTTGAAGTGATGGATGCAGACATAGGGCGAACCTTGCATTCATTTGTCCACCAGTAGAGGAAACCAGCAGCTCTGAGAAGAACCCTCACCCTCATATGTAAAGACCAGCAGGAAAACTAAACTCACATATTTCACACACACACACCTGACCATTCCCCCATCATGCTACTCTTAAAATACTGTCTGTGATCTCTGGACACCTCATGGCTCCCAAGTTTTCATATGGATTTTATCTAGAATTACAAGTGTAGGGAGACATTATCTCCTTCTGCCAGATGTCACTGTGTGTGTGAGAGACACAGAGAGGTAGAGACAATGTTAGCTTACTCTATGGGATATATTTCAAAATCAGCCTCACATTTCTCTCTGCACTCCACTTGATTTCTCCATTAAAGGCTACGTTCAGCTCCTGAGGCCTCCATTAGGATGCTCTTTCTTCATCATGTGTCTCTTCTAGATACTAGGATGATTTGGTCACTGAGCCAGCACTGCCTGGTTAATAAGGCCCCTCTGTGCAACTAGCTAAGAACAGTGCTGGGGTGGCATAGAGAAAGCTTTCTGTATATTTCACCCCTGGGAATGAAGCTAATTGTTTGCTGAGTGTCCAGAAAGAACATGAAGATCCAGGGACTGTAAGCTCCAGTTTCTGGAGAAGGGGAAATGAGAGCCTGGCTAACAAAGACAGTCTCCAAAACCCTGAGCTACAGGAAATGAAAACTGATGCTATCTGACCTGCCATTTCCTCTCCCTGCCCCCTTCTCCACCCTTTGCATGGATGAAAGGCAACTGGCTTGAAAGACAGGTTCTTAGCAGGTAAAGCAGGAGATGCAGTGGGAGGCGGGGGCGGGGGGGTGAGAGAGAAAAACCCAGACACAGCAGATGAAACTTGGATTAGTGAGAGGCTGCTAACCTCTGCATAGGGAAAGCATGCATGTAGAAAGAGGCAAGAGGCACATTCAAGTGTGGTAAGACAAGCTGGAACACATGTGGCCTATGGGAGAGGAGGGGGCTACCTCACTGAGACATTACGCTCCATGGTTCAGAGCAGGGATGCAATCAGTCACAGAGCCAGGTAGTGCCAGGTGTTGCTGCATCCATGTGTTTGACTCATGGTTTGATAAACCTGGCTGGATGCAAAAGGTGTCCAGGCAGAGATAAGATGCCTAGGTGGGGAGCACATGCAGAAGTGAGGCAGATGTGGCAAAATCAACAAACAGCACAGAGACAGTCAGCTGTGGTGCCTGGGGTGGGGTCCATGTGCAGGGGGCTGGGGCATCATGCAGGAGCAGGTTGGGCCAGGCATGCAGGAACAAAAGTAGGACACAGGCTTTGGCATTGCCCTTCTCAAGTTTAAGCTATTGCTGCTGCGGCCTAAGTGCTGGCATTGAGAGGAGACCCCACTCCCACCTCCCCACACACAAACACACACACACTCCCACAGGAAAGGATATGGCCATTCGGTGATCTTTTTGGCGTATTTCCTCACCACGTTGTCCTCGCTGAAGAGGAAGAGGGAGCGGTTGACAGTCAGGCAGTTCTGTCGGACAGGAATGGGGTTGTAGAGGGCCATGGTGCGGGCTCGCTGGGCCATCGACTGTTTGTATATCCTCTGGGCCCCTGGGGGGCCCCCTTGCCGGACGCCCCCAGCACCCCGGCCACCTCCGCCACCTGCCGCTCCTGAGCCAGCTCCCCCTGAACCTCCTGCCCCATAGCGGACTGGCACCTCATCTCCAAACCGAGCCATCCTGCAAAGAGCAAAGGGCCAGGGGTTATGCTGCTGAGGATGCTGCTGGAGAGAAGAAGAAGAAGAAGGAGAGGAGGAAGAAGGAGCTCATCACATCCCATCGGCTGCCGTAGGATGCTGCGAGGGGATCTTGCAGCAGAGGGAGGGGGCACTCAGGCTGGAGCACGGCCGGGAAAAGCAGCAGAGATCCTGGACATGGTCACTCTCAGCTCCCTTTGCAGGGTGGAAACGATGAAGAAAGACCCCCCCACCCTCTAAGGTTGCAAATGTGAGGGGGGAGACACACCCCACAAGAAGAAGAAGGGGGGAAAATCCCCACAAATTGTGGGTTGCAGTTAGTGGGAGAAAAAAGACCAGTGCACCAAACTGCCCTTAAAACTGATTGCAATGAAAAAGATTCAATGCACCATCCATTAAAAATATTTCATTTTTCAAGAAAAAAAAATTAAAAATGCATTGCCACTGGGGGGAGAGGAGGAGGGAATGACAATTAAATAGACGGAAAGCACCTCCTCCCCACCAAGAGAGAAAAAAAATGCAATTAAAGAAATCAGATGCACCAATTCCTTGCTCCTGCCTCTCTTCTCAAAGCCAGAAGGGAAAGAAATTGAAATAAAAAGAAAAAAGAAAAAGACGCCATCAAAATGCAGCTCTCTGTCTAGGTATTTGCAATGCAATTTGGTGAAGAAAATACAAGCTTCCTGTGTGCTGGGTAGCTTGGCAAATGTTTGCACTCCCAAGGGGGAAAAATATTTTTAAAAATTTCTATAAGATTTATGAAATCAGTACATGCTCCCTCATCTCAGAAATAAAGAAATAAAGTACTGCATTGGTGAGGAGAAAAAAGCAATGAGAAATTTACCAAAAAAAAAAAAAAGGCAGAAAAAAAAATAACCCAGACACACACACACACACACATATACACATACAAAACCAAATCCACCCCAAAATCAAAACAAAATCCCCCCTCCCAAGGTTTGTTTTCACTGGCGGTTCATCTTGCTGTCTTCAGCACTGTCCAAGAGCTGGAGGGAGAAAGGGATGTGGGCTCCTCGTGTTAAGCTTGTGAAGCTGTAAGATGTTCCCCCTCTTGCTGTCCAGTGGTCCCTTTTTCTGTCTTTTTCTCCGGGTGTGACTGCGTGTATGAGTGTCTATGTGTGCGCGCGTGTGTGTGTTTGTGAGAGAATGAGAGAGAGAGAGAGAATGAGAGAGAGAGAGAGAGAGAGAGAGAGAGAGAATGGCTCTGTGTCAGTTTTGCCTCATCTTGGAGTTGAATGCAGCAAAGAAATCCTGTAGAATCCAAAAATCAAATAGACAAGAGAAGTAGTTGCCATCCACCATCTACTCATAAGGGTTCCCTGGTTGCTGCAATGTCTAGTATTTTTTCCTGCCCTGTATTCCTCCTCCTCCTCCTCTTCCTCCACCTCCTCCTCCTCCTCTTGGGTAAGCTAAAATAAGACTGGTGATAGGGAGGGGGGAGGGAGAGAGGGAGGCAGGCAGGCAGGCAGGGAGAGAAATGGAAAAAAAAAAGAAAGAAAAGATCTGATTCACTGGCAGGTTGAGCTCTAATGTGCGGCAGTGGATCGATTTAATGCAAGCACAGAGCATCCCAAAGCTTCGGCCAGGCTTGGCACATGATGGCCTAGAACCAATAGCAGGGGCTACAGCCCAACCAAACCCAGTTGGGTTTCTACAGGGAGAGAAGGACACACACACACACACACCACACACACACACACGAGTTAGAGAGAGAGAGAGAGAAGAGAGAGGGAAGGAGGGAGGGAGGGAGGAGAGAGCAAGTGCTGGATGGGGTAGGGAAAACCTGCATACAAATGACATCTCTCAGCAGCCCACACCCTGGCAGATGAGATGGATGTCAGTTCTTGGGGTACGCTCAGATCTGTCTATTGAAAAGCAGGAACATGAAAACAGCCCCTCAAGATGTCTTGTTTGGTATAAAAATCAGGTCAGGATGGGCTTCTCCTGCTGTACACCATCATATGTGTAGCAACTGGCAACCAGCAAGACTGGGGAGGAGGGAGAGGAGAATGCTAGGGTTCCAGTGCACTGAAAGGGATGTTATGCTGCTTCGAGTAAGTGGATGCACAGTGGTATGGAATATTTATGTAGGACAAGTGCAGATGCGTATGCAGAAGTCACTGTACGCATGAAAGCAGGAGAAGGTACAAGGGTAAAAGCATGGGAGTTTAAACATGCAGGTGTGCACTTATGCGGGAGACCAAGGACAGCAAAGTTCATGTGCTGTGGTGGGCATTAAGCTGGCACATCTGCACAAGCAGACAAATTGAAACTTCATTGGTTAAAACCAGTCTTAGCTTTGTCATACTAGTATAAAAATGTCACTTAATTCCAGTGGTCTGGGCTCAGAGCTCATTTTAGCTAGCGTTAAACCAATATTCTCTGGCTCCATGTGACAAGCTAGCGCTCCATGGGCAGCAGATTCCTTTAGATATAAAGAAAATCTTTCTGTGCCACCACAAATCTTGCAATGAGATCACTGAAATCAAATAACCTAAAATTCAGGCACAATTGGCATGGAGATTTAGACTGCAATCCTATACCTATATCTACCTGCCTGGAAATCATAGAACTGGAAGAGACCACAGGGACCACCCAGTCCAACCCCCTGCCATGCAGGAACCCATATTGAATCACTCCCAACAGACGGCCATCCAGCCTCTGCTTTAAAAACCTCCAAAGAAGGAGACTCCACCACACTCCAAGGCAGCATATTCCTCTGCCAAACAGCTCTGATGATCAGGAAGTAAGAAAAAAGTCCCTATTACACTCAGTGGGCCTTAAGCAGCACAATACTTAATAATAGTCCTAGGAAATCTGCAGCCCTCCAGATGTTGTTCGCCTGCAACACGCAGCACCCGTGTCTGGCGCAGTTGATGAAATAGGAGAGCTGTAGTCCAGCAACATGTGGAGACCCATTTGCCATACCTACTGCACACAATGGCAATAGAGTAGAGAACACTTCACATATTGGTTGTTTCTAGCAGTCCCTTCTTTTCAATGAGATAAACAAAAGACAGCCAAGACAATGGTGGTGTTTCTAGACATCTCCTCTCCACGTCCAGGAAACACTAACATTCTCTCTGCTCTGTCATTGTGGTGGTCCATTTGGATGTTACAGAACACATGCAAAATGGCAAAGATAGACCAAGTGTCCATGGATGCACTGAAAACACTCTTTGTGGTGTAATATGAATTCTGACAGTATCAACAGCAGCACACACCAGAGGACTAACTGTATATTCCACCTCCATTACAGCACTCTGGTCCTCTCTCTCCTTCTTTCCTATTAAAACACTAGTGATATGAGGTTGGGCATACAACCAGACCAATATGAAAAAGCATTTGGTACTGCATGCTAGTCAGGATGCACTTTTCAAATAAATTGATCAATGCATACATGGTCGGGGGTGTGGACAGGAGGACTTGGTAGAAAGAAACCAGGAAATATTGGAAAAATTACTGTCATTTATTTAGGAACACTTATAAGCCATAATTCAGTTCTCAAAATGGAGAACGACAATTAAAAACTATAAAACATAACCCCAAAATACTATACAACCTGTAAGGAAAATGTAGGAAGAAATCTATATAGCAACTTGTCACTTTCCTCGAGTACAAATAGCCTAGCAGCATTATTCTGATTGTATGCCCATTTTCTTATTTGAAAGATACAATAATGACAAGAGTTCTTAGCATTAGTGATGCCACCATTTTTGATTTATTCCTTAAGGATTTCTGAAATTACAGCATTTTGCAAAAAGGAAGATTGAGCTATCAATTAAGCAGGGGATGTCTGTCTTACGGTGACATTTCTGGAATATTACCATATTCTATCTTTGTATGTGTGTGTATGCGCACATGCACATACACACAGGCATGTGCACCTGCCATGTCACCTATCAAATTAATGGAGGCGCCATAAATTTCACAGGCAAGGAATGTTCAGAGATGGTTTGCCATTTCTTTTGAAACAGAGCATACAGAATCTAGTATTCCTAGTCCTCTATTCAAATACTAGACAGGTCTGATCCTGCTTACCTTCTAATATCACACAGGCTCTGGTGCATTCAGCATATTTAGGTTCTCCTATCCACGTGTATTAAAAAGGGGCAGACACCTAGCTTCAGCTGTGCAGCCTCAGCAGCCCAAATCTGCTCAGTAATATCAATTTCATACATTTTTCCGTGTGTGTGTCTCTCCCCGCCACACACATCTCTGCCAGCCAAGTGTGAATGACAAACTTGGGATGGGACTGAACTCTCCTTTTGATGTTAACTGATAAGAAAAAATACAGTAGTAAATCTTAACAATGATGATGAACTGAATAGTACTAGGTGGAAGTGAACTTCAGCAAAATATCCTCCAAAGAAGAAACTAGGGCCTGACCTTGTTGCTCCTCCCAACTATACTAGACCCACTGAATCAATGGGATTTACTGATAGGTTGATTCATCAGTCAGCAGCTGATTCTACAGGTTTATTCCAGCTGGCAGTAACCAACAGGATTCAGGCCCAAGAATGTTCTCATTTGTGTTGTATTTTCAACATCCTCATTCTCTTGCAGAGAGGTATTTAGCGACTTCTGCCCTTTAACTGTTACAGGCTGCTCAAACCCCAACTGAGCCTACTGCATGTAAGGATGCCACGTGTTTTAATATCCCCATCATGCTACTGATGTTGCTTGATATACGACTTTTAACAGCAAATAAATAAATCTTATCCATCACTTAATTGCTGCAGAGCAAGCACCCGAGAGCAGCCTGCTAGAAGGCTGGCTAATTTGGATGTCGTATGCATTTTCTCTCCCTTTGTTTGGATGAACAGGATGAAGCAAAACTGGGAGGACCTCCAAATAGAGAAGAAGAAAAAAATCAAAACAAAGGAGTTCTGAAAAACTTTAAAAGCACTTTGCCTAACTATTCGGGACAAGCTAATGCTGCAGTTGGGTTGTATGACTTTTTTTCTTTTTGCCACAAATGTTATCTGGAGAAAAAATGGGAAAGCACAACATAGAACACATTTGATTGAAAAAATTGGACCAGAGCCTCATATGGATACTCTGTTTAATAGCAAAAGTGAGTGGGGAAAATGGTTTCAACTGTAGAGAAAAGGGCTATCATGCAAGGGACACTCCTTGATACACAAGCACCACTGGAGAAAACGGTCTTCAAGAGCAGGCCTGTACAGGGAGAGCATGAATGGCAAACTGCACATCAATGCCAAATAAGCCCCCACTGGTGGTGTTTCTAAAACAGAAAGCAGATGTGGTGGGGGAGTGTGCACATGTTGAGCAAAAAGTTTGGGTGGACAGATGGATGCATGTGCATATGTACATGCATGAAGTGTGCATGTATGCTTAACCCTTTCACTATCAGCCATTTTATATTCAGCCTTTTATCTCTTCTGTTGCTTTTCATACACCATGTCCTTGATGTATGCCTATGCTTTCAGAAGGTAATTTTCTTCTACTTAAAAAAATGCTGCCAGGGCTTTCTTTTATTGGGAATGGAGAAATACGCAACGATGCTTGCACAAGTAATAATGTACCCCCAGGGGCAAAAGATGTAGAAAGTGGTCTCTGAGGATGTTTACTTTTTGTTGTGTCTGCTCTTCTGCTTCCTCATATTTACACTCAGACCTGACTTCCCTTTTAAGTCTGCCAGAGCATAAACAAGAGGACACTCATGAACCTCTAATGGCTGGGTAGAGAAAGGAATTTCAGCAAGTGTTGCTTATTAGCTAGTGCTGTGACAAGCAACATCTGCTGAAATTCTCCCATTCCCACCCCATATACACATAACCATTAAAGGTACAAGAACTATCTCCAGTTTTCAATCTGGCAACTCCACCATTCTCTGACAAACCCCTCTTTATCTCTGTCTCTTAATCATGCATCCAGTAGTAGTTCTTCATATATTTATATATATATCACACGCACATACATATATATTTAAATATACATATATGTGTGTGTGTATATGTATACACACACACATACCTGCCAGAGAACTGAAGTCTGCTGGAGGGGCCATGTTCTGTGTTCCACAAGTGGGAATGGCACATAACACAGAAATGTGGGAAAAGGTCTTCTCTGCTGTGTCACCCCATTTACAGAATGCCCCCGCTTTGAGGTCGAGCTGACACCAACATCCATGTCTTTTGTGTGCTTGGATTTTTATTACAGCCTTTCTACTACTACTATTACTACTACTACTACTACTACTATTATTATTATTATTATTATTATTATTATTATTATTATTATTATTATTTAGAACTAAAAAACCTGATATAACAAAGTAACAAAACAGCATAAAACAAAACAGCACAAAAACAAAACAGCAGAAAACAAAACACTACAAAATATAAAACAGAAAACAACACATTAACAATACTATCAATAACTAAAAATTATTACGTATAAATAAAAATTAGTTCCTACACTTATTGCAAGCAGCTCCTAACCTAATAGTTGTACTTAGTTAGTTGTACTTAACATTCTTTTAAAAGGTTACATATTCATCTAAGTAATTAATGTTACTCTTACAATTTATCCTAAACATTTAAATTATGCCATACAATATCAACAAATCTAATTAACTCTGTACTCAGATACTATAGTTAATTCTTTCCATCACTAAGTCTAATATTACAACTTATTAAAAACTTTAAAACATTAATCACTTTAAAATGT
Organism: Ctenosaura bakeri; assembly: GCA_948474755.1. NCBI lineage: Eukaryota > Metazoa > Chordata > Lepidosauria > Squamata > Iguanidae > Ctenosaura > Ctenosaura bakeri. The sequence goes on from CAOLHI010000727.1 coordinate 357,601, forward strand.
AGAATATTACAATGACATAACTATTTTCAATAAAAGGTAATAAAAATAATCTAGTATTTCAAAGTATTATTCATGTTATATAAAACAAAGAAAATATAACTATTATTATTTAGTACAATAGGATCCCTGTATCCGTGGAGGATTGGTTCCCTGCAGATACTGAAATCCACAGAAAGTAGCGAATGCCCTGTCAACACCCCCCAAAAAACGATTTTAAAGTATAGCTGTCCTGCAGCGGCATGTAGGCCCGGCTATCGCCATGTCCCTGCACACCCCAGGGCCTGGGCTCGCGTAGGCGCCTGGGATCAGGCCCACAGAGACATGTAGGGCTGGCATTCGCTGCATCCCTGAACACCCCGGGGCCTCTGCTTGTTTGCTCCAGCCAGCAGGGGTGTGCAGAGTGGGCGACTGCCCATTCTCTGCATGCCCGCCACTGCCACCGATGTGGGCGCACTGGTTCCAGCCAGCAGGAGGGTGCAGAGTGGGTGATCGCTGTTCCCTGCATGTCCGCTGCCACCACCTGGCACGCTGGTTCCAGCCTGCAGGGATGTGCCGAGTAGATGATCGCCCTTTCTTCGCACACACACTGCCACTGCCCCTGCAGGCACACTGGTTCCCGCTGGCAGGGGTGTGCAGAGTGGGTAATTTCCTGTTCTCTGCATGTCTGTCACCAACCACAGATAACTGAATCAGCGGATAATGAATCCGTGGATACGGAGGTCGTACTGTATATTGAAAAACTATTATCACTTCACCCTCTGTTTTTTTAGTCAATCAAAGGTTTCCATTCAAATAAGAAATTCTCATTTGTTTGACCTCTTAGTCTAGTTGTTAACTTATCAGTTTCTGCTGTTTCCATCGATCTATTAAGCCATTCAAATATCAATGAGATTCCCAAATTTCCAGTACCCTACATAAACTAATCTTGCAGCTTACTAATATGTACTGTATTATTTTCTGCTGTTTCTTCTCAGGGTTGGTATCTTCATCACAAATACCTAACAGAAATAATTCTTGCTTTTTGGAAACAAGGCATGTCAAGATTTTTTGCATTGTATTTTGAATTTTATCCCAGAATTGTTTAGCTTTATCACATGCCCACCACACGTGGTAAAAAAGAACCAGTTTTTTCTTGACATTTCCAACGAGTATTTTTCCAAACTTTATCTTTGCCAGTTTTTCTGGTATAAGATGCTAATGAAACACCATTTTATAATAATTTTCCTTAAGATCATAGACCACATTTTTAATTTCTTTTGTCCATAGTTTTTCCCGTTGATTCATGTGAATATTGTGTTAAACTTTTTCCCCAATTAACCATGTATTCTTTAACTTGTTCTTCTTCCATTTCAATTTCTAACAGAAATTTATACATTTTTGACACTAAATGTTTCTCATTCATACATAATAATAATTCGGAGACTGGTTTATTCTTTTCAAACTCTTTATCCTTCTTGTCTTCTTTTAATCTTAACTGAAATTGTCTATGTGTAAGTCAATGAATATTTAAACTTTCTTCTTGCAGTTGATGTAGAGGTTTCATTAGATAATTTGTGTCAGTCTTTATTAATAAATCTGAGTATCCAACATTGATCTGTTCTCATTTCTGTTCTATAAAAATCTTCTTGTGGAGATATCCAAAGTGGATATACTTGATTTGTATTTATTCCAGATTCTCAATAAGGCATGTCATATGCAGTGGTAATTAAAGTCCCTATTGACCTTAACTTTATCATACCATAAGTACACGTGCCATCCAAATCATAACTTATGTCCTTCCAAGTTTAAAAGCTTATTGTCTTCCAACATAATCCATTTTTCAATCCATATCATAGATGCTGCAACAAAATAAATCTTCAAGTTTTGTAATCCAAGACCACCTCAGTTCTTTGAGTCTTGTAAAACTTTAAATCTTATTCCAGGCTTTTTTCATCCTAAAGAAATTTCAACAAATCTCTTTACCATTGGATAAATGATGTTTCTTTAGTCAATATAGGAATCATTTGAAAAAGAAATAACATTTTAGGCCGAACATTAATTTTTATTGCTGAAATTCTTCCTAATAAGGACAAATTTTGCCTTTTCCTCATATCATTCTTAATTTCTTTCCATATTTTAAGATAATTATTTTCATATAATTGGTTGATATTTCCTGTTAAATAAACACCCAAATAATTTACTTTCTTTTCTACTTTGAAACCCATTCTTGATTGTAGTTCATTCTTTTCTCCATTCTTCATATTCTTAGCTAGAACTTTAGTCTTTTATTTATTTTAAAATCAGCTAATTTTCCAAATTCTTTCACTCTTTCTTGCAATTTCACAACCGATTCCAATGGGTTTCAGAGCATAATCACTAAATCATCTGCAAAGGCTCTTAATTTAAATTCTTGTTTTCTTATTCTAACTCCTCTTATCTCAGGATTTTGTCTAAAATGCAATTCAAAACTTCCATTACCAAAGTAAATGAAAGAGGAGATAGAGGGAAACTTGTTTTTTCACTTTCTGGATAGAAATAGACTTAATCAATATTCCGTTGATTATTATTTTTTGGTCATTGATTTGAAAATATAGTTTTAATCCAGGTTAACATATTAATTCCAAAATTCATCTTTTCCAGCACTTTAAATAAAAACTGCCAGTTCAGATTGTCAAACACCTATTCTACATCCAAGAATATCAATACTCCTTGTTTGTCATTATGACAGTCAAAATATTCAATCACATCTAAAACTATTCTGCGGTCATCCTTCATTTGTCTTCCAAGTAAGAATCCACTTTGGTCTTCATGAGTATATTTATTCAGCAAATTTTTAATTATTTCCGCTAAGACCAAAGTGAACATATTACAGTCATTATTCAGATAAGAAATCGGTCTATAATTCTTTGATGAGGCCTAATCTTATTACTTTTTAAAGTGTACATGTTACATGGTTTTAACTGTTTCACTCTTTTTTGGTTGTTTTAATCTATATGATTTGTTCTGTTGTTTTTATCTGGAGTTGTTCTAAACTGTTTATATTCTTAATTGCATGTTGTGCTGAGATCTTAAAATAAACAGCAAGACAGAAATATTTTAATAAATAAAATAAACAAAAAAATTTAAAAAAATAACTGGTAGTAGACCCCATCTTTCCTCTATACCAGACAATATATCCCATTGTAATAAAACTTCCTCTTGACTGAACATGGTCATTTCCTAAAGATTCCAAACATCAGTTTCCATAAAGTCTAATGTTTTCATGTGTTTGCACACATGATTGTTTTTGCTCCTTAAACTAATATATATGAAAGACCACCAATGTGTGAGTAATAATTGCCAATGCTACTAGCATTATATCTGGATGCGATACTGTACTACTGGCACTAAATGAAGGTGAGCAAAAATACAAAAGTAAAATTGATCAGAAAGTTTTCTTAATAATTGAAAATACTCAGTGTACATGTACTCTCAGAGCAGAGATCACCCACAAATCAAACCAGGGTCATGAACCAGTTTCATATCTTCCAACTCCTGATTTGGAAGGACAGTCTCAATTAATCTTTGGTCATTCTTCTTTTCCAGCTGCTTTTAAAATGTCCCAGTTTCTTTCTCCTCATCCTACTTTCCCTCCTTCGTCCTTGGCTTACTTCAATTGCCGAAAACTGAACTTAAAGTCCAAGAGTAGTTTGTACTCAATTAGCTCAGCAGGGAGGAAGAGGAGAGAAGGTAGCAGAATCTTGCCATTCTCAGTGAACTCACACAAAAGCAAAGTGCTGCAGACTCTCCCAGCTTGCGTGTTCTTCCTCATTAGTATTTGCCCTCTCAGCCACACTTTGGTCTTGCTTGGTCACACCTGTCCCAGTTATCATCAGTGAAATGTTGATGGATATGCAGTTTCATTGGGGGAGTTTTTGACCTTATCAAATTTTAAGTAAAGGCCTAAATCCTATTGATAATTCCTGCTAGAGTAGATTGATTGAACCAGTGGAATTTACCTAGATATCGGTGGTGGTGATTGTTGTTGTTGTTTTGCTTTCAAGTCATTTCCAACTTACAGTGACCCTAAGGTGAAGAGTGGTTTACTATTCATTAATTGATTGAATGGAAGTATTCTAGTTGAGACTAAAAATTGGGTGTAGGCCAAAGTCTAAAAAAAAACAACTTTTTTTTTTTGACAAAGTGGTATTCAAAGGTCAAAACAAACAGACCCATCTTATGGGGCAGCAGCCTTGTTCAAGTTTACATGACCCATAGTTGTGATGCCATTATCTACTACATGTTGCCAGCTTTACTGTGGAGCCTGACCATGAAATGATACTTCTGGGTTCTACTCTTGCTGAAGAATAAAATGGTCCCCAGAAAAAAAATATGGCTTTCCCTGCTTCCACAGGACTGGGGATAACCTATGAGTCTGATGGTAAAAGAGAACTTACTCCCAAGACCTCCCTCCTTATTGATTTGTTTCACTCATTTTTACTAGTTGTTTTACTGTTAAATCTACTTTAAACTTTCAAAACCACTTGATTTATCCATATTACTGTTAGTAGCCTTAAGACCTATTTTTTGAGAGAACGGCAAAGTATAAAATTTTTAAAAAGCAAGTAAAGACATCGAAGATTTAAAGTCGAAGGCTTTCACGGCTGGAATCCATAGGTTGTTGTGAAATTGTCCATATGTTTATGGATTTTAATGGCCTCTCTTCAACAGGAAAGAAGAAACTCGGAAAGTAAACAAAAGATTTGGCTACCAGTACTGAAGAACACTAAAGTCAAGACTCAAAAATATGCCAATGAACACCATCCAGACTCTGGAGGTCCCTCTACAAGAAACAATACAATGGATCGCTGATGTAATTAATGCACTGTTATGCATATTCCCTGATTAACAATACAACCCTGGGGGATATCCCATTTAACAATAGGCCATCACACAGGCCAACTGTAACATATGCAAATTGCTTCCTTCCACCTGGGACTACACAAGTATATATACTCTGTCTCACTTCCATGCTACCAGATCCTCTGAAGATGCCAGCCACAGATGCGGGCAAAACGTCAGGAGAAAATACTAATAGAACACAGTCTCAAAGCCCAGAAAACCTACAACAACATAGAAGATGGTTCACTTATACTTTATTCTCCCTTCAATTTTGAGGACAGTTTAATTGTTTTATAAAGTCTTGGATGTCCTAGTTTGTATCCTAGTTCAGAAACGTAATTTCAGAATTACTATTATTTTATTAAATACACATACAAGGCAAATAAACATGGCTCTGGAACATCCTACTAGACAAGGGCTGTTTGTGGACTGGCTGTACGTGAGTGCCTCTCCCATCTTTTTAGAATATACCTCTCAACCACAACTCAGTCCATGAGCTGCCACTGACTCTAGAAGTAATCTTACAGAGGCTACCGCATGTTTAAAAGAATGCTGTGGCTTTCTTTACTTTTCTCTAAAGCAGCGGTGGGCAATATGTGAGCTGCAGAGCACTTCGGGGTTGTTTTGTGGCCCTCAACGGATAAAGTATTTTTTTTAAAAAAATCCATTTTTTTCACTATAGAATGACACCAAATACACTCCATGGGATATGGAGGCCCCTTAGTCCCCTTCCAGATGACCAAAAACAATTTTTACGAAATTTCTCCCCAAATAGTTTTTGCCCCCCTAATGCTCCTTTTGGAGTCCACTAGGGGGCACAGGGTGCATTTCTACCACATCCTGTAGGGCCCATGGGCCAATTTAGGCCCACAGGAGGCCTTTTTTGAAACCCAAAACATGGTGAAAACACCCTCTAACCCCCTGGAGGCATTTGGGGGCGATTCTTTTTCTGGGAGCAGGTGCAGTCTTCCAAGGTCTCCTGGGAACTACTGCATCCTCATGGCCTTCCACAGTTGCCCACGTGGGATCTAAAGGGATGTGCAGGAGGGAAGGCAAACCGCAAGAACTGCTCTTCTTTGCTCCCTAAAGGTATGCATTTCTCATTCGTTGACTCATTCATTTATAGTATATTTTGTGTTTTGCTTTCCCAACTCTAGAAAGAAATTCGCCACAGCTAAGAGGATAATAAGCCTATTAGCAAATACCAAGTATAAACAATATAATATGGTAGATATATAAATGCACCCACCCACACACCCATCAAATTACCTGCCAAACAGAAAAGGTTGTAATGTGTCATTTTTTTTCAGCATTCTATATCTTGGGCACCATCACCGAGAAATCCATATTTTTGAAGAGGGCAGGGCTGCAGCCTTAGTTGCCATGGAGAATGTGCACAGGAGTATCTGGACCAGACTGGGCTGTGGGGGGGGGGAAATGCCTTTTTGGATACAATTTCCAAAATCCACATGCCACACTGGCTGTAGGGTTGTGGGAATGATACTGCAAAAAGTAACTTTTCCAAGCTGTCAGAGTGTTACAACTCAGCATTAGCTGTCAAAACTTGAATGGTAGTAGATTGAGGGGGCAAACCCCCAGAAAGGAAGCATTTCTTCGCGTAATGCACTCAGGCAATCTGCTGACAAAAGATACAGATGATGATCTAGAAGGGGATTAGAGAAAATCATGGAAGATATGCTGTTTACAGCAGCCGACTGCCATGGCTAAGTTACAGGAATAGAATGAGTGCTGTTGAGGAATGAGCAAGAGTGGAGGAGGCAACTGCTTCCCAGAGAGATTGGGATGGCCGCTGTGGGAAGCAGGATGGGTTGATTACTTGGATCTTATGTGTCTCGTGAGACCTCACCTCATGGGCAGATGCTATGTAGGGCTTTTTTCCTCGAGAGTTCATAAAACTTAGGAAGGTTCATATGGGGAAAAGGTACTCCTTGAGATATGCTAGGCTGAGGAGGTTTAGGGCTTTGCAGATAATCTACCAGCACTTCTGACAGTTTTCAGTAGACAGCTTCCAACATTTCATAGATGAAAACTGGGACACACGTGACCAAGCCCCTTTGCGTCTTCTTCCCACTACTGAATTACATTAAGTGAAAACTATGTTTGCACTATAAACTTCATTGGTAGCAACTTTAAGTAAGCTGAGGACAAAGGAGAAAAGTGGGAGGAGGAGATAGAAACTGGGACCTTTTAAAGGCATTTGAAAAAGTGGAACGACAGAGGATCAATCTGGCCTTTCTCTGCCAAATCGGGACATTGGAGGGTATGAGATAGCTAGTGACATTAACAGAGAAGAAGACAATCATGAAGCTTCTAGACAACTTATTAAGGCAAATGAAAATGGCAGGAGTCAGGACTCACTTCTGTGGAGCATTGTAGTTCAGTCATTGCTTCACACCTCTTATTAAAAGTAAGGTTAAATTTGAAGTTACTCTGTTTGAAAAGCAAAATAAGAGCTTCCCTTATGAACCTGTCCCAATGTCTCCCCAACACCATCACACACATATATATGTTGAGGTTTTCCTTGTGCCAGCCAAGGAGCACCTGGGAGATGACTCAGCTTGTAAGTGTAGATAAAGTATAGAAGCAACACAGATGAATAAGCAGTAGTATATATTGCAGGATGTAACTTAGATGCTACTGGAAATGAAAGCAGGGGTGAAGAACTTCAGGCCCTGGGTCCAAATCTGCTCCTCTGGGTTTCCCAAGACAACACAGTTATTTGATATTTTCCCAGGTGGCTGACAGGAAGAGCTTTAAGCTAGACTGTGCTACTAATTTTTGGTCTCACCACTTTTGCGCTTACCTCTGCCTACTAGTCAAATGTGGCACCCAAGAACTTCTTTGAAATTTAATTCAGCCCTCATTCTGAAAGAAGTTCCTAACTCTTGCACTAAAAAGGGACTGATTAGTTAACTGACTAAAGAGAAGTAGAAAAAAGGGAAATTATATCTTAATCATGTTGGTGAATTTAGACTTTGAAACACACATGCTTATTAATGAGACTAACACTTCTCAAATCAATATATACAGGCTTCTGAGGTTGCAAAATGCTTGGATTACAGTACAGCAGACTGAGTGAAATGGGGTGGGACTCTCCATAGACACCACCCTGCCTTACCTCCCTAAACCAAAACATCTGGCAGTGAACATTGGCAGAAACAGGGCACAAGAGTCATAGAATCATAGAAATGTAGAGTTGGAAGAGACCACAGGGGCCATCCAGTCCAACCCCCTGCCATGCAGGAACACCCTCAAAGCACTCCCGACTGATGGCCATCAAGCCTCTGCTTAAAAACCTCCAAGGAAGGAGCCTCCACTACACTCCGAGGCAGCATATTCCACTGCCGGAATCCATTGTCCTGGTCTCTGGAGCAGCAGAAAACAAGCCCTCTCCTTCTTCTACATGGCATCCCTTCAAATATTTAAACATGGCTATCATGTCCCCTCTTAACCTTCTCTTCTGCAAACTAAACATCCCCAGCTCTCTAAGCCTAAGCATGGTTTCCAGGCCTCTCACCATTTTGGTCGCCCTCCTCTGGACTTGCTCCAGTTTGTCAATATCCCTTTTGAGTTGGGTTGCCCAGAACTGGACACAGTATTCAAGATGGGGTCTAACCAAAGCAGAGTAGAGTGGTACCAGTACCTCCCTCGATCTAGACACCATATTCCTATTGATGCAGCCAAGAATTGCATTGGCTTTCTTGGCTGCCGCATCACACTGCTGACTCATGTTCAGCTTGTGGTCTATGAAGACTCCTAGATCCCTTTCACACGTACTGCTATCCAGCCACGTGTCCCCCATCCTATATTTCTGTATTCCATTATTTCTACCTAAATGTAGGACCTTACACTTCTCTCTGTTGAATTTCATTTTGTTCGCCTTGGCCCAGCTCTCCAATCTATCCAGGTCATTTTGAATTTTGATCCTGTCCTCTGGCGTATTAGCAACCCCTCTCAGTTTGGCATCATCTGCAAATTTGATGAGCATGCCCTCTATTCCTTCATCCAAGTCATTGATAAAAATATTGAACAGCACTGGGCCTAGGACAGAACCCTGTGGCACCTCACTAGTCACTTCTCTCCAGGATGAAAAGCAGCCATTCGTGATCACCCTTTGGGTACGGTCGGTCAACCAATTACAAATCCAACTAACAGTAGCCCTGTCCAGCCCACATTTTACTAGCTTCATTGCAAGAATGTCATGGGGAACTTTGTCAAAGGCCTTACTGAAATCGAGATATGCTACATCCACAGCATTCCCTTCATCTATCAAACTACTAACTCTATCATAGAAAGAGATAAGATTAGTCTGGCATGACTTATTTTTGAGAAATCCATGTTGATTTCTCGTGATTACTACATTGCTTTCTAAGTGATTAGAAACTGACTGCTTAATGATGTGCTCCAGGATCTTTCTGGGTACTGATGTCAGGCTGACTCGGTGATAATTGTTTGGGTCCTCTTTTTTCCCTTCTTGAAGATGGGGATAACATTTGCTCTCTTCCAGTCTGCTGGAACTTCTCCTGTCTTCCAAGATTTCTCAAAGATTATAGCAAGTGGTTCTGAAATGACCTCTGCCAGCTCTTTTAATATCCTAGGATGCAATTCATCTGGCCCTGGAAACTTGAATTCATCCAATGTGGCCAGGTATTCCTGTACCACCTCTCTACCTATTATGTGCCTCATTTCTCCTGCTTCCTCCCCTGCTCCCCAACCATCAAGTTGAGTGCTTGTTTCCTTATGGGAAAAAACTAAGGCAAAGAAGGTGTTAAGTAGTTCTGCCTTTTCTCTTCCCCCTGTGAGTAATTCACCATCTTCTTTGCGCAGCGACCCTATCGTCTCCTTCTTTTTCCTTTTGCTGCAGACATATTTAAAAAAGCCCTTTTTATTGTTTTTAATGTCTCTGGCCAGCCTAAGTTCGTTCTGTGCTTTAGCCTTTCTCACTTCCTCCCTACATCTCCTGGCAACTTGCTTGAATTCTTCTTTGGTGGTTTCCCCTTTCTTCCATCTCCTATACATGTTTCTCTTAACACTTAGCTCAGCTGAGAGTTCTTTAGTCAACCATTCTGGTTTCTTCAGATGCCTTCCATTTTTCCTCCTTATTGGCACCGTTTTAGACTGTGCCTTCAGTATCTCCTTTTTAAGGAACTCCCATGCCTCCTGAACTCCTTTCCTTTTCACTATTCCTGATCACGGAATTCCAGCCAGCAGCTCCCTCAGTTTACAGAAATCTGCTTTTCTAAAATCTAAGATGAGTGTCTGGCTACCCTTATCTTCTCCTTCCCACTGAATGCCAAATTCCAACAGGGTATGGTCACTCCCCCCTATAGATCCAACCACTTCTACCTCATTAACAAGGTCCTCCCTGTTGGTCAGGATCAGATCAGTCCAAGGCCCGTTTAGTGCTCCCTGTTATATTAGTTGCTACCTATGAGAGTCTAAGGAGAAAATAAAACTAAAACCTGTATTGAAAGTATAAGCAGTTGCTGTCTAGTCACCTAAATACTTCATAAAAATCTTAACTATCCAGCCTTGTTGCAGCTCAGAGTCAGCACTCTGCTCACAAGGCAAAACAGGCTTGCTTGCTTGAGTCCCTAACCTATTTTCTATTCTCCCTTTTCATTCCCACCAGCCTTGACGTCACCAGGTTTCTTTGTCTGAGGGTAATGCTTTTGTCCCATGCCAGCAGATCTGAGGCTGTCTAAATATAGTCCTTCAGGCACCAACATCTTAAGAACTGGTCTAAAGTACCTAGCTAAAAGGCATCAGAATGGGAGGAATAAGCAATGCAATCAGTCATTGCTGAGACAGTTGCCTGTGGCCCTTTCTTGCACTGGCCCAGAGGAGATAAGAAGGCTACAAAGAGGTTCATGTGAGTAAACATTCAAGGAAGGAAAATATAAATCCACTGCATAGTCAATTATTTATTTATTGGGGATGCTACTTTATGCCAGCCACAGCACCAAGCAGAACAGGCACAATGGGACAGATTCTATCTGCAGCATCCAAGGAGGACAACTGGACTGCCAACATGTAGACTAGGCTGATTCCTCCTACTCTGCACTGGAACAGAACTGTGCTTCTTTCCAGCCAAAGTCAGTGAGAGCCAACATAATTGGCTCTTACGGTGGCTTTGTGATATATTTACCCTCCATGCTCTTGAACAGTAAATCTGCAGCTGTTACGCACATTGAATCTGAAGGGTCTGCACTGTTCCTTCATCCTGGCTCATATCCACATTCAGGGTACCGCTCCACAGGCCAGTCTTCTGCACCATAAAAACACCTTGGAGAAGGGCCACTGAGGACACACTAAACAAAACTCCATTTCCTCCTGCCGGGACATAGCTAGCAGTGCAGACTTGGGCTGTATTTACTGTTTATTAAAGTGTGTCAGACCTGCCCTATATCCATAGCTCTCAAGGAGGCAGAATACAATCACTAATAACAATACACTATGAAATGCAAGAACAACCATCACTTAGCATACAGTATAATACCAGACATGTTGGACTACAGCTCCTATCAGCCTCATGCACCAGCTTGCAACTCCCATAATCTCCAACCAGGGTGGCAGGCTGGGTGATTTGATCACTATGGGATTTGTTGTCCTTTTCCCATGGTAGTTTTTAAAAATCCTGCAGGCTACAGGCAAACCAGGAGCTTTGTCAGATTAATTAACAGAAGCATATGGCCAAATCTTTTGTTCCCTATGGGGGAGACAGCAACTGCAGCATTAGACTTAGTATTTTTTAATTACTCTGGCTTTTCTTATCCTGGCTTTGTTAATTTTGCAATATATTAGTAACAGGTACAGGTGATGAAGGTAATTCCATCTTCCCCTGATGTTTCTGTACTCTCTCTTTCCCTGATACCTTTGGTTGAGCTGTTTCTGCTGTCATAGTGATCTTACATTGATGAGCCAGAAAATATTCCTACAGCTACCCATACCCTAACTATTCTCATGCTACATTGTGCTGGTCTGTTTGGCCCAGAAAATTGATTTTTGAGGGCTAGGGCACAATAAAAACTGAAAGTCTGAATTCTAATGTCAGTGTGCACACCCTACAAAAAATGAAAGCCCTGGTGCCTACAGGGAGCTTCCAAATAGGGTAGTGCATGCATAGACAGATTATAGAATAGTTGTGAAGCCTCAGAACACTTGCCCCATACAGCATAGATAATTATAATTGCTTATACAACTGGGCATTGTGGACAAGTGAGGTAGAGTCTCTGTTCATTACAGAGCTCATCCAGACTGGCCAACTGAGTCGGGACATGGTGGTTCCATTGCTGTACTTACCACTTTTATGCCTGAGAGCCAAAACAATGCTTCTTTAATCCTGATGTTTTTCACAGTAGTTTCTAGGAATTACTGCAACTTTTTATTTCTTAGCTATGTAGTGTTTTTCCCCATCACAGTACAGTTGGCCTTCCACATTTGTGGGTTTCACTTTCACGGATTTGATTATTTGTGAGTTTCTCCAACATTTCCCCTCCACTGCAAGTGCTTCTTTTCTGGGGGAAGCTTCCCCCTCAGTGGTTCTGATCAGGACGCGCAGCCCTTTAAAAACCTGCCTCTGGTCCCCCTCCTCCTCCAACAGGCACTGCCTGGCCAGGAAAGGATGGATTGTGGTCTGTTTCTCAGCAACACAAACCCTCTCTTGATGCATCTCAGAAACCCGAGGAAGGAGATGGGTGATGGGTGAGAGAGAGGAAGTATGCCAGCTCACACCATTTCCCTCTCCTTCCCCTGACCTGGTTTGGATCCTGCATGCCCACCCTCCCCATCATGCCTTAGCCCCCTTACCACGGACACACACAAACACATTTTGATATTTGTGGGTTTTCCACTGTTGCGAGGGTCCTGTGCCCCTAACTCTAGTGAATGTGGAAGGTCAACTCTACAGTTTGGTACATTTTGAACCTCTTGTTATGTTTCACTTTTAATACTTTTTTGGGATAGTGCTTTCTGTGTGCCATGAATTGGGCTGGGGTTATCTTTTCATGGTCCTCCCACAACCTGGCTCTGTATGTGTGTGAATGTGCACACCTCCAACTTGTTTCTGACATAGGGTTTTCTTGGCAAGATTTGTACAGAGGGGGTTTGCCCTTGCCTTCTGAGGCTGAGAGAATGTGATGTGTCCATTGTGTTTCTGTGGCTGAGCAGGGATTCAGACTATCATCTCCCAGAGTTCCTACTTCAACACTGTCATAGACACCAGCTGTCTGTTGCCAGGCAATGCAGTACAGAGATAGCAGAAGGCTATTCAACTGACAAACTGAGACAGCTTAGCAATTTAGCAAAGCTTGCCTGTTCAGGGTGGTGTCATGCCCTGCCTTGGAGACCCTGACAGTGAAGAGGAGGATTCTGAATCCGAGGCAGAAGTTTCCCCAGAGGAAGGAGTTTCCCCAGAAGCTTGCTCAGAAGAAGATAACAAACAACAGCAGGGACCTGAGCAAGGGGAACAAATATCAGAGGATGAGACAACACAGTTGCTTACTATGCAAGAGACACAATGTTAGAGAGAGGGGCTGTGCCGCTCAGTGTGTTTAAGTAACAAACGAGCCCTAATGAAGGAAAACCTGTGGCAACAGCATCAGTAAGATAAAAGGCTTTCAGCTGGCCCTTTTCTTCCAGGCTCAGCAACTCATCTTTACAGTTGTTGAAGAAAAATATTAGGACTGTAGTCCTCCCAAAGCAGTACACAGCCAGAAAACAAAACTATATTACTATAAGACAATGGCATAATAAAACATCCAGTGGCATAATAAAACATCCAGTATTAAAACAGTAAACCAACTCAAAACTATTCTCAATACTCTTTAGTTAAAAGAGTAGCATAACATCAAAACAACCACTTCAAAGTCAGCAAACAAACAAAAAATACAAAGTTATGCAAAAGCAATAGCTAACAACCTCTCTTTGACTGTTTTTATTGTTCATCTAAAGGAAAACAAAGAGGAGCCAGCCATATCTCTCTAGGGCAGGAATTTTATTAATGGAGGACACAGTTCTGTTAATAGGGAACCACTTCAGAAAGCTGCTGTCCCACATCTCTGTCAGCTTGAGGATTCGAAATGCTCCTCTCTAATCCCAGGATTCCATACCATGAGTTAAAGTGGAATAATAGCACTATAACAGTGTAGTGTGATAGGGCCCTGTATATTCTGGTGACTATTCAGGTTGAACAACTGCTGAAAAGAGCTTGAGACCACAGTGATCTGAAGATCTTACTGCTTTATTGGCCTAATGAAAGCATCACCACAATGTGGACTTTGAACTCTGCATTTAACTTTTAAAGAAAGCAGATGGACAGAAGACAGAACTTTCCTTCATAGTTAACCTTTGAAAATAAGAAGATCACTCCTCTCCTCAATTGTGAAATGTCTCATTATCCTACATGCAGAATTTCTTTCTGCCAAGGAATCAGAAAAATCTAACTACAGCTCCAAAATATGAAATGGTCTCTGAAATCAAGAGGTACAGTAGAACCATAGAGTCAGAAGAAACCACAGGAGCCATCCAGTCCAACTCCCTGCCATGCAGGAACCCACATCAAAGCACTCCCAGGAGATGACCATCCAGCCTCTGCTTAAAAACCTCAAAAAAAAGAGACTCCATCTGAGGCAGCATATTCCACTGCTGGACAGCTCTGACCGTTAGGAAGTTCTTCCTGAGGTTCAAGTGGAATCTCCTTTCCTGCAGCTTGAATCCATTGCTCCTCGTCCCAGTCTTTGGAGCAGCAGAAAACAAGTCCACTCCTTCCTCGACATGACATTCCTTCAAATATTTAAACATGACACAGGACTCCAACTCCATTGGGTTTCTATGTAAAGTAGGGAGAGGTGGGGGAGATGCACGTGATAATTTGCAGTGTTACTCATAAATGTAATTCCACTCTGGAGAAGGAGGAGTCTCACTACCCTAAACCACCAAGAAGTTTAAATTTCCAAGTTTCTGTTATGGCAGTAATTCAGTGAAGCTGTGACCAGTATCCAGAAGATCACTTGGATACATGCAGGCATTTCCTGCCCATCTTCTTCTTTTCCCATTTGTATTTCCCTGATGAAGTTCCTTCCAATGTTGCTTTGGAGACTTCTCCTAAGCTTTCCCCAGATTTGGGACTGACTTATTATGAGGCAAGAGCCTATATTAACCATAGAGGAAAGGTTTTTGTCTCCCCTTTATGGTAGGCATAAAGTTTCCTGCAGAGGTCTTCATAGCATGGCCATTGTGGGACTTGGAAGTGCCATTTCAATCACAATAGGTTTACCTGGAAACGTGCTTCATTTAAACAGAGCTTTCTTCTGAGTAAAGCTGTATGCAGGGCTGCAGTCTTATTCCAGATTTTGGACCAAATATAGCCTGACAGCTTCCTCTTTATGCCCACAATTAATTTTATATGCACTGACCCAGTTTCAAAAATTAACATGCAAGTGTTTCTCTGTAGCAATCTATCCTATTAATCCATGCGCTTAGAATATGTGCATGAGAGGCATCACTCACAATAATTCATAAATGGAATAAGTATTTCCAAAATTGGTCCAGAGATTATATATCCCTATCTGAAGTGTCCTGTCAGAAAAAGGAGACATCTGTCATTGTTATAGACAAGGTAGGTTTCCTAAATGGATTTATGTATTTGGTGGTGTGTTTTTTTTAATCTCAGGGATTTCTGTGTTCAAAATGGTTTACAATCAATTTAAGATGAAGGGAGACATTTGTTTTGAGAGCATTATAAGAACTTTTCATTTGCACTGGCTTATGATATTGGGCAAAGTGTGTCTTGCTAGATACTGAAAAGTCCACCAAGTTCTGCTTTGAGTGACTAAAGACTCCCTGCAAAGAGCTATAAGGGAAAGAATTCATAGACTGGAAGTGCTCATCCCAAACAAATTAAAACCCAAGCATCTCTATTTGGAAACAGGTGTCACACATACTCAAAGGCATTCTTGTTATACCTGGCAGGTTCTTGATCTTTGATTTTCAGTGAGAGAAGTACAGGATTTATAATGCAGTGCGTGGATATATGCTTTTATTCTTCATATGGAAATCTCATGCATAGCTTGCTCTGTCTTAGTCTATGCTGCTTCAAACTTACTTTCATGTGTTGATTATGCATGACAGCAAATATTTTTATTTTAAAAAAACATTACTTGTTAATGTTGGTGTCTAGAACAAAATTAAGATTTTTTTTTTAAAAAAACAAAGCTTTATTATTAAGATTGCAAAGTAAACATTGGCTGGTCCTGTTAAAGGTATTTCTTTGCTTTACCTTGGAATATTTTACAGATACTGTATCAGCACTAGGTCTGCAATTTCCAGTGCAAAATCAAATGAACGGCACTATAAAGTTTCAGTACAAATAAATTACCCACTCACTCTTAAATAAGACAACTGCACCAAAAGCTATCTTCCAAGAAAACCAGCTGGGAAAAGTCAGAGGACTGAGCTGCATCTGTTGCCTGATAAAAGAGAAACAGCACGCTGAACCAGCAAAGCTAAGTTTTCCCCCTACAACTATGAGCAAAATGGCACTTTAAACGTGCCTGCTGTATAAAATAACAAAGCAGCAGTAGTTGTCCCACATGGTGATCTCTGCTTTTACAGATAATCATCTTCCACTTCCTCTCCCATCATTGCCAGAGAGTATCACAAATAATTCGTCTCCCTCCACCCACATGATCAAGCATGGCGGGGGGGGGACGCCTTTGCTGGCCTCCCATGAGATGAGACCATGCAATCAAGGGTCATGCAGTGGTAAGCGGAGGGGGAGGGGTCTGCAGACCCCCTTTTAGGGCCACACCACCCCTTCCTCAGCCTGTTAACTTTATGTTAATTAGGCATACATTAATAAATTGCCCTAGTTCAACCCAAGCCCTGTGTGTGGTCTCTTCATTTCATAGGTAGGGCAGCAAATGAAGTAATGAACAGAGGACCTTTAGGTTTTGTTTTGTTTTCCCACTTAGGCTAATGCAAACCTACAAGTGGCTGCATGGGTTACTTAGCTGAGCCAAAAAGCCACTGGCTGTCACTCTCAAAGGATTCTAAGAATGTTGTTGTTGTTAACTGTTGCCAGCTTTAATTTATGGTGACCCTATGGATCAGAGACTTCCAAGTCGCCCTGTTATCAACAGCCCTGGCCTGGTCATTTGCAGATTCAGGGCCTTACCTTCCTTGATTGAATTTACCCATAGTAAAGCCATCTTCCTCTTTTCCTATTGCCTTCTACCTTCCCAAGCATTACTCTCTTTTCTAATGAGTTACCGGTATGTCTTCTCATGATATCGCCAAAGTACAGCAGCCTCAGTTTAGTCATCTCAGCTTCTAGGAAGAGCTCAGGCTTGATTTGCTCTAGGACCCATTCATTTGCCTTTTTTAATAGTCCACAATATCTGTTAGAATTCTCTGACACCACATTTCAAATGAGTTGATTTTCTTCCAATCAGCTTTCTTCACTCTTCACAACCATTCATAGAAACTGGAAATAGGATGGCATGGACAATCCTAACTTTAGTATTCAGTGATATATCTTTACACTTCAGGATCTTGTCTAGTTTTTTTTTTCATAGCTGACCTTCCAAGTTCTAGTTTTTTTCTGATTTCTAGACTGAAGTCTCCATTTTGATTAATGGCTGAGCCAAGGTAGGGAAAATCCTAAAATATTTCAGTGTCTTCATCATCTACTTTAAGGGTTATGTAAGGCATCTGTGATCATTTTTGTTTTTTAAATGTTCAGCTGTGAACCTACCTCTGCACTTTCTGCCTTGACTTTCTTCAGTAATTGTTCCAAGTCTTTGCTTTTTTCTGCTAGTAGTATGGTGTTAGGTACATATCTGAAATTGTTGATGTTTCTTCCTCCCAATTTTCATACCCCCTTCCTCTGAATCTAAACCTGCTTTTTGCATGCTATGTTCAGCATGCCAGTTAAACAGATAGGGTGATAAAATACAGCCTAGCCTGACCTCCTTGCCAACTGGGAACAGTTCTGTTTCTTCATATTCTGTCCTAGCAGTAGCCATGGAAAATTAGTGCTACTGGTGAGCTAACGAGGTTAGAGGGGGAGAATTTCCTTTCTAGAAGCCAAGATGATCCTTTCTTAAGAAACCCTTTTCTTCTGTATCTTGTATTGTTATACAAGCTTCAGCTATGTTGGCCCAGCATTTCATCTGTGAGTTTCAGTTGCTTAATTCGAAATAGGTTGCCTTCTAAAACCAGCAATATATTACTTTCCATCCTCTACATGATTCAGTAAGACATTTCTTCCATGTGTGTATTTTTTAAACTGAACGCACAATTAACCAAAGGGAAGAAACAGACTTGGGTTGATTCAAGATTTAAGGTGGTCTTTAATACAGTGTATTAGTAGACCCCCTCCAAACATTGCTGGGCTGATGCAAGCAGTGAATAGACATTTTAATTTCCTTAAACAGTTTATAGCAGAGGTGGACAAAGTGTTGCCAACAGAGGTACCAACACTCTCTCCTTCCCTCTCCAAATAATTTTTCATTGTAAGGACAACCAATTATGCCTACAAGTTTGCAGAACTAATTGTGTCTCAAGAAATGGTCCCCAAACTTGGGTCTGCAGATGCTATTGGACTTCCAGATGCCAAGCTAGCATTACCAATCATCAGAGATTTGAGGAGCCTTAGGACTGCTACAAATAAAGGCTGCCAGATCTCAAGGCCTGGACCTTAGTGTCCAGTCTTCACGAGTGATCTCCAGGCTGGAGGCAAGAGTGCAAACCCTTCAATTTCATGCTGGTCTACGACTGTAATAAAATTATTGATTGATTGAATCCTCCAATTTAGGTGGGCTCAGCAGTGGACAAGAAGGAAGGTTACACCTAGTAGAGAAGCAGCTTGCTACAATTTGCAAGATTAATTGATTTGTTGCTGCAACTTGCCAAAATTCTCGATGGGAACTCTATGCACTCACTGAATTATCTTCCTCCTTCCCTCTCAATCGTTGTAGCACCAAGTTTCATCTTGTCCTCTGTTCTGCATTCACCTTCCGACTAGAAGCAAGTAGGCTAGATTAAATAGTTCTCACTGCATCCCCCTAAGTAAGTGAGAAGGAATAATTCCCTAATCTTACTTTGATCTGGGAACTGCTCCTTTAACTAAGATTTCTGACTGAAGTTTCAAACAGGAAAACATGGTCTCTCTCTCTCTTTCTTTCTCTCTGTATGTAGTATGTGTTTTTGAATGACAAGCTGTGCTCTGTTGTGGCTAGTACAATGATAAAGCTTAATGACATCACTAGTCCTAGGTCTCAGGTTTTGGTGTGGAAACCTTAGGTCCTAGATGATCCTGAACTGACAACTCTAAATAAAAATCTAGAGCCCCAAATTGGGAACCACTGCTCTCGAGTGACACCTATTGTGACTCAATGTCTCGTTCTGAGAAATTAAAATGGCTGCTGGAAGCCTGCTCCCATGGCCAGGAGCCCAGAACAGTGGGCCATGTGGGGATGCTCAAGCCTCAATGGCAGTCTGAGAATGCCAAGTGCTGACACTATGTCTTCTACACATCCCAATATAATTAATAAACCTTATCTTTCAGAAGAATAACCATGCTTTATGAGATTTGCAATCCTAACTTTCCTTATCAGCCCCATGGTTAGTCATGCTCATCATTAAATATATGTGCCTTATACATAATTTAAATCTTATTAAATCCAAATCACTGTTTGTTTTTTGCTTGCCTTTCCAAACCTTTTGGCTAACACTTTTAAAACTTTAACATCCACCTGGTAATTATTACTTTGATTAGGGAACTCTGTTGGGTTCCTAAGCATTGTCTCTCTTTTTCCTTCGTTCTCAGAGACTGCTTGTAAATTTTCTGCTGTATTTTTTCAGCATCATGAACAGAGAACATTTAATTGTAATCACTTTCTACCCTCCCACTTAACCTCTTTTTTTTCTCTCCCAAGAACGGCATGAATATTTCTTTTTTTGAACAGCAGTGCACTCAGATCTCATAGTTATTTGTTTATTTTATATCCTGATCCTCCATATAATTTGTTGTTGTGTGCCTTCAAGTAGTTTCCAACTTATGGCAAGCCACAGGTGAATTTATCAAGGGATTTTCTTGGCAAGATTTGTACCGGGGCGGGGGGTTGCCAGAGGTTTGAGGCAAGAATCAATATTCTTAAAATAAAAGTATTTGTATTAAAAAAAAGTATTCAAAAGAAAGAAGATTAACATTTGCTATTTATTAACATACACCTGAAATGCAAACTAGTTAGCTCAACATTGCCCTAGATATGATGACATATGCTGTGGAGGGAGATACACAGCTTGCATGATTATCATGAATAGCAAGCCGCTTTAGGTTTCATTTATGAAAAATGTGGGATAAAAATTAAAGTACTATAAATTAATAAATGTTGTTAGCCCAAAGTCCTGAGAGATGGCAATCATGTTTTCCTCATAAAGCATAGATTACCCTTCACAAAGAAACTCAGAAATAGTAAACCAAGAACAGAATACAGCCCTCTTTTTGTGGAATATCTGCCTAGGAATCTGGGGGGGAATGATAATGATGAAGAATCTTGCAGCACCTTGAAGAATGACAAGTTTTATTTGGCATCATCTTCCATACACTGCAGGGAGCTCACTTCTTCAGATATATGGTGGAATGATGGTGACCTACAGCAATCCCAACGTACTAGGCTGATACAAGTCACATAGGACACAAATTTAATTTGCTTTGCATATTTAGAGAAGAGCTAGATGGAATCAACATCTACCTCAGAGGGTTGTCTGCCAGGATCTATTCATTCCAGGATGACAACTATAAGGCTGCTTCCCCACTCTGGCTTTTTAATATTGCTGAAACATTTGTGTTCCAGTTATCTGCTGGAAAGAGAATTAAAATAATGATTCCACATGGCACCAAACAGAGCACAACATTTCTTATGAAAATCTGCAAAGTTCTTCCTCACTCCTGGGGGGATGCTTGCTTTTGAAAGGGAATAGGAGAGGACAGATTCTGATTTTTAAAATTTTAATTAGCACAGTTCTGCTATAACCTCCCAGCTGACCAAGAAAAGGGATGCAAGAAGGAAGTCCCAGACCTTAACAGTGACATTCCTTGTTGTCAGTCATCAACCTGCTCCAGCCACCTAGAATGGCACAAAAATTCTCCTTGTTCCCTTTGTTCAAGCTGGACAGTTCTCAATCTTCATCTTTCCTCCACCTCACTATGGCTCCTGCCTACCTACTCAGCCTTCTCCTTGCAGCCTCCCTTCAGAATAGCTGCTAGACAAGATCACTGCAGAGAATAACTAACTCATTACGAGTCATCAAGATCTAGTGTTCTTCTCTGGGCAAGATGGGTCCCCCTCTCCTTTTGCCCAGCCTGAGACTCTGAAGAATAATGAGGAAATCCAGATTACTCCAGCTGGAAGCCCACCCAAGAGGCTAGGGGTGATTGCAGGGAGGGTAGACGAAGGCAGACACTGAGAATGCTGCAGCCAACACTGCTTTCACACCCCAGTCTTGAGCCTTAAAGTTTCAGTGTGCTTGCTAACACACGAAGCAGAGGAAAACAACCCCCTCTCAAAATAATGTAGTAAACTATGGGTGTGCTTTGTCTTTAGTTAGCAATCAGAAGAGAGTTTGGTTCAGAAGATGGGGTAAGGGAGAGATTACCAAACTCATCATTTCATTCTTTCTACTTCTTTTTCATTTGTGCTATCTTCTATTGGAAAATTTTAAAGCCCTATATAACCCAAGCCAATCAAAGTGCCCTCATTTGCTGTCATCCCTCAGCAGCACCTTCTGGTCAGCAAGTCCTCATCCAGTAGTAACAATGGAAGGGACTGGCACTGCAAACAGAAATTGTGAGACCTCATGAACCATGCAACCAGTACTCCTCCTACCCTTCAGCTGCACTTTTTTTCTCTGCACCCTCTAAAAAATTGTACTGCTATTCTGTTCAACATGAAAAAGCTGTGTGTGTTTTTAACCCCTACAGTCTCAAAAGACATGGGGGAAACAAGGAGGGAAAACACAACTTAGTAAAATTGGAAGAGTATGTCATGTGGACGTCTCATAGAAAAATTGAGTGGCTGCTTGGGAGTTTATGTTACCTGGGAACAACCTTCCTGGTAGGCCAGAGATGGCACACAAAATGTATACAGTTTGTCTTATGAAGTAAATGTCAAGCTGGATATTTTGCTTTGCTTAGAAAACTATGTACTTTGTCCATAAATGTTGTTGTTGCTATGCACATTTAAGTCAATTCCAATTTATCGGAATGCTCTCATAGGGTCTTCTTGGCAAGATTTACTCAGAGGAAGTTTGCCATTGACTTTATCTCAGGCTTAAAGAATGTGAATTGATCAAGACAAAAAGAGGGTTTCCATGATGGAGCAGAAATTTGAAGCCGGCCTCCCACAGTACTAGTCTAATATCCACACTAATATACCATGATGGCTCTCCTGGCCATAAACTAGATTATGAAATAAAAAATATGTCCTTTTCTATTATATGACTTTGGAAATACCATATTTTTATTAAATAAATATATGCACATATAAACGTGTATGATAGATTTAGAAATATTTGTATTTGTATTAAATGATACAAATATTTCCAAATCTATCTATTGTTGCTGTTGTATGCCTTTAAGTCATTTCTGATTTATGGCAACCTATCCAGGGTTTTCTTGGCAAGATTTGTTCAAATGGGGTTTGTCTTTGTCTTCCTCTGAGGCTGAGGGAGTGCGATTTGCTCAAGGTCACGCAGTGGACTGCCATGACTGAGCAGGAAGTTGAACGCTGGTCTCCAGAGCTGTAGTCCAATGCTCAGATCACTACATCATTCTGGGTCTCAATCTATCCATGTGTATTATGTACATGCCTTCAAGTCACCTGTCAACTCATGGCGACCCCATGAATTTCTTAGGATTTTCTAAGGCATGGAGTACTTAGAGGTGGTTTTGCCAGTTCCTTCCCCTGAAACACAGCCTACAGCAGCTGGTATTCCTTGATGGTCTCCCATCCAATACTAACTAGAACTAATCCTGCTTAGGTTCCAAGATCAGAGGGAATTTTGTGCCTTTACAGTTTTAGGCTGTCTTTTCAATCTATCCATGGCTATATGTATTTATACACTTGATGCCAAGCCCTACTTATACAGAAAACTGCAAGTTTTGACCTGTTAAACATCCATGCAAACTCAACCAAATGCATTCTTATGATCAAATGCTTTCTGTGTGATTCAGAAAAAGCCATACTCAGCTGAGCACATTCCATGAATCAAGTGATGTTCTCTGGATTCAGCCAAGGCAGTTCAAAGACTCAATTGCAGATTCCTGGCAGTGGTGTTTTGAGCTGTTGCAATTGCAGAAAACACCATAAAAAAACTATGGCTGTATCTGTAATTGATCACAAGGAAAAATACTCCAAACAAAATAATCCTAGAATATTGTGCCAATGAGACATAGACTAAATTATTTTATTTCCCAGACCTGAGAAGAACCACCAGATGGAATCTGCAAATGGTTTTGGGTATGTTTGTTGTTTTTGTGTGACTTCAAGTTGTTTCTGACTTATGGTGACCCTAAGGTAAATCTATCATGGGGTGCTCTTGGCAAGATTTGTTCAGAGGAGGCTTGCCTTTGCCCTTCTCTGTGGTTGAGAAAGTGTGACTTGCCCAAGGTCACCCAGCAGGTTTCCATGGCTGACCAAGGATTTAAACATCCATCTTCAGTCAAATCACATATGTAGCCATCAACAAATTTCAAAATCCATGCTCATGTAAAGTATGCAAAATCCTATTGTCTTCTACATATAACTATGTAGATATGTGTGTGATGGATAATCATGCCCTCTACATGGCAAAAATTAATCAGTGACTCACTCACAGGATTACGTAAAAACATCTCATGAAGTGAAGGAAGGAGAAATGGAATGATTGAATAAGGAAGGATTCATGGACAGACCACTGCTTAACCATAATCTGATTATGCAAAATTAGTTTATTAAAAAAAATCAATATCTAAAAATTTCACTGGCTTCAAATTTGTTATCTGAGTATTCAGGACAATATGAAAAGCTATATTAATAATGTAAACAAGGTCAGAAAATGAGTTTAAGAAACCAACTGTCTTTTTGGAACTTATAATCCTTTTCTCTAATCAAACACTCTCTTTCTGGTGTTTGTTGCTCTTCTCAATTAACAAGCACTAATTGGCTAATGCATTTTAAAGACCAATGTAATGTTATTAGTCCTTTCTGATCTTTCACGTACTCTCTGCCTTATTTGGGGGTGGAC
Organism: Ctenosaura bakeri; assembly: GCA_948474755.1. Classification (NCBI taxonomy): domain Eukaryota; kingdom Metazoa; phylum Chordata; class Lepidosauria; order Squamata; family Iguanidae; genus Ctenosaura; species Ctenosaura bakeri. The sequence continues at coordinate 381,772 of CAOLHI010000727.1, forward strand.
TTAACTCTGGAAAAAGCTTGTAGATCACATACAGTAATCCAAGAAACCACTAATTAATTTTTCAAATTATTTGGTGCTGTGAGATTTTTCAAAAAAGAGAGATGGAAAAAGAATAAATAAAGTGGCTCTTTTCCCTAAGACATATTCTTGAAGATAAACAGAAGAAAATAAGATGAATACAAGAATGGGGGCCAGGAGGAGCCATTTAGCAGAAAACTTGTTTGAAACTGGACAGGAGTAATAAAGCAAGAGCAAAGTTGGGAGTTTGGTGTACTTGCATTCAGTGATCCAGTCAGTCATGCATTTTTTTTCTTGTTATTTCATTGTATTCTCCTTAGTCCATTTTCGGTCTGTTATCGTCACAAAAATGGTTAACTTGCTTTGTTTCTGCATTTTGCTCTTTTGGTTGCATTAACTATCATAATTCAGAACCAGGTCCCATTTTTAGTATACATTAGCAGAAGTATCCAACTTCACAAGGCTTAGACACCTCGCCTCCAACTCACCTTCCTCCCATTGCTATGCTTTCTATCATTCCCTTTGGTCTTTCTCTTCTCTTCCCCCACCTCCACTCTCTTTTCTTTTTTTCCTGGTATTACTCTTCCTTCACTGTAGTACTTCTTCAGTCTTTCCTTTTATTCACACTGGTCCCCCCACCCAAACCCAGCAGCAGGAGTCCCCCTACATCCCATTCTAACTGTTTGAGGATCTTGGGAGTCCTGAAGAAGGAAGCAACATATGGATCTGACTAACGGCCTGCTAGAGAAACAAATATCTCAGACCTGCCTGCAATTGTTCTTTAGGAAAGACTAGTGAGATTTACCACATAGTGATCAAAGGTGGTACTGCAATCATCAAAACACATTTTAATTAACTAACGAGATTATTCACTTTAAATACAAAATAAATCCACCCTTGGGTTTCATGTAGGATTTCAGGCACATTTCAGGCATGCATGTTTTGGAACATTGATAGAGAAAGATTATTGTTATACAGGGAGAACTACATACTATTGTTATGTAGTTTCAATATATGGTGTATGTCCCATAAGCTGTTGTGTACCACAACTTGTAGTATATTTTGTAAATGGAGAAAAAGACAAACCAAAGTCCCAATCAGTGACCAAAGCTGGAATGGTTCTTTAAAGAGAACTGTACAACAAGTATCACCAGCAACAAGTATTTCAAAGGCTTGAATTAAACAGGAACTCTTCTGTACTCAAGTAGCTGAACTGCTCATGGACAAAGGAACATCTTCCTTCTTAATTTCTTTTGTTTCCAGTGCTGCATGTTTTTTTTCAGACTGTAGACTTATGTAGAATACCATGTCTTTTAATTTTTAAATGGTGCCTGGTCTAATGATACAGACAGATGGTAATGTGTGAAGGAACCAATTATAAATAATAAATCATGGCAATCAAATACTGATGGCCACCATCCATCCTCTTAATCTTCCCTGCAGACAAAGAAAAGAGCATCCGTATGCACAATGAACCTAAATAATACAATCATTAGCTATTCTTTGGCGGTTAAAGATCAGAACTTGGAAAAGTTATTTTTGAACTAAACTCCCTGAAATACACACAGAGACACATATAGACAGAGCATGGCCAGTGGCATCTGGGATTTTGCAAGCTCTGGTCCAAAATTTTTTTTTTCTAGTCTTGTTATGCTGATATTCTACCCTCCTCTAAATCTTCAAAGGCATCTGGCACAGGGACACAACGTCAGACTGGTCTCTTAAATACTGCTGGTCTTTGAAAACTTCTTGCAACTGAAATGAAAACTCAAAATGATATGCTTTATGCTGCATACCCCACCCATCCCAAGACACAGAGATGGATGTTAAGATCAAGAAAATGGTGCCTTCTCTGGAATGTCACTGTCTAAAGCAACTGCTTTATCTTGCTTGACTCCTCTTTTGATGCAAACTAACTGCAGTCTGTCTGGCTTCCTGTTGTATAAAAGCAAGGATCACAAAGAGGGGAGGAGTGTCTTAAATGTACATCCACAGGTCATGGACACCAAAGACATTACTTTATGCTATTCACCCTAACTTGCCCATGATGTTCTATAACACTGGCCACATCTGTTGTGAAATAATCACAGGCTACATGATAAAAGCTGTGTTTTGAAACCATAAAACATGCCCACTTTTTCAATATACCTATTTTGTTTTCCTCCTGCTGCAATTCCAGTTTAGTGTGCAAGCACTGAACGAAGCATGGCAAAGTGCCACCTGGATGCACTCTTAAAATGCAGTGGCTTGAAATAATGATTCTGTTAGAATAGAGACTTTTCTTGCTCATCCTACAGGTCTCTGGGGAACGAAAACAGTGCTAGGCTGCACTGTTGTGCACTTACCTGAACCTCGGAGTAAACATGCAAAGGATTGTATTGTTTCTTCACACACTACCTGGCAGCGAAAATATATTTGTAAGCATGTGGTGAAACGACATGGAAACTGGTTACTTCCTGCTCCTGTGTCAATCAGATACAAACATCAAATGTGCATATATATGTGTCAAATTGTAAGGTTTGAAGTGATCCTCTGTGACGCTGTGTAAAGGCTCTATCTAGTTCTCTTCCCCTCACCCTTTCAAAAATCTCTCACTATTTCTTACAACCCAGAAAAGAATCTGAGACTTTTCTTTCCTTTTAACTCACCACTGATAATCACATTGGTATATTGTGGTATCCAAATGGAGCGGACAGAGGAAGGCATCTAACCATAAGCAAAGCACTTACATGGAGGCATAGCACCATCGAACATAATGCTTGAATACTCTCCAACTGTCCTGACTAATCCTCTGCCATCTCAATTTTTCAGCTGCTTTTAAAATGTCCCAGTCTCTCTTTCCTTCTCCCACTTTCCCTCCTTGTCCTCAATTTACTTCAACTGCTGTAAACTGAGAAACTGAGATCAAAGTGTGAAAGTAGTTTGCATTCAATTAACTCATAGGAGGGGAGGAGAGGAGCCAGCATAATCTTGACCTTCCCTGTAGGCTCAGGCAAAAGGAAACTGCTGCAGCCTCTCCTAGCTTATGTGTTCTTCTTCATTAATAACTTTTGTCATCCCAACCACACTTTGATGTTGCTTCGCTACATGTGTCCTGGTTTTCATCTATGACATGTTGAAGGGTATGTGTTATGATGTTCATAAACTATGGTTGGAAAGTCCAAGCTGTCCCAATCTATGACATATGTTTGTCATAACAAATCTCCAGTATCTTTAAACCATTCAAAGAAAATCCAAAAATCTTGCTTTTTTCCCATACAGCTTTTTGTTCCCTTAAATCTTGCACACTCTGCCAACAGAGTATAGAACCCAGGAGTTCTGCCTCCCAGTCACTCTGGTCTAACCTACTAGACCCTACTTACATCCTAAAATGGGGGAGTGAACCCTGTGGCATCTTAGGTCATAGACACAGAGCTGTGAGTAAACCAGCTCTTGTCCCTTGCTCACCTGTAGAATTAAACAGTCAAATTTCTGAAAAGATTAAATCTAAATTAACACCCACCAAGGCAAGGCTTTCATTGAAAATGCTTTGGAACACTCACTCAGGTGTCTTTTTGTTATCTATCCTCATTCCTCCCATAGCCAAAAAAAGAAGCAAAATTGCTACTTGCCAGTGTAATCACCAAACAACACTTGTCCTCTCCAGTTAAGAACTGACTTTCAGAGACAAGCACTCTATGCAATGTGTTAGGCCCAATTTACACAATCACTCCACTTATTGTCAGCTGATTTGATTTTTCCTCTGCCCACAGCAAACCATGTTTATTGATGACAGGCCATCTGAATAATGTGCCAGGAGCAGAAATGACAATTTCATATGTATCAACAATTCAAATTCACTTTGGGAAATCTCTCCTTAGTGTGCAAAACTGCAGCTTCCACTTAGAGCAAAAATGTAGAGAATTAATTCGTCACAAGTACAGCTGAAGCTGGTTCTGAGTAAAGTGGTCATGTGCATCAGTTGCCAATTACCCTATAGCTCTATTGGATGAAATGTTGTCCAAATACAAATAAATAGAGAAGAATGCAAGGCAGTGACCAGCTTACCAAAGAGTGGTTACTTGTGGCTTTCAGTTTGCTGCCTGCACTGAAAGTGTGACAATTTAATTTTGAGATTGTTCAGATTGAGAGATAGTTACTACTACTGGACAATGGAAGGCTCATTGTTCATGGGGATTATTTCATGGATATGAACAGGCAACTGACATCCCAAACATGTAAAATGTACTTGCTCCGCCAGGGTACAATTGAGAACAGTAGAAAGCGGAGTTTGAAGTTGGAAGGCAGGACTAGCTCTTGGAATTTGTTTGTGTGCATGCACACATTATAGTATTTTACTATAACAGCCTGCAAACTACCTGCTTGTGTAACTTAATAGTGGTTTATCAAATTTACTTCTATAAATGAACAGCTTATTTTTAAAAAATTAGCAATCTATCCTAAAGGACTTTCTGGAAAGGCATTCTAAACACTGAACTTCACTCACCTGAAATAAATCCAGCATTTTCTTAATACTGGCTTCCCTCACCTATCTGACCAGTTAGGGACTGGAGCACTGTCAGAAGGTGGAACTGGTTGAAAAGAGGAGCCCATGTACTGTAGTGTAAAGAGCATGAAGGACTTACGGAGGTTCACTTGGGACCGCATGCATACAGCTTGCAAACTCTCAGCCATCTTAGTGCCTTTTCCTCCCCTGAGCTCACTTGCAAGCAGCGCAAGCATGTGAGTGGTTCCAAGCAAGCTTCTGTAGGTAAGAAGAACTGACAAAAGAGCAGAACCCCTATTAAATTAATAGAACTTGTCCTTAATTTGGAAGCATTAAAAGAGGAAATCATCAGATAACAGGGTGCCAAAAGGTGGAAGCTTCTTGTATGAGCCCAGGAAGGTCACTTTATTTATAGAAGTAAATTTGATAAATCACTATTATGAAGTTATAGAAGCAGGTAGTTTGCAGGCTGTTCTAGTAAAATACTGTAATCTGTGCACGCACACAAACAAATTCCAAGAGCTAGTTCTGCCCTCCAACTTCAAACACTGCTTTCTATTGTTCTGAATTGTATCCTGGCAGAGCAAGTAGTATCTTTATACTACACTTGTAATGTGTCCCTGTTACCAACTGAAAACTGTTGGTGAGTTTGAAAATTTATGTAATAATTTTTGTAAAAAAAAAATCTATCAACATCAAGGAAATTACAGTTTTAGAAAATTATGACCAGTCCAGTATTTCAGAGCTTGTCTTAGGTGCAGATGGTGAAAATCCTCCCTGCAGATCTATAATTTTCAGCATGATGTAGATTTATATAACAGGGTATGAATATTTTCTGAAGAAGGCATAAATCCTTGACAGAATGGCGGTGTTGCAATTCTGTGAATTAGACCAATGTGCTTGACACATTGTCCCCAGTCAAGCATCATACTTATCTTGTCACTTGCCAAAAATAGTCTTAACATTCAGCAAACATTAGTGTCTTCCACCTTTGTTGACCAACAGTCACACTGAGCTATAGTTACCATCGTCTGCTTTCTTAATTAAGATGTGTTTGAATCCATTTTGAGGCTCTGTATCATGTCTGAATCCCACTTTGGGGTCTCATATTTTGATACTCCTGCCTGCACCTAAGAAAATATCAGATGTTACTGACACTTCTTTTTATTTTTCTTACACTTAGCCAAGCAGGGGTGGGCAGCCTCTCATTCTCCACATGATGTTGGACTCCAACTCCCATTAGTCCAACCACCTTGCAAATGTTTGAGGTTGACAGGAATTGTAGCCTAAGAGCATTTGGACATCCAGCACTTGTTGGTCTGTGGCTCAGAGAGTCTCAAACATGATTTGATTTCTTTTGAATTGGGGAGGGTCACTATTGTAAGATTAGTACCTTCTCTCTAGATTTAGGGTACAAATTTATTTATCTATTCATCCATCCATCCATCCATCCATCCATCCATCCATCCATTCAAATTCTATCCTACTTTCTTCCTATGCAGAACCCATGGCAGGGTAGAGCATTTACCAAACAAGACAGAATTAAAACATTATTTATACAGAAGTTTTAAAAGAAAGACATAATAGTACAATTAGTAGCAAGATTAAAACAATATAAAAACTGTAATCATGATTAAAAAACACACACCATAAACTCTTTCTGTCACAAAGATTTTCATTCAAAGGCCTGCCTGAATAAGCCTGCTGGTAAAAGCCGGGGGGGGGGCCAACTGGAAGGAAGGAATTCCACAATCTGGGAGCAGACACTGAGAAGGCTCTCTCACAGGTCCTCACCAAATGTGCCTGTGATTATGGTAGGACTGACAGAAAGCCTTCCTGCAGAGATGTTAAGGATTGAAAATGTGGACCCAAGCTTATAGGGAACTTTGAATCTGGCCTGGAAACTGACTGGTAGCCTGTGAAGCTGTTTCAACAAGGGGTTATTTGCTCATTGCAACTGGCCCTAATCAGCAGCCCGGCCACAGCGATTTGGATCTGCTGAAGTTTCCAAATATTTTCCAAAGGCAGCCCCACATAGAATGCATTACAGTAATCCAATCAGGATGCAATCAAGACAAGTATCACCACAGAAGTAACAGGTGTAGCTGGCATACTAGTTTTAGCTGTGCACACCCACACCTGGCCACTGCTGAAACCTGAGCATCCAAGTTCAAATTTGAATCCAAGAGTATGTCTAGTATATGAACCTGAGATTTCATGGAAAGTATAACCCCACTCAGCCCAGGCTGAATCTTTATTCTCTGATGTGCTTTACAACTGACTAGAAGCATCTCTGTCTTGTCTGGATTCAGCTTCAATTTGTTTGCATTGATTCAGTCCATTACTAGTAACGACCTTTGTTTTAGCACCAAAATAGACCTTCCTTGGAGCTTTATGGAAAGGAAAAATAGAGCCGAGTATCATCAGCATACTGGTGACACTTAACTCCAAAACTTTGGATTACTTCTTCTAACTTTTCATGTACATATTAAATGGGGTGTACGTGTAAAACCACGCCCTGAGAATCCCATAGGCAAGTGGGCAGGGGGAGAGCAGAAATCCCCCAGAGAACCTTCTGAGCTCTCCTCCAAGGAGGACTGGAACCCTATAAAACAGCTCCTCACGTCCCATCCCAGAGAGGCAACCCAGAAGGATACCATAGTTGATGGTATCTAAAACCTCTGAAAGGTCCAGCAGAACCAACAGGGACATACTCCTTCTGTCCAGTTGCCTGTCCAGTATGTCACCCACCAAAGTGACCCAAGCTCTCTCAGTTCCATTGCTAGGCCTGAAGCCAGACTAAAATGAATCTAGATAATACATTTCGTCTAGGATCCCTTAGAGCTGAGAGGCCACCACATGCTCCAGAAACTTGTCCAATAATGAGATATTGGAGACTGCCTAGTAATTATTTAGTGCAATCAGGTTCAGGAGGCATTTTTCACCACAGCCTCTTTTACACAGGATGGAACTCTGCTTTGCTGCGGTGAGGCATTCACCATCCCCTTACCCATTCAATCGTCCCCCTCTAGATGCTTTTATAAGCCAGGAAGGGCTGGGGTCTAGTATGCCTATAATGGCTCTCACCTCTCCAAGGATACTGTCGACATCCTCAGTCTGCACAAACTGAAATATATACAACAACCCAGGATAAGCAGGAGCCAAGTTCACATCCACTGGACCTGTCTTAACCACAGCTTCCTATACGGAGCAGATTTGAGTGATTTTATCTGCAAAATTTCATGCACATTCTTCACATTGGGCTTCCTGATGCTTTTGTGGGGCAGAATGTAAAAGATCTCTGATTTCATGAGATAGCTCTGTTGGATGGCCCTGCGCAGATGCAATGGTGGCAGAAAAGAAAGCTTTCTTTGGTGCCATCACCAACACCATAGCATGGGCTTTCCAATGGGCTCTAGTGAGTGTTTGGTCAGGTTCACTCCATATTTTCTACCACTGATGCACCAATCATTGACCTACTCATTTCATCACCAACAGCTCCCTAGTAAACCAAAATGCTTGCTATTAAAACTGGAGGTGTCATTTGGCTCCACTCCAAAGATAAAACTGGAAATTTCTTGGGTTGATGGGAATAACTCTTTTCTTTTTTTCTTTCTTTTTTCTTCCCCCCCCCCCTTTTTTTTTTTGGATGACTCACCTGAGACTAATCACTGCTGGCTAGATACATTCAAATATAACCTAAGCAGTAACACAGATTTTTGGAACGAAAAGGAAAGAGATACTATATTAGGAATGATGTAGGTGATCTGAGAAAATCACTGCCATTCCACCACATGTTTTATGTCCCAGGACAAGCATCAAAAAAATAAGCCCATTCTGTGGGTTTTGGCATAGCTGACTTTAAACCAGGAAAAAAACTGCTATCATAATCAATGATTCAATAATGTGTATCATACAACCAAAATCTTTCTCTCAATCCTTAAGTGTCTTGCAACTGTTTATTAAAAAATATCTGTAATAGTTTAATGAGATAAAGGATAAACAAAAAAATAACCACCAGTTTTAAAAAGCCAGATCACTCTGCCTTCAGCATTTGACTTGCTAAAATGTATGTCTGTAATACAAGGTGCAAAGTTAGGTTCACGCCAAGGTGAAGAACCTGCTGTGAGCACTCTCAAAATGCCAAGCCTCTCCTCATCTTTGCTGAATGCTGAAGCAGCACTAAAACTATTTACATTAACAAGCCGACTTGCTTCATGGCTCATGACTGCACAAGGAACCACAAGATTGGCCACAGCAAAACTGGCTTCCATCTATGACGTGCCTGCTGAGGCCTCCAGACTCACTGCCAGATTGCTGAGCTCAGCTGCTGTTAACTGCAAGCTGTCAGGGTACAGAGCTGACTTTGTAGGCTTCCAGAACTGTATCAAACCAGGTCAGTAAACAGCCACCTTGGTCAGAGGAACTATCTTATTATTGCCTTATGAGGACTTCCAAAAAGAAGGGAAAAAAGTTAATTCTTTTGTTTAACTTAAGACCTCAGGAGAAGAAACTGCGGGTTGTTAGATTGAGCCTTCCCAGTCAAAACTGAAAAGTACATAAAGTTGGCTAAACTTTTCCAAAGAAGTGGAGTGGAACAGCTTTCATCTTTCCAGGTGCCCCTTTTCTAAGTATTAGAAAAAGGGCACCTGGAAATTAGAGGTTAGACATTAGAATGACCTGCACCAAAACCAACATTTGGACACAATCTGCTATCAGTATTTATGTGAGCAGAAGGTACATACTACATTATATCATGCAGCCTGTTAGTATTTCCCTTCTGTTACTTGAAGCATAATTCTGTGCCCATTTGTTCAGAAGTAATCCACACTCAATCCAGTGGAATTTACTCCTAGATAAGTTTTGCACACATCTGCAGCCTTAGAGCCCCCCCTCCCATGCACCATATTATCTTGCTATCTCAATAAAGATATACCAGCTTTGGTGTGATATGAACAGAAGTCTTATACTCTATTCACTGTCTACTAACATTCTGAAATGAGGACAGAAGCTATACTTGGCTGCTTCACAGTCTCATTTCATGGTTCCCTTCTACCACCTTAAACAAACAAACAAACAAACAAACAAACAAACCCTGACTGGACCATACTTATTGTGGGATATGTTCGCAGTTAAGCACATTCAACATTCATGTAAGGGGCAGGGATGGAAAACCCAAAACCTAACTGGAAATTTCAGAGACGGGACATGTAGATTTACAAGAATTATTATAAAGCATGTACCCAAGATAATTAAGGACAAAAATTTAGTTCTATGTTACACAAACCTGAGCTCAGAGCTGAAGAAGTGGCTTCTACTCTAGACAGGGGAGGGCAAAGTGAGGCTCTTCTGATGTTGTTGGACTGCATCTCCCAGCAGCCCTAGCCACAACAGCTGATGATGAAGAATGCTGCTAGCTGCAGTCCAACAACATCTAAAGGGCCACGATTCACCTCTCTGCTCCAGACAAGGCACTGTGCCTTCTTCGCTAGAGTAAACAGCCATTGACCAGCATCAAAGAAGAGGCAGGACACAACACCACACACAGCAAAATGACTCTCAGATCCCATGTTTGGTGAGATCTTTTCTGCATAAGTAAGCAACACTAGGAGAACTGAATAATCAAAAACATATTAATGGTAAAAGTTAGGCAACTGTACAATGGAAGATAATCCTCTCTGCATGTGTTCTGAACACCTTTGCTGCACTTATAATGCAGAGACAGTGACTTTTCTCTTGGCTGGTTCACATGCCACAGGAAGAAAAATTCCACCGTTTCCCATTAACGGCTTCCATGATAACCAGAGCGTACAGAAGAGAGGAATGAGTGTAGACACATGCACTAAAGACGTCCCTGGAGTCCAAAGTGTGTGTCCGCTGCATGTTTTCAGACATTTAGCTCCAAGATATATCTCCATACCACATTTTAATTTAGCTGCTGCGATTAGAAGGAGCCTGCGCTCCCATCATCTCTTCCTTGATTCATTAGATCCAGTTGCTTTGCTAGCAATCTTGGGTTTAACCATATGAAATAACTGAAGGAATAACTAAGTTTTACAGTTCCTCAGAGAAGGAAAGAATCCAAGTTGTGTCTATGAAGACCCTGCATTCTACTCCTTGCTTCCTTGAAAAATCTCCACCATTTACAGACTTCAAATGCCCAGTGATTGTACTGCATGGATACATTTGTAACAAAGGGGCATGCTTCTTCCTCTTGAGAAAATGTAGATGTCTTTAGTTGGGTTAATAACAGAAAAGTAACACTGGGCATTACAATATATAAAAAAATGGAGTGGTGGAGATATCTGTGATGGCTATCACATTTAGCAGAGGTGGGCAACTGTGACCTCCTACATCTACTTGGATTGGAATGCCCATAATCCCTCACCATTATCTAGGCTGGCTAGGGCTGTTTGGAAAGAAAAAAAAAACCTAAGGAACACAGACACAACCTCTTCACTTATCAGGATTTTTGTCACAACTGGAATGACTGTCTCTGCCCTTGAACCTGATGAATAGTTGTGACTTACAAGTTAGCCAACAGCAGAAAGGCCTATGCAACATTTTTTACAATAAGGGAACAGTCCAGGCATCTGGGAACGACCTGTGGAACAACAATGCTGAGATGAAAGCAGGAAAGTATTCTGTATCTATGGCCATTTCTGCACTAGTGGCCATTAGCACAACATACTGTTACAATGCAATTGCAATTTGTGTGAAGTCGTCAGGTTAGGAATGCTCCTTTCTGCACCCTCCTGCCTTAAGTGGATGGGTAGCAGTATTGCCATGGACGTTCTTTCCTTATGCCAGCCTCCTCAGCCACTCCCTTGCCCCGCCATCACGTCGCCTCACCACCCGTGATTGGGTGGGATTTGGTTTCAGTTGTTCTTTGGAAGCTGTACTAGTCCAGCAATGTTGAAATGGCAGGACACACCAGTACAGTATTGCATTTTCACGCTATAATGCTTAAAAATATATTTTTTAAAAAAAGTTCTAACTCAAAGGAGAATTTTAAAATAAACACGGAGAGGTAATAGATTTTGAAATTACCATGGAAGTTGCAGGGGCAGGGACAAGCTGGCACGCTCACACCCTGCCCACTTCTGGATCCATGATAACACGAAGCGTTATCAAAGCACTATTACAGTTCTGCACTGAGCTGGCTGATGGGATTGAAGCACTAAAGGAGGCTCTTAACAGATTTCTTCTGGAAATAAAACATTGTGGTTTAGTGACGCCTGGGGACAGAACAGCAGCTAGATAGTGGTGACATCATGCAGTAGCATGATTCCTAGACTGGAAACAACCCACTGCTATTGCAGGATAGCTACATCATGAGGAAATAGTCCAAGTCTGTTACAGACATAATGTCAAGCCTGAATGGAGAAAGATCTGACGATGCTAGTGCATTTCCTGGAAGTTACCTCTGGTACATCTGCAAGCAAACTGCCTACATACTAGAGGAGATAAGGAGACTTGAACTAGAGCAGAAAGGAACATACAATTTCATTAACATTGTGCATCACTCAAAAGAACCTCAACCCTTTAGTACTTTTCCAGGGGGCTCCAACAGTGGAGGGAAAATGCTCTCTTGCTGCTGAAGCAACTTTGCCAACACTCTCTAGCTCTGATCTACCTACACATCGTTATGCATGAAGGACTGCATTGGGAAGTTGATGGGAATGCACATCTTGTTGCACAAATGCACACCCCACTGAAAGTAAAGCAATGTGAATAGCTGAGACTCTCACAGAGATGCTCATCTGGGGCAATGTCTAGCTTCCCACAATTAAATCACAACAAAAACAGACAAAAAGCATCCCAATTGTTCAAAGCAGCATGAGTTCCTCAGCAGCAGGTAACTTCTCACTCCTGCCCACACCAGTTTAAACTTAAGACTAGGCATTAATTTATTTTCCCTCAGTGATACCATCATTCAGCTAAAACCTGATTGGCTATGTGGTGCTGTGACATCATTGCATTCTCCACATGATCTCTTACTAGGTTAGAAAGAAGTAGCCATGGCTAAAAATAAGACTGTAAAAAGGTGCAAAACAGCAGAAGAGAGGGAAAGTGACCTGAGAATTTATGTAAAGAGCAATGGAAAAGGTTATCTTTTGGGAGGCTTCTCTTCCTTGAAATTTTGTTCAGTGCAAAAATTTGATGCGGCTTCAAATGAGGCTAACTTGCTCTCTTGGCTTCAGAGAGACAGAAGCTCTTGTTTTGTTTTTGTTTCCCAGAATATATGGTTTTACGCCTGCTGAGCCATGAGAGGCAAAGGGCGGGGGACAAGACAAGAGTGACTGCACTTCCAGGAGTGATGAGTGAAATGTGACGGGCTTGTCGTGTTGATTTTTCACACCACTGCCTTGGGGGCAGCTCTGTCATGTTGACATCCAGCCTTACTGCCACTGTGAGAGGAAAGAACTGCAGAGGGCAATGAAACTCTGAGGCTGTTTCCTCCCGCTATACAAATCATGCTTTCAGAAACAGCAGGTTGCCTCACTACGACACAGAGACTGACTGTCTCCTATAACCCACCTTCACCTATCAGCTTCTTCTCTCATATCTCCTAAGTAAACTCACTTGATAGGGTTTTTTTTTTACTAAAACCCATAAACTTTTTCTCCCCAAGCCAAAGTGTTTAGGATTATATATTCTATCACCACAGAGAACTGTATTTGGCACCAGTGCAATCCTACACCAAATGAACAGCCAATCAAGCTCATTGCTGTGCCTCCAGCAGTGGCAAAATCCTGCCGCAGAAGCCCACGGAAATCCTCTGTGTAAGATCATGTTGGTTCACCCATCAGATAATAGCACCAATAACTCTTCAATTAAAAGATATGTCTAAATTTGTACAATTCTGAATATAAATCTAGCTTTTACAGGGATCAAAACAACAATCCTTTCCAAATGTGTACATTCTTCACTAGCCCTTCCTGTCATAGCCAGCAAAAGGTGAGATCCACATTTAATCATATGCACAATAGAGCCACTGAAACCACTGAGACTTCAAGTTTGTAATGACTAAGTTAAGTATGACTAAACTAGGATCCAGCCCATGGACACTGGAAGAATTGTCAATAAAAATGCCTCTCCTTTAAATCACAGGAATTTTCTTTAAATCAACAAGCTGTCTTTTTCTGTTAAAATCAATGGGAAACAGTTCCTTCATTCACTTCTTCCACACCATCCTTGATATCTTTGAAATATGGGGTTTACTGCAACAAGTAAAAATATTTAGCCTACCGGGGGGGGGAAGATCAGTGAAACTGATTCAGACATGATTATACTCTTTAAATACCACAAAGGCTGCTGTTGGGAGTTAGAGTTTCCCAGGGTGTTAGCTCTTTGGAGAAATTCTATGAAAGCTAAAACTGTTAAGAATCAGCTTTCTTTTAGCAGAGCTGCAGAAAAAGCATGTCCAAATCTCTGTGTGGCTTCCTTGGACTGAAACTGACTTAGAAAGCAAAATAAGGCAGGTAGTTTCAGGTTCCAAACTTTAAAAGGTTTACTAATAAATTTACAATTACATATGCATTGGAGAGACAAGATCCTAATTAGCTAACAAAAAGATTAGGTAAGATAGTAACTTCATTCTTAATTTGCCATCTTCTTGGTGAAGAGGTGGTCTGAGAAGAGGAAGTGAAGCAAGATGCCAAAGAGAGGGAAGAGAGGGAAGCATGGTCTTTTATGTAAGGTCATTGACCCCATGGTCCATCCTGGGTCACATGCTCTGGATATCATAGCCATTCATTTGAATAACAGAAAGAGCAAGATTGAGGTTTTAGGTGGGAAGGCAAAAGGCTTTGCATGCTAAGGAAAATGAAACCCTATGTTAGGTAAGCCCTAGAACAAGAGAGGCGGGGGAGAGAGAATGCCAGAATTTTCCAACAGCTGTCACAATGAGAGGAGTGCGGGCTTGTTCTATGCTGCCTCAGAGGGTAGTATGAGGTCTAATAGTTTTAAGCTACAGAAGGGTAGATTTCAGTTGAACATTAGAAGTAAATTTTAGACAGTAAGAGTGGTTCAGCAATGGAACCAATTGTATAGAGAAGTGGTGGGGTCTCCTTCTCTAGACGTCTTTGAAAAGGATAGCTACCTGCTAGGGGCACTCTCGCTGGAGATCCCACATTGAGCAGGGGGTTGGACCTGATGGCCCATGGGACTCCTTCCAACTCCTATAATTCTAGACATGACATTGCACATGAATTTGGTTCTTGCATATTCATTTTCTATATATTAAAAAGCAATCACAGGGAGTGAGGAGGACATCTAACCTGACACCAATGTATGGCCCTCAAAGAACAGCTGCCACTGGTTTAGGGGAAAGGTTCTAAGAATCAAAGGAAGCCTGGCTTTACAGGAACTAAAACATTAGTAAAGAATGTAACAGTGGTCTTCAAATATCTGAAATATTATATTGGAGAAGATAAGCAAATTTGTCCTCTGCTGCTCCAACATACATGATTAGGACCCAATGGGTAGAAACTGCTGGGAAACAGCCTTCAGCTAAACATTAGAAGAAACTTCTCAATAGTAAATGCTGTTCAACAGTGGCACTGCCTGACAAGAGATTAGAATTGATGGAGGTATTTAAGCAGGATGTGGACAACAATCCAACAATGAGTCTGTAGTTGTAAGTTTCTTTGTTGATTGTACATTTAGCAGGGAGCAGACTAAGTGGCTTCCAGATGCTTCCAAATCTATGATCCTATGAAAGGAACTTGCCAGGTCTGATGCACTTCTGGAAAAACTGGGATATGTCACACCTAGCAGAGCAACATAAGATGAGCATCCTATATGTCCAAGAGATCAGCATACTGTTTTAATGTGTCCTATCACTGTTCCTCCCCACCCTTTTCCTAAGATCTCTTAACAACCAATTCAGTTCCTAATTATACTGAGCTGGCTCTTTCAGCAATTCTTCTACTGTGACTGCAATTTTGCAGTGATATTTATATGACAGATGTGCCTAGGAATCTCATAATGCTGGGAGGTGTACAGTAAATGACAAGTACCAACCCATGCCCCCAAAGAACCCCAATCTGAACAGATCCCTTAAAGAAATTATTCTTAAGCTTTTCACCCCCAGGGAAGGCTTTCCACAGTGATTTATCTGTTAAGAAACTCTACTATTTCTGCCATACAACCCCACCACTATGGTGAAAATAACAGGTCATGTTCTAAGACAATGGTTCCTAAACTTGGGTTCCCAGGTATTGTTGGATTTCAAATTTCAGAAGCTTCACCTAATATGGGCAGTGGCAAGGGAATCTATAACCTGTTATTGATCTAAAGTCATACACATTTTATACAAGGCACAGGTCACACCTCTTTTATCCCATTGTTCCCTATTTGAAAATGGTTCACACCTAGAACTCTTATAATTGCTGTCTTCACATTACCTTGCTAACTTTGCCTGCCTCTTTTCTCTGGATACAAACATTGTTTTTCTGAATGCTTCACTGAAGGTTTAAGTTACTGCAATGCTAGAAATCTGGAGAGGCAAAGTTCATTTAGGGGGGCAGAAGTCGTATTTGAGGACAATGTCCTCATTCACCTCCCCACCAGCTACATTTCTTTAGTCTATTATTACTCACTTCCTCATTGCGGAGTTCCATATAAGCTTTCGAGGGTGCCTAGTATACTCTGGCATTGCAGGAAACATGAATGGTGACAATAATTAACTGACTGATATGGTTTGAAGCACCTTAAATAAATAAATAAATAAATAAATAAATAAAATGAAGGTAGTGCCAGGGCTGTGATCAATACTGGCATCTACCATGATACCCAACATGCTAGGCGCTAATTCTAGCCCTGATTCATATAATGCCTATGCACTTATGCTGTTTTACCACACAAAAGACATTTCCTTCCTTCTGACCATGGTAGTTCCACACCTTAAATGACCCCTGGGTTATAGTGACAAAACAAAAAACAAATACCGGTACATGGTTCAGATGCCTCCAATCACTGAACTACCATGAGTTCACACCAAATCACAGGATCATGTAGCTTTACACTATCTCATGGGTGTCTTCATCCATTTCTGTGTGAGGGCAATCAGTGAGATCTTCACAAGAGACCAATATGCCTCAACCTGGACTCTTAAGAGTAACTGCAGCGGACATCTGGCTTTGTCCATTTGAATACGACCTCCTCAATCAACTCTTGATAAGCAAACTCTTGATACTCCCCATCATCACTATATGTGAAATAGTTATGATACTGCGGATAAGTAAGTAAGTGCTCAAGAGATCTAATAGAAACAGTGCCCAAACAGGATGCTATTGTCTTTTTTCTTAGCCTATGAACAGCAGTCGCACATGACACTGAAATATGTGGAGAGGGGGAGGGTTGTTCACATTTATGTGCTTCTTAAAACTAGGCCCATAAATTACACAAACCGTGTATGACTGAGGACATTGACTCTGTTTAAAGAAGTGAGTCTGTTGCCATCATTTACAGCTTTATCTTAACCTTCAAAACATGGAGCTTTGGCCAGCAGTCTGGGTCCCAAATTCATCACACTGTGAACCATTCAGACTCCCTGCCAGGATTCAACAAGCATTTTGCAGTTTGTGGCACATCAACTAATACAATAAAAACATACTATGACATTCATCCAGACAGGAGAGAGATATTTTTTACTAAGCACAGGTAAGATCCCAGCTAGTAGCTTATTTCTAAAGCAGAAAATACTTTAATGAAGCTGGATAGCACTGAAGACATTCATTACAACAAATAGTAAATGTCTCTTCCATTTTTGCAAGGGTTTGGGGCACAGAACCCTCATGAAAGTGGAAAATCACAAATAAATACCCCCCACTCCCACTCCCACTCCCATTCCCTTCCAGGGCTCCCCCCTTCTTGTTCCCATGCAAAATGGAAGGGAAGGGGGATGGAGGGAAGCCTTGCATGAGGGCAAAATGCAAAGGAATGGGAGAGGGAAATGTTTGCATGAGGCTTCCTCCACCCCTCTTCCTTTCCATTTTGCAAGCAAATGGGAAGGAGGTGAGCTCTAGATGGGGAAATGAAGCCTCCAGTAAGGCTTCCCCTACACTCAAATTCCCTTCCATTTTGCCTCATCATGAGTTCTCCATGCTGGGGCAAAATGCATGGGAATAAGAGGGAGAGGGAGGCACGTACACTCACAAATAACCAAATTCACGAAGGTCAAACTCGCAAATGTGGAAGGAGGACTGTATTATTTAAAATATGACTCTGCTGTAACAAGAGAGGTTAACAAGCTTTTCTCTAAAGAAGCCAAGGTCCAACTACCAGAGTGCTTGCCCACCTCTCCTTCTGTCTCTTTCTTTTTGCCTTCCATAAAATGAATCTGAACTTTTGCTGCAAAAACTTGGAGCGCAGGCCTCCCTCGTCTGCATGTTCCCCTCAGTGGAACATCAACATCAACAAAAAGCCTAATGGATTTTCCAGCAGGTTGTTCTGCCAGACTCCTGGCATCAGCACTTTCAGATTCCAGGGTGCTGCTTGGCTGCCTTCCTTGGGTTGGGGAGGGCTGTGCTTCAGAATGCACACCATAAGGCAAACTTCCTTATGTCCTGCATTAACCCATGGCTGAGAATTGTCCAAGGTTTATATGGGTGGGTCTGTGTAGGGGGTCTAGTGGAACCAATGGTGTTTGTCACAGGCATGGCACCACTAATGAAGATCCACCCACACATCCACACTGCATCTCAGGGGATGATATGCTCACGGCTTTCCTTAGGATCAGTTGCTACTGTTAAATGTATAACAGCCACAATGCATGACTATTAGAATTCAGCTAGAAGGCCATGGCTAGAGATTTGACAGCATTTGGTTCACAATTTAAGAAGTCATAGAGGTTCAAGATTGTCCTAGTACCCACTATATATCTCTTTCCCTTTCCCCCCACAATTACGGTAGCTGGAATTTTCAGTTTGTCAATGATGGCCAAGAGCAAGTGGAGAACGTAGGGAAGAGCAAACACCTTTTTAACATGTGCAGTTGCTCTGTGAGCACAGATTGTAGAAATCAAAGGCATTTCTTGTCTTTTTATATACCCACATAGGAGTGTTCTCTGTGGAATTTGACTATTAAGTTTACTAGAGTAAGGCACATTTTGCTGAGACACATCTCCCAAGTCTATTTAGACTTAAGCCAAGAAATTCAGATCTGCGGCTTTTGTTGGAACAGCTTTCATCCAGAGGCCAAAGTACAGTACTAAGTAGAACATTGGCTTTGGACTGGGGATGCTGAAGTTTAGATCATGGCTCAGCCATGCAGCAAACTGAGTGACAACTCATTCTTTCAGCTCACATGAGCATTGTTGTTGTTGTTTTGTGCCTTCATGTCATTTCTGACTTACTGTGACCCTGCGGTGAACCTATTACAGAGCTTTCTTGGCAAGATTTGTTCAGAGGAGATTTGCTTTTGCTGTGGCTGAGATAGTATGACTTGCCTAAGGTCACCCAGTGGGTTTCCATGGCTGAGTGGGGATTCAGACCTTGGTCGCCAGAGTCATAGTCCAATGTTGAAACCTCTACACCATGCTAGCTGTTTACATGTGAGTGTACCCACTGAATAACACATCAGCAAATGGTTATTTGAAAAGTTACTGGGAGATATGTGATTTTGGAAGGGAAAACAAATATATTTCCTTCCTCTGTCATTTTACCACTCTAAATTCCATTCTCCCAAAAGAACATTCCTTGAGGTTTGGTATTTTTTTAAAGAGAAGAGATATCTCTCTATTTGTACATGCATGCAGGACATTGCTCTCTTTTGAAGAAGATTGCTGGAGCAGCTGGAGGATATATTGCTGCCTCTATTATGATGGTTTTCCTTTTTTAAAGAGGGGAAATAAATCTCGTTAAAGTAATTTGATTGCTATTCCTGCCAAGCACGGGCATATTTATGAACTGTCTCACCTGCCTGACAGTGTTGTGTAAAGTTTCATCTTGTTGGTTGTATTTAACATACCAGAGTTTATTTATGTTGCCAAAAGCAGTAAGGACCTATGACATCTGGGTCTCCTGTAACAGACTTATAGAATTTGGAAATAAACTCTGCCTTGTCTTCCTCCTGCACAGAAATATACACACACACTCTAACAATTTCCTCATATAAATGTTCCTCATTCAAGAGTCTTTCTGGTGTGCATAGCAAGTGTTTCTCTGAAACTCCATGCTGTGTGGGCAAAATCCCACCATAAACAGACTTCTTTGTACCACTTACAGCTCACTCCTGGGTCACTAAGGCTGGCATGACCTCCTTCAAGTACCCAGTGCCTCAGAGACTGATGGCTGCCAGCCACACAGGACGATGATAGTTGTACTGCTGAAAGGGACAAAGCAAACTGTCAGCCACCAGGAATTCAGCAGAGAGACAGGCAGGCAGTTGAAATGAGTCCCTGGGACATGTATCATGATAAAATGAGGCCTTTAGGATTGATCTGGGTTGTGGTCTAGAGGGGACGTCAGCATAAGTTCAGGCTGCTCTAAGCAGAAGACGCTGAAGTAAAAAAAAAGTGTTTTTCTACATCTTAAACAGTGGGCCTTCTGCACATTTGCACTGATAATATGTTCATGAACTACTGCCTTCATTCAGGACATATCAGTTGTGCCCATCCTTCATCTATTGACAGGAAACCTTTAAAATCCCATTGCAGACAGCATTGTTTTCATTCAAATATGAGCAATGGTTGCAGGTATACCTGGAATTCCAAAGACTCTGAATGATTTTGAAAATTGTATTGGAAGTTATTATCTAATCATTTTTTAAGCTTGAAGGCACAAATTGACACAATTATCTCTTGCATTTTCTTGAAACCATGTGTTATTATTTTACACTCTTTGACAAATTTGACAACAGTTTTCTCTGTTTTGTAAAGACAGAGAATTCAAATAAAAGGCTAAAATGTGTAATTTTTCGCAAAATTGTGTAATTTTTCACACACAAAAAATAGCCCAGTACATATCAGTTTAGACTCACAGTATATAGCATTTATGTGATCTTTAGCCAAAAATTCCTAGTTCACTAAGTTGCACCTTTGTCCCCTGAACTGAGGAGTCCTTGACTCCCATTCCAATCAAAGGATCATGATCAACCTTATAGTCTTCTCTCAGATATGGACAGAAAACGGCAGAGGGCTTTTATAAATGGCTTTCCTGTAGCAACACCAGAAATACTTCTGCATAGATTACTGAATCAGCTTGTGAGAGAACATCAGTGCCACCCAGTGGATTTGCAGGAAATTTCCCTGGAACAAGAATTATATTTGTGGAAATAATCTTTAAACACATTCCTACAACCAAGCTTTCGTCATGGCAACCTGTATTGGGTGTTAGCCCTCACTCATTTGGGGGAAAAGAAAGTGAGACAAGGCACAGAAGAAATTATGTTAGTCCTATTTGTAATATCACACAGTACACTCCTTTAATTCACAACAGGTTTCTGTACATATTGTGGTGAAAAGGAAAGAAGATGAAGAAAAAAAAATCTGGAATGTTTTTAATATTTGCATGCAAAAGGAGGTCTAATAAACACCTGAAGATTAGTCATTTTGGAACCGATAACAGCAAATGCCAATGGATTGTCTTAGGACACAAAGACTGCAGTCAATCTGAGAAAAGCAATCTCAGAACTAACAGCTGGAAAAAGAAGAAATGAGGCCATCAGAACAAAAGGAATGGATTTCAGAACAGCAGATATCAACAAATGTGGGGGTTGATAAGAAAAAGCACAACATAAAAGTGTGTTTTTAGAGGACATTCTCCGTTAGTCCAGTCCAGGAACCCTTTCATGCTACATAGTTATAGCATGATAATTCCACTTTAACTGATGTGGCTTCATAGAATCTTCAGACAGAGAGCTCCGCTGGTGCCTCTGAACAAACTAATGGTCCACAGGATGGAGCCATGGCACTTTGAGTAGAATCACAGTGCTATAGGTGCTGTAATGTGAAAGGGCCTCTAAGGAAAAATTGAGGGACTTGCAGAAAACCGTGGCAGGAACTAGATGCTAGGAAGAGCACATGTCTGCTACCAAAGACACAATGCTGAACCTCATACTCATACTGAGTCTCATTCCACTATCATCCCAATAAGTAATTTCTGGCAATCCACGATTTGGTATCACTGCATGGAGACTTTCTTTGTACTTCTTTTCTGTTTTGTAGATTGGCCACGTCTAGAGCTGAGGAAACTCACAGGGAATGCACTGATTATGATATTACAGAGCAGAGGTAAGGAGGAGAAAACAGTCTGTGTAGTCTTTAGCAAATAGAATTTTGATCTGAAGTTGACAAATAAACTTTTCACTATCTTAGCATTTAAAAAAGGAACTATACTATTATTAAAAGAAAGGTCGTAATCAGTGCAGAAGCATACAGTGGACTGCACAATCACTTGAGAGTATAAAAACAAAATTAAAAATTAGAAATAAGAACTATCAAAGACAATTAAACAAGGCTTAAGGCTACAACTTCTGTCCATTTTATTGGGTATATTTATTAATTGGACATATAAATAGACAACTAGTGAGGATCTAATTAAATTGTTGGGGTAGGGATTTATAAGACAACCCACTCATTTTGTTGATTTTTATGGTCAGTACTCCTTAATGTGCAGAACTGACTTGTCATGGGGAAAAAGGTGTAACTGTTAAGAAATGAGAGTACAAATCTGGCAAGTTAGGTTCATTTAACTGTGAGACTTTCTAAAATGTTGTCTCAGGAGGAAGAGAGAATGAACAACTCTTAGGATAAATTTGATTTTATAGTCTTATATTCCAAACATCTCTGGACACAAAATAAGATCCTCAGGGGAAAAAAATTGTGCTAGAATTAGTAATGCCTCTGTAACTTGTCAGTCTGTGTGTATATGGGAGTGGGGAAGAGAACAAGAATCTTGCACAACATTGTACTAGGCCTCTAGATGGGCTTTCCAGATTATACAAACAGAACAAAAAGGATTTAGACTACCACCCACCCTGCAGACTCCCCCCACCACTAAATCTAGGTAAAGGCAATGTACAGCAGCACACATATAATTAGTCTTACACCAAGGTTCCTGCTGCTTTCTCTTCATCAATGGTAGTAATACACGGAGTACCCTGTCAAATCCAAGTCAAGAGTTCACGGGAGCCGAGACTATCCCACAAGATAATCAGGGGGATGGCCTGTAAGACTGTTTTCAAGTCAGATTTAATAGATTCATGCATCCTTTCTTGGAACTCTTCAATTCATTTGAGAAAGAAAAATGCATTTCTGTAGCAGTGCTTAAATTCAATAAATATAACAAATGTCAATGTGTGCATTCAAATGGGAATTCACGTTTCATCTGGGAACTTTCCAAGTGATTTTTCTATGCTCTTGCCATTTTATATTCTGCTTAATTCATCCATTGACATTTTGCAATTTGTTACTTTGATATTTAAGCAGCAGAATGTAGTATACATATTAGATTGCCCAAGTTTCTTTTAACAAATTATGGCTTCACCATCTAAGCAAATCACTCCTAATCAGGAAACACAGCTGATAGTGGGGATGAAGAATGCCATGAATACAGCATTTGTGATGAGAACAGAAACCTCCCTTCTATGTATCTCCTTGCTCTTCTAGGTAAGCAGAGGAGTCTCACCTTCCCAGAACATGAAATGATCAATGACTTCTGCTTGCAGTACTGTATCATGCTACCCACACCCACTCCCATACACACTGATACATTACATAAGCAGATCATCACCTACTGCCCACTTCACAGTTGCCCAAGCATTTTATGTGTTCCCTAGGCTGTATTTGATTTGCACATTTGCAAAGCACTATCCTTTCCACATCTGGGTAGGACTTTTGGGGGGAATTCCTAAGCTGAAGCCCTAAGTTGAGGCAGAGAGGAAAGAAAAGTGCCACCTACTGTGTATTCCCACCCATGCTTCATGCAAGCCAGCCTGGTATGTGACAGTGGAACGGCAACTACATCCCAGCCTCACCACTTTCATCACTACAGCTCTCTCCAGCACCAGTTGATTCTCATATTGCAATACAGGTTTGTGTGTGTGTGCGCTCACGTGCACGTGTGATTCCTTGGTAATAGGGTGTTCCTTTCCCTCATTTCCGAGCTTCCCTATCCCCAGGCAACTGACTGAGCCCTCCATAAAACTACAGTCCTCTGCTAGAGATATCAGTGTTTCCAAGGCAACAAGCTAGAATTTCTTAGAGGCAGAAAAAAATGTATGAGGGGGAATAGCTTGGAAGGAAAATGTGCGGGGGAGTCAGGGAACACTGGTACCAATATTAACTTGGGGCTGCTAGCTCCAATAGGGAGATCCCTGCTCAACTGAATCTCAAGAAGCCAGGATGACCCAAAGAACTCCCAGCAGGCTTGGTACTTACAGGTTAATCCACCCATTGCAGATAAGTGGAAAGCTCCTTTGTATCAGGGGAAAAGTCGCTATGTTAATGAGGGCCAGAGTACACATCACCAGACTAGCTGCTTTATTCTGAAAGGCCGTAACGTAGAACATGCTCTCAGTCTATGGCCATTTCCACACTATACTCTTATAGCATGATTATTCCACTTTCAACATCCTATGGAATCCTGGGGTTTGCAGTTTTGGGAGGGGCCAGGAACACTCAGAGGTGGTTTTGCCATTTCCTTCTTCTGAAATATTACCTACAGCACCTGGCATTCATTGACAGTCTCTCATCCAAGTACTAATCAAGTCTGACCCTGCTTTGCTTCTAAGATCAGACAAGATGTGGTGCTTTTAGGGTATTTAGGCCTATGATAAACAAGAGATGTTGCTGTTGTGTATCTTCAAGCCATTTATGACTTATAGTGACCTTAAGGCAATCCTACCACTGAATTTTCTTAGCAAGATTTTTTCAGAGGAAGGATTGCCTTTGCCTTCCTCTGAGGCTGAGAAAGTGTGAATTGCCCAAGGTCGCCCAGCAAGTTTCCATGCTGACCAGGGATTCAAACCCCTATCTCAAGTATCATAATCCAATACTCAAATTACATGTGTAGCCATCAACAAATACCAAAATCCATGCTCATTATCTCTTGTAAAGTATACAGGAATTCAAACCCTGGTCTCCAGAATTGCAGTCCGACTCTCAAACCAGTACATTGTGCTAACTCTCTGCCCTGGGCTCCCCACAAAGCCAGAAATATAAGAGATTTTCTGTGATGATAATTGGGTTTGTGGAAGTATGGGCGAGTTCCTTTCTTCCTAAGAGACACCCGTCTACTGATGGTGAAAATTTGCCATGGGTACTCTGGTTCCCATCATCCATGTGAAAAACATAAGATTAGAATGAGCTGGATGTCAGGGTTGTTGCCGGGCAGGCAAGATTTCCTATGACTGGACGGCAGAGGGAAGAGGCAGTGTGGCCAGACAGCCGGGTGCAAGGCCAGCAGGATTGTTATGGCCATGGCTATATTAGAGAAGGCCACACGCCAGAGCGCTGATTGGGTCACCCCACTTATTCCAGGGTGACAAGGTAGCATAAAAAGGCTGGTGTTTGCCTTGGCAAGCTGCCAGTTAGATGCCCTAGTTGGACCTGCCATGCCATTGGCAGTATACTGATTGTAAGGGGAGATGCTGCCCGATTTGTTTCCGTTATCTCCTGTTATTCCTATTTGTCTAATTGCTGGACTGCTAGCATGTTTCTAATAAGCCTTATCTTAGAGTGCGACAATAAATCAAGCCTCTAAGTCTTACTTAATGAGCCTCTGGATTTTTTTCTGCTTCACTGGGACCCTCTGCTGTGGTGAAGCCTTGCTTCACATATTGCACTCTGCTCATGCTCAGAGGACCCAAATCCTGCCAACCCTGACACTGGAATCTGCAGAGAATAGATCACTGTGCAAGCACATGAACTCGCTGCAGATAGGCTTCTATAGGTTATAGTAAGAGCCATGCTTGCTTTTGCTTTGGCCGTTCCTTGGCAACATCGATTTACATGCCTTGCTGTAGAAAAAGAATCTCTCTTTGCTGCACCTCTCATTTTGGCTTGCTCACTGGAGGATCATGAGCTAGGCTGTACTGAGTAGGCTTGTCCCAGTGATGCTTTCATCAACCCATTTCTTAAAAAAAAAAAGAAGAAGAAGAAAAAGGAAAGCTTTGGCTTCAGGTTTGAAATGACTGAAAACTACTGGCTATAACTAGAAAGCCAAAGGCAGCAGATGACACCTTTAACACAAAACTAAACGCTTGCAGGGATAATCTATAACAGTGGTTCTCAACCTTCCTAATGCCGCGACCCTTTAATACAGTTCCTCATGTTGTGGTGATCCCCAACCATAAAATTATTTATTTATTATTTACAATGCCTCCACCCCCGGGAAAGGCTGCCTCGCCGGCCAGGAACAGGCGGAGTGGGCAGGGAGGGAAAGAGGGGCCGCACGTCTCCCCCCGGGAAAAAACTCCGAGAACCCTCCTGGGCTCTGCTTCTCCTTTGCTCTCATTTCTGCTGGGGGGGCAGTGTGGGAAAAGTTTCCAGAGTGTCGACCCTGGCCAGGGGGGAGGAATCCCAGCGCCTTCGTCTTTTGCACTTGGGTGCAGCTTGCCCTCCGGAAAAGCGCCGCCTTGCGACCCCCCGGCCCTTCCGCAGCGCCCCCTCCGTGGCGAGTGGGACAGGGGCTGTGGCAAGGAGGGAGCCTGCCCCCCATGCTGCCGCCCTCCCCCCAAGCTGGCCTGTCAGACGGGAGGTTCTCCCGGTAGCGGAGAAGGGGAGCAATTTCAGTCCCTTCTGAACAGGGAGCCAGAGGATGTGAGCGCGTGGCTCGTGCTTGCACACCACCACTCGTGCTGTGGCGACGCTGTGACCGCACGTGCTCCTGCCAAAGGGGGCAGGAGGATGCGAGCGCGTGGCTCGCACTTGCGCACCACCACCAAGGAGGGAATGGAGCCTAAGACCATTGGAAATACATATTTTCCGATGGTCTTAGGTGACCCCTGTGAAAGGGTCGTTCGACCCCCAAAGGGGTCGCGACCCACAGGTTGAGAACCACTACTCTATAAGGTTCTGTATACTATAGATCAAAAATGCATGCCTTATCAGAGGATCTGGGCACTAGAGATTTCAATGTTTGTTTTATTGTAGCTTTAAACAGTTGTTTTTACACCACTTTCATCTTATAATAAGAAAATTGTTAATTTTTGTAAACACCTTGTATAGATTTTTGTTGCAAATCAGTCTAGCATGCCATACAAATTCATTCTGGAATGCAACAGTGCCTACATAGGTTGGAAAAGTACATCTGAAACCATGCTGTATCTTTTAAAAACTCTCTCTGCACTGCAGTAGAGATAAATTGGAGTATGGCAGGAATACAGATGGATGTAATCCTATACAAGTGCCTTCAGAAACAAGTTCTTTTTAAGTTCAACACAATTTGCTCCAATATATGTGTGTAAGAGTACAGTCATATGCAACCTTACTGGAAGTAAGCCCTACTGAACATAGTGGGACTTACTTTCAAGTAAACATGCATAAGATTATGGTACAGATCCAATTAAAACTGGGAAACATTCAGGAAATTGAATCATGTAGAACTGAGTCATCTGTCATTATTCACATCACAGGCAACATCAAACAGGTTTTCATGAGTCATGCAGAATTTCATATAACAGCTGCAACTGTAATGGTTGCAGATCTTAGAGGAAGAACAGAATTTTCCCAGACACATGCATGTGCCAAGAATGACCACACTGGTAATATTAATATTATAGTCAAGGCTGACTGTACTATGAAGTACTTACAGAGGTCTCCACTATATTTCTATCATTTCTCATGACCGGTAACTGGAGGAGAAACATCCTGTGACACCTTAAAGACCAACCGGCAAATACCACTGTAGAAACCACTTCATCAGAAACTTACTGGCTTTCTGATCACTGGCTTTCCTTCAAAAGCCCAGATGACATGTATCTCTGTGTTCTACCCATACACATTTTCAAAATATTTTAAAAAATATAGGGAAGTGAAGTTTGGTGTCCTAAAGAGTAGGCACAACCATTTCAGCTGCAAATCTATCCCTTCTTTTCTGGGAGAAACCTCACTGAACTCATGGGATTTAATTCTGACTAGACATACACAGAACTGTATGGTAACCAAACTACATTTGCTTACAGATAACTCTCCTAGTTTTTTTAAAATTGGGTTTCAGGTTATCAGAGCCAATCATTTACTGGGAACCCCTGAAGCATAAATACCGGCAATTAAGAGAATGAATATCTAGAAGATACAGAGCCAATTAGGTAGTTTTCAAAACCCAAAGATGGTTTTCACCCACCCCAGTGGACAGGGAACATAACCCTAATGCGGGGTTTTTCCCAAAAGGGTGTCCCGTGAGACATTAGTGTGTCGCCTGAAGTATGTAGGTGTGTCACCTACAATCTTGGAAACGTATGTTATTATTTATAACTCATATATTTTAAAAATATATGAAAGGTTTTCATGAGATATGTTGTGTCCTCATACATTTTGTTATCACAATTTATGTATGTGTCTATATCTCTTATAAGGGGTTGGTTTAACTTCTGGTTTGCTAAAAAACTAATTACTGTGTCATAAAATTATGCATATCTAAAAAAAGTGTGTCACCAACATGAAAAGTTTGGAAAGCTCTGCCCTAATGGATAAAGTAGTTGTAGGACTGCTTAAATAAGCATTAAAATGGAGAAGCCAGGGAGGGACGGGTGGAAGAGGCAATAGATAGATGAAATGATTGAGAGGCAAGTCTGGCTATGCCAGGAGAGTGGGTTCAGCCATAAGTTACAAAAAGGCAATTTAACAGAACTGCAGAGAATAGCAAGAAGGAGTTCTGTGGTGGGGGAGAGAGGAGAACATCAGTCACTGAGCCACAGAGTGGTTTGGGGCCTTTTTGAGAAACTAATGATCCATCAGACTCAGTGATAGAACAGGCATATACTCACTCCCACTCCTTCGTTGTGCTTGGGGTGTATTAATCTTGTGAGCCTATGGCCATGATGATATCACGATGATCCACCACGCCTCCACCCCGCTTGTAGGAGAGAGGTTCCGGGCCCCATATAGTGGTACCAGCTGCCAAGGAAGGGGTACTGGGGGGAGTAGGCCCACGGCCATCATGCACTGCCTCATAGAGGGGGAGGGGAAACAGGGATGATCGGAAACCACGCCTGCCATCCATGGGACTTGAGCGGTGACCCCAGAGGTTTCTGCCTGGCTGCCTGCCAGGGGGTAGCTTGGGGGGGAAAAGGGGAAACAGACAAAAAAATAAAATAAATAAATGGCAGAAAACACATTCACAAGATACAACTGCTCCATGGTTGGCTCATCACCAGAGAGTTGGCCACTTGTTGATTAAGTGGCCACAGCAAACTATGAACACAATGGTGTGGAACAGGTGCAATTTGCATTGGCAGATGGTCCATCTGCACTATAATTACAGATTCTCAAGATATTTAAGGAAATGTAATAGGATAAATAGACACTGATCTCTACATAGGTCTGTAAATAACCCAAAGATAAGGGAATGCAGATAGTGAGGCAGTAACTCTAGGCAGAGCTTGCTGCTTGTGTGCAAATGACAGTGTCTTTGGCTTCTGTACCATGCTGGTCCTTGGATGGAAAATGTAAAGGGGAAGCCACACTCGGGGGGAGGAGCTACCTGCGATGGAAAAAGGAGGCTAATTATTCTTCTCTCCGACAGACAACTATAAAAAACCCCAGATGCCCTTTCCAAAACAAAGATAGACTGTGAGCAATTAACTAAATAATGTGGGAAAGAATGAAAGAAAAAATAGGGGATTAGTTTTGATTCTTCTCCAACTAGAACAAAAATAAAAGACTCTGTTTAAACTGCAAATAATTGCTAAAAAAGGCAAAGAAAAACCCTTTTCCCCCAGTTTTTGGAGATATATGTCGTCTAAACAAAAAAAGAAGGCTTATAAACAACCTACGTGGAGACGACTTACGGCAACAGATAAAACATATAATCGTCTAGTTAGAGACTTTGAAAATAAACTTAAACTCTAACGGAGACAAAAAAGTCATTAAAATGGCGGCGAAGAAAGCCGCGAACGGAGCTAATGAAGAGATAAAAACTTTTATACACAAGCTTATTACAGAGTCTAATCAAGCTCTTGTTACTACAATAACATCTAATATAAGGGCAGAAATGGGGCAACTGCAGGAAAAAACCCAAGGAGTTAAAAGCATTGGACCTTAAAGTGGATGATAAAAAAAAAACCCAAGGGAATCAGCAGACCAAACTACAGAACATGATGACAGGATTTCTTTGTTAGAGAGACAAATTATCCAGGTCCAAGACCAGAATAGAAGGAACAACGTGAGGATTCTGGATTCGCAACACCCACAACAAAGTCAAAAATCCTTGAAAGAGGAAGTTTTAAAATGGCTAAAAAGCATTGTTCCTGAGATTTTAGGGGAGGAAAATGACATAGAGAGAATTCATCGTGTGCAGCTGCGAAGAGAGGAAAACCCCAAGAATTATTATGAGAATTGCGAATTTCAACAAGAAAGATGATTTGATGAGAGCTATTAAAAAGAATCCAGGAATATTGAAGTATCGAGATAATACAGTAAAAAATATATAATGATTTATGTCGCGAAAAATAAATTGGAGAAGGGAAAGTTTTGCATTAAGTTCTACAGAGAGCTGGAATAAATACAGCTGGGGATATCCCATTTTTTTGAAATTCCAATGGGCTGGCAAATATTACAGAATAAATTCTCTTGAACAAGGATTGCAACTCCTGAGAAAACTAAACTATTCAGCAAGAGGAAAAGGAAGAGGAAGGTGCGGTTAGAGGAGCGGAAGAAGGAGCAGTGGGAGGAGCAACTGAAGAAGGAGCAGTGGGAGGAGCAACAGGAGGAGGAGAGAAAAGACTTCGGGAATAACGAAAGGACAGAGGCTGAGGAGGACGGGAAGAAACAATATGAAATAACAGAAGAAGAAGAAAGAGAACTTCACAGAGTAGGAAAAGGGTAGATATTAGTGATTAAAAATTCTTGTAGATTGAAAATGTATAGAGTTTGATCTATATATATATAAAGTAAAAGGGTAGAGAGAGGGAAGGGGGGGGGAAGAGAGGGAAAAAATAGGGGAAAGAAAACAAATCGGGAGAGGATATTGGTCTCATCCCGGGGAGAGGATACCTTACCCCCCCCAAGACCAGGGGAGGTCGTTGCCAAGGCAGAAGCGCTTTGGAGGGAAGGGGGGACAAATGTTTGTGTGGGTAGGGTAGGGGGGGGAGGGAAGGGGGGGGGGAGTGGGGGGGGGGAAAGGGAGGGGGAGGGGGAGCACCATCACACTAAAGAGCCAATGGGGAGTGGGATTAGGAAACGGGAAAATGAAAAATGGAGAATAGACTGAGAATATCAACACTGAATGTGAAAGGCTTGGGGACAATAATAAAGAGAAAAAGGATAGAATCGTTTTAAAAAAAAGATAAGGCTGATATAATTTTTTTACAAGAAACACAGGGAAAAAAGAGATTAAAAAAATGAGCTTAGATTAATTGGGTAGCCACTTATGAGGAAGCATTTGGTACATCCAAATCAAGAAGAGTTGCAATAATAATTTCCAAAAGATGTAATTTCATTGAACAAGTGTGGAGTTAGATAAAAAAGGTAGATATGTAATTATACAAGGTGAAATAGGTGGAGAAACATATGTTATAGTGAATATCTATGCACCTAATAAAAAAAAGAGTTTTATGAAGAAATATTTAATAAGATTAAAAATATGAAAGGAGACTACACAATAATGGCAGGTGATTTTAATATGGTGATGGATAATGGAAAGATAAATGGGATCCATTAATTAAGACAGATATAAAAATAAACAATTTTGAATAAATTAGTGAGTAGAAATGAATTGATAGATGTTTGGAGGTTAATAAAGGGTGAGGAAAAGAAATATACGTATTATTCATCAGTTCATAAAAATTATTCAAGAATAGATTATATCTTTGTCTCAAAAATATGATACCTAGATTAATAAATACAGAAATAGAAACAATAAAAGGACAGACCATGCTTTGATGAATTTGGATATAACTATGAAAAGGAATTATAGAGAAGCAAAAAGATGGAGATTGGATATTAAGTTACTTAATTATAAGGAGATAGTAAATAAAATAGAGAAGGAATGGCAAGAAATTTGGGATATAAACAATAAGGAAGAACACAAGATGTATTATGGGATACAATGAAGGCAGTGGTAAGAGGATTAGTATTAAAGAAAAGCAAATTAAAAACAATTAGGAGAAAAAAATTAAATTAGAAAAAAAAATAAAAGAACTAGAGAATGATTATATAATAATAGAACTAAACAGAAATTAATAATATTACAAGCCAAAAGAGATGAATTAGAAAAGATAGAAATGGATGAAGTTCAGAAAAACTTAATATATTTGAAAAGGTAATACTTTGAATATAGCAATAAAAATTCTAAAATGCTGGCTAAATCAGTACAATAAAAAAAAAATTTGAAATATGATTGGCGTAGTAAAAGATAAAATTTTAAAAAAAAAAGGCTGATGAAAGAGAAATTAAAAATATTTGAGGAACTTTATCGAGAATTGTATTTAGCAGAAGATAAATCTATAGAGAAAATAGAGGACTATATTAATAAAAATTGGAAAGTAAGATTAACAGAACAAGATAAAGGATTGATGGAAGAAAAATATCAGAAGAGGAAATAGAAAAAGTAATAAAAACTTAAAAGGAGGAAAATCACCAGGATTGGATGGATTAGGTCCAGAAAACTATAAAACATTTTAAAAAGGTTTAATCCCTAAACTAAAAGGGTTATATAATAGTATATTAAGGGGTGGGAAAAAAACCATTATCATGGAAGTAGTCATTAATAATATTAATTTTAAAACCAAAAGGGATCCCATGGATCCAGGTTCTTATAGACCAATATCTTTAATAAACCAAGATGCAAAAATTTTACAGCAATAATGGCGAAGAGGTTAAATAAATTTATTTATAAGTATATACATAAAGATCAATGTGGTTTTATTAAAAGGAAACAGATGGCAAATTTAATAGGGAAAACGATAAATAAAATAAATATAATGGGCAGAGAAAAAAAAAAAAGCTGGAATTTTAGCGTTAGATATATTTAAAGCCTTTGATTGTGTGGAATGGCCGGCGTTAAAAACAATTTTAAATAAAATAGGATTAGGAGAAAGATTTAAAGGGTTAATAAATCAATTATATTCATATAATACATCTGTAGTGATGGTAAATTATGGATTTACAGATCAGATTCAAATAACAAGAGGAACGAGACAAGGATGTCCATTATCTCCAGTTTTATTTGCAATAGTTATAGAAATATTAGCGAATGTGATAAGAAATGATGAGAATTTGGAAGGAATTGGAGCTAAGGAGAAAAATAAAATAAGCTTATTTGCAGATGATACATTGTTGACAATTAAAAATGGTTGAAAAGATAGATAGAATAGATAAACATTTAAAAGAGTTTGGGGAGAAGACAGGATTGAAAAAAAATTGGGCCAAATCAGAAATAATGTTATTTAATTATACTAAAGAAGAAATAAAAAATTTTTTTAAATAGTAAAAGAGGATTACTTAAAAAAAAGAATCAATTAAAATTTAGGAATAGATATTACAAAAAATTTACAAGGACTACAAGAAAAAAATTTCAAGAAATTAAGATTAGAAATTAAACGGAAATTAGAGGATTATAAAAATATAAAGTTATCGTGGTTTGGTAGAATAGCAGTGGTAAAAATGAAAATTTTACCTAAAATTAATTTTTTGTTTAGAATGTTACCAATAAAAGTATCAGAGGAAGAGTTAAAGGAGTGGAAAAGATATTAAATAATTTTTGTAATGGAAATAAGAAATCGAGGATTAATAAGAAAAATTGGTATAAAAGTCAAAAAAAAGGTGGCCTGGGACTTCCAAATTTAAAATGGTATTATTATGCAAATCAACTGAGATATATCATAGATGGAGTTTCAGGAAACGGTGATTTAGATTGGTTAGAGACAGAAGATAAGAATATTGAGATGAAATTAGAAAATATATTTTTTAGGAATTTTTCAAAGAAAGAAATGGAAAAAATAGAAAAACCTTTTATAAAAAAAATAATAGAAATATGGAAGAAAAATAAAGAAAAATTTATACCAAATATATCAATATTAACTCCATAGTAATATGGGAAAAAATTTTCCCAAAAAATTTAAGAGAAAAATAAAAAGAAATAAAAAAAAAAAAATATATAGATTAAAAGATTGGATGAAAATAATGATAAACAAAGAAAGAATGAAAGAGAGATTGCAGGAAACTAAGATATCTTGGTTAAATTATATACAACTAGAGCAATGGACAAAGAGTATGAAAAGATATGTTAAAGATTTTAAAGAATATACTAAATTTGAACAAATTATTATTCAAAGAGAAAATATGCAAGAAAATGAAATATTAAAAAGGGAGTATAAGTGAAATATATAAAATATTAGCAAAAGAACAAGAAGAGGATTATCTTAGAAAAATATGGGGGGAAGAGACAGTACAAACTATAGATATACAAGAATGGAGAAAAATTTGGAAAAACCCCATTTTAAAAAAATTTTTCAAAAGAATAAAAGAGAATTATTATAAAATAGTTTGGAAATGGTACTTACTCCCGTGAAATTAAACAAAAGATGAGAAATATTCAAGATTGTGTTGGAGAGGATGTCAAGAAATTGGTACGTATATGCATATGTGGTGGAATTGCAACAAGATAAAGGAATTTTGGCAAAAGGTTTTTAAAGAGATAAAAGAGATTATAGGATTAGAAATACCAGAGTCCAAATATAGCGCTGTTGTCCATATATAATAAGGTAGAGTGTACTCAGGCAAAGAAAGAATTAATAACAAATTTGTTAACTGCAGCGAATTAATAATAGCAAAAAAATGGAAGACAAATGAAAAATTTCAAATAGAAGAATGGTATAAAGAAGTGTGGAAAATTGCAATTAATGATAAACTAACATGTAGAATTAGGTTTATGAAAGGTTTGGTAAAAACAAATGATTCTGAAGAAATTTGGAAAAAATTTTTTGAAAAAGTTCTGAAAAGAGATGGTAATGTACCCCGTTAAAAGAAGAATGGCAATTTTGGAAAGTGGATTAAATAAAAAGTTGGCTCTGGGGTGGGTTTTTTTTTTTTATTACTTTTATCTTTTATTTTGTATTTTTATATTGTTTATTATCTGTGTGTGTTAAACTTGTGATTTATAGATGTAATTTGATATGTGATGTTCAATGTTTAAAAGGGGGGAAAAAAAATTAAAAGGTAATTGGTTTTAGAGAGAGGTTATTATTAAGATATTAAGTAATAAGTTTATAATTAATAATAGTAAGAGATTAAATGGGAGTGAAAAAAATTGAATTAAAAGTGAAAGTATAAAATAAAAATGAATATAATGAAAATAAGAATTGAAGATACGTAAAAAAAGTATAAGTTGTATGAACGGAACAAGCTGAACAAGTTTATGATTTTAGGGGAAGGGAAAAACAATAATATAAGTTTGCATTGTTTAAAAGAAGGGAAAAAAATTTGTTTTGTTTCGTTTGTTTGTTTTTTAAATTTTTTATTATGTATAACACATGGTGTTTTATTTTTCGTTTGTTTTTGTGTTATAGTTTAATAAAATTTAAAAAAAAAAAAACAAAAAACACACACACACAAAAAAGGAATGCTCACACTCACTCACTCACTCTTTTTCTCAAGACACATCCAGATTGATCAAAAAAAAATCAAGAAGTCCCAGATTTTGTTCCTATTTTTTCTGATTTTATTTTGGAATTCATACACATTTTGTTAATTCTAAATATTTTCTGTCAGCTTCGAGTAAAATCGGAGACCTTTAACACCATCTCCCCAGGTCTTTTTATTTTAAACCAGTATAAAATTGAAAAAAAACAAACAAAATCTGGAATACTAACCAAACCGGAGCTCCTCATCTCTCTCCCAGTGCCACTGGAAAGAAGTCAGCTTCTGCACTATAGGTCTGCACAGCTTACATGTGGAAAGGGGGGAGAGCAGTGGGATCAGAACGCTATGGCTGAGAGAATTCTAGGGTTTCTGTTCAGAGCTGGATGGCAATTGGGTTTTGGTTCTTTTTTAGTCTGTTTGTCTCCTTTGGGAGATTTTATTCAGTGGCTAAAAATAAACAGAAAAATGAAACCCCGCGGGGATTTCAATGCCAGTGTAAACTCAAAATGAAAATGCAAGTCTCTTTGCTTTCTGACCATTATGTGGTGATGATGATGATGATGATGATGATAGTATTTTTTTTTAAAGTCCATTGCTCCACACTACTATATCTTCCAGGAACAGCAGCACATGATATACTTGTGTCTTGATAGGTATAGCCACTAGGACATACTCTCATCATCAAGGAATTTTGGGAACGACAGCAAGGAGGAGAGAATTGACTTTTTTGGGGAAAAGGGAAATTTGTGTAGCAATCAGATACTTGTAATTCTGGCTCATCCTTGCTAGCAAAAAGCCCCAAAATTCCTACTTTCTGAAGGCAGGGGACACAGCATACACTTCTCCCGTGACATGTACAACCAAATGTTTTCTTTGGGGGAACACCCAACCTTACTCCACAACTGGTGACCTGGACCTCTCTTAAAGTCCGCCAAAATTACCAACTGTCGTGACCTACTGATTTAGAGACTATAGTAGGACTCTCCCTTTCACAGACCTTGCTGTGTCACGTTAAACCAGCATGACTTTGGGGACAGTTCACTTCAATGTATTTATAAATCAGTATAAATATTTATTAATGAAATATAACATCCAGAATAAATGCTCAGTTAATAAAGAATGCTCAGTTAATATCTCATAACCTGAACCTATAGTCTCCAGTGTGATACCCATGGATACCAATGTTCCTGCAGAGTGGGGGTGGATAGCTGTAGGAGACTAGCGGGGTACATTAGCCTTCAAGGAGACCTTGAAGACCATACATCCCCATCGCACAGCTCCCACCCTTTGCTCACCTCTATATAGGAGGAGGGGGCACAGTGCAGCCCCAGGGCTGTTTTTGTGGGCCCCGGGAAGTCAAACACCCTCTAAGAGACATGGAAACATGTTTGGGAGCCTTCCTAGGCTCCTACAGAGTACTTTGAGGCAAAAAAAAAAAGGTTTTTTGAAAAATTGTGCAAAATTTCATTTTGACCCTGGAAGTCCAAACTTGGTGACAATGCTCTCCCCACCCCGCAGCAATAATTTTGGGCATTTGGGAGCAAAAAAAATTTTTTTTAAAAAATTGCATTTTTAAATTTTACTCTCTGGAGGGCCCTGGGAGCCACAAAAACAGCCCTGGGGGCCACACTTCAGCCACCCCAGCTGTAGAGGATCTTCTGGGCTCCCTGCTCCTTTTGATTTATTAAATTTTAAAAAAATTATGAAAACATGGCAGGGCTGGTATGTTGCAGGTAGCACACCAGCCTTCAGCATTCTTACTTATAAGAATGTCTCTGGGGCCCAAACAACATAGCAACAGTGGACAGATACATATGCGCCCAGAAAATAAAGGTAAGCTAAGGGGCATTCTGAGAGGCTGGAGGGAATTGTGGGAACCATCTTGAGACTCTCATCATGGTGGCAGAAGCAAGGGGGTGCTTTGCTTGGGTTCTGCATGTTTCTCTCTGTGCTGCTTGCATATTTTTTCTAATTTGTTTTGTTGCAGCATGTTAGCAGCATGTTTGTTGTTTTGGTGTGCTCTGTGATTTGTTGTGGGTGGGCATCTGTCTCCCTGTGTGTTGTCTGGATTTCTGAGTGTTTTATCTTTCTGTTTCTCTGAGCATCACTGATTTCCTTCCTGTAAAACAGATATTTTTTGTTTTGCTCTGAATGAGAAAGTAAGTGACTCAGAACGGGGGGTTAAGATACCACTTCTGCCTTGTACTGAGTTTCTTGGCCAAATGACTCGACTCTGAGCTTCATCAGTTTGTCGTCTATGAAATGAATGCTGGAGCTGAAAAGTGTGGGCACAATGGAGTAATTTTGTGATTCAAAGTTTGTGCACCACCTCTATTTTGCATGCAGGCTTTTGGGCAAACCACTTTTAATCCCATCAGTTTGCCTTTCGAGAAACTGATTTTTTGGGGTGGTGGTAGTCGTGAATGGACAGCAATTTTATAATGAGCCCAGCACAATGTACTCCCCCCTTCAACAACTATCCCAAACGTTTGTCATGTTCCCACCACACATGAGACCTCACAAGCCAGGCAGCACACCAAGGATAGCTCCAGCTGAGCCTGTTAGTTGCAGGGATAGCTGGAGCTGAATTGAGGCTTCTTAAACAGCTGGAACCAGAACTATTCCAGCAGCATGGAAGACAGACAAACAGTATGGCTAGAGGCAGTACAAAAAATGACCTAAGGGGAATTACAGAGTCAAACCTAAGCCTTTTTAAGGGTTTAACCACACCCAGGTACACACGGGGGGATCCAATGCACCCATAGCATACATTCTCCTCATGTTGGATGCTCTCTCATGAGGCAAGACCTTGTGAGGCAGGCTAGCCATAACAAACCTCCCAGCTACACTGCCAAGCCACACTACCTCATCTTCTCGTCCACCAGAAAAACCTTCTTGGACTGGTTCCCATGTTCACGGCTGTTGGATCTGATCCACTCTAGAGTGTTAGGCTTTGTTGGCTCATGGATGACATGTTTGGCCATCTCCAAAGGGAAGGCATCTCTGGCTGAGGATCCAGGAGGTCAAAGGTAACACCCTTGGTAACAGCTGTCAAAGGTGTCAGGTCCAGGGGTGTCAAGTCCAGCCGACTCAGACATGACCCAGTTGGATATCTCCTTCATGGGCTCCTCAGCCTCCATGTCCATGTCTACTACTAGACTCCCATGATGTGACACCACTATCCTTTCCTCTCCTTCTCCCCAAGATTCTATTGATTTTTCTATTTCTCTCCTCACTCTCCACTGCTTCTCATTCGTTCTTCTTGTAGTCCCTCTCCTGACTGGATCTCCTGTCACTCACCCTAACCAATCCACCTGCCATGACATCATACTTTACCTCTGTCAATCATAAATTCACTCATTCTTCACTCATTATTTCCTTCCGAACTACCCAATATCTGCTTTGTATTCTTGTCATCGCTTCCAGTGCCTTCCCATCCCATTGTATATGCTCCTAAATAACAGAGCTGGGCCACTGGGAGATTAACCAGAACATATTACCACCTGGACAGGGGAAATGATTACTGCATTTTATCTGCATGTTAATTAGAAAGGAAGCCTGGGACTGAATATTTGTCACCTCTGGCCCTTTATCTTCAAAGTGTGTGGGAGGAGGAGTATTACCTTTGAATTTCAAAAGCATTCATATTTGAATGCTCCAAAGTATCCACTGATGAGATTGAGAGACTCATATACACTTCCAGCTGGACATCACGTTGCTAAGAAACCAGTAACGAAGCAAGAACAGCAGCGACAGAGCCAGAGGTTCTGGTAGAACACTGTGCTAAAGTCTGATAACCTAAAATCCAATTAGACCCCCTATAAATTTTTGTACACTGGGCTCATATGAAGAAACGAACCTTAGACTGTTTATTATTTGCCCTGAAAAAATGTGGTATATTTACCCCAGTGTATTTCAAAATACTGCCTTCTCCCATCAATAAGCACCTTCCTGTTTAACATTACAGTTTGTTCTCCTGGTTCTGTGGAGTTTGTCATACTTGTGAATTGACAAACATCCTAACCACTGTAGCAGAACAGAGATAGAGACCCACGATTTAAGGAAAATTGGTTATTTGTCTCAGTGGGATCATTCCCAAAAGACTGAGCCCCACCCCTAGACATTCACAGCAATTTATACATTTCCAGTACAATCATCACATGTTCAAGAAAGGAAACAACATAAGTTCCCACCATTCTCTAGCGTAATCTTACAAATGTTGCAAAGTAAAGGAAGCATAAGTGTAGCATGCCACATTCCATCCTCCCTAGCATTCTGTCTTACAGAGTTCTATTGTATTCCTTTCAAACACAGAGGAACTTCAACTGCAGAGAAAATTAACTGCTTTTCCCTCACACCCAGAGGTCATTTAGACTGACCCGAAACTGTGTCCACCACACCACTATGCTGTCCCATGTGATTGACATGGTGACCAAGCAGGGTCTCTGGAGGAAGCAGGACGTGGCTTCAGCTTGATGGAAGGTAAGAAGGGTGTACTTTTTTACTTATGAACCTGGGAGCTTATTTCTGAGCAGACATCTATAGAATCATAGAAATGTAGAGTTGGAAGAGACCACAGGGGCCATCCAGTCCAACCCCCTGCCATGCAGGAACACCCTCAAAGCACTCCCGACAGATGGCCATCAAGCCTCTGCTTAAAAACCTCCAAGGAAGGAGACTCCACTACACTCCGAGGCAGCAGATTCCACTGCTGGACAGCCCTGACTGTCAGGAAGTTCTTCCTGAGGTTCAGGTGGAATCTCCTTTCCTGCAGCTTGAATCCATTGCTCCTTGTCCTGGTCTCTGGAGCAGCAGAAAACAAGCCCTCTCCCTCCTCTACGTGGCATCCCTTCAAATATTTAAACATGGCTATCATGTCCCCTCTTAACCTTCTCTTCTGTAGACTAAACATACCCAGCTCTCTAAGTCTATCCTCATAGGGCATGGCTTCCAGGCCTCTCACCATTTTGGTCGCCCTCCTCTGGACTTGCTCCAGCTTGTCAATATCCTTCTTGAATTGGGGTGCCCAGAACTGGACACAGTATTCAAGATGAGGTCTAACCAAAGCAGAGTAGAGTGGTACCAGTACCTCTCTCAATCTAGACACCATACTCCTATTGATACAGCCAAGAATTGCATTGGCTTTCTTGGCCGCCACATCACACTGCTGACTCATGTTCAGCTTGTGATCTATGAAGACTCCTAGATCCCTTTCACACGTACTGCTATCCAGCCACGTGTCCCCCATCCTATATTTCTGTATTCCATTTTTTCTACCTAAGTGTAGGACCTTACACTTCTCTCTGTTGAATTTCATTTTGTTCGCCTTGGCCCAGCTCTCCAATCTATCGAGGTCATTTTGAATTTTGATCCTGTCCTCTGGCGTATTAGCAACCCCTCCCAATTTGGTATCATCTGCAAATTTGATGAGCATGCCCTCTATTCCTTCATCCAAGTCATTGATAAAAATATTGAACAGCACTGGGCCTAGGACAGAACCCTGTGGCACCCCATTAGTCACTTCTCTCCAGGATGAAAAGCAGCCATTCGTGATCACCCTTTGGGTTCGGTCAGTCAACCAATTACAAATCCAACTAACAGTAGCCCTGTCCAGCCCACATTTTACTAGCTTCATTGCAAGAATGTCATGGGGAACTTTGTCGAAGGCCTTACTGAAATCGAGATATGCTACATCCACAGCATTCCCTTCATCTATCAAGCTAGTAACTCTATCATAAAAAGAGATAAGATTAGTCTGGCATGACTTATTTTTGAGAAATCCATGTTGACTTCTCGTGATTACTGCATTGCTTTCTAAATGATTAGAAACTGACTGCTTAATGATCTGCTCCAGGATCTTTACGGGTACTGATGTCAGGCTGACTGGGCGATAATTGTTTGGGTCCTCTTTTTTTCCCTTCTTGAAGATGGGGATAACATTTGCTCTCTTCCAGTCTGCTGGAACTTCTCCTGTCTTCCAAGATTTCTCAAAAATTATAGCAAGGATTTCCAAAATGACCTCTGCCAGCTCTTTTAATATCCTAGGATGCAATTCATCTGGCCCTGGAGACTTGAATTCATCCAGTGTGGCCAGGTATTCCTGTACCACCTCTCTGCCTATTATGTGCCTCATTTCTCCTGCTTCCTCCCCTGCTCCCCAACCACCAGTTTGAGTGCTTGCATCCTTCTGGGGAAAAACTGAGGCAAAGAAGGTATTAAGTAGCTCTGCCTTTTCTCTTCCCCCTGTGAGTAATTCGCCATCTTCTCTGCGCAGCGACCCTATCGTCTCCTTCTTTTTTCTTTTGCTGCGGACATATTTAAAAAAAGCCCTTTTTATTGTTTTTAATGTCTCTGGCCAGCCTAAGTTCGTTCTGTGCTTTAGCCTTTCTGACTTCCTCCCTACATCTCCTAGCTACTTGCTTAAATTCTTCTTTGGTGGTTTCCCCCTTTTTCCATTTCCTATACATGTTTCTCTTAACACTTAGCTCAGCTGAGAGTTCTTTAGTCAACCATTCTGGTTTCTTCAGATGCCTTCCATTTTTCCTCCTTATTGGCACCATTTTAGACTGTGCCTTCAGTATCTCCTTTTTAAGGAACTCCCATGCCTCCTGAACTCCTTTCCCTTTCACTGTTCCTGACCACGGAATTCCAGCCAGCAGCTCCCTAAGTTTACAGAAGTCCGCTTTTTTAAAATCTAAGATGAGTGTCTGGCTACCTTTATCTTCTCCTTCCCACTGAATGCCAAATTCCAATAGGGCATGGTCACTCCCCCCTAAAGATCCAACCACTTCCACCTCATTAACAAGGTCATCCCTGTTGGTCAGGATCAGATCTAGAATATTTGATCCCCTTGTGGCCTCTTCCACCTTCTGGA
Source organism: Ctenosaura bakeri (assembly GCA_948474755.1). Classification (NCBI taxonomy): domain Eukaryota; kingdom Metazoa; phylum Chordata; class Lepidosauria; order Squamata; family Iguanidae; genus Ctenosaura; species Ctenosaura bakeri. Next base: position 423,901 of record CAOLHI010000727.1, read on the forward strand.
CCATGAAGTTGTCTGCAAGACAAGCAAGAAACTTGCTGGACCTTGCTGTCTTGGCAGAGTTTGACTGCCAGCATATATCCGGGTAATTGAAATCTCCTATTATTACTGTATCTCTCCTCTTTGAATGTGCAGTCATTTGGTTGAGGAAGGCGTCATCAAAGTCCTCAGCCTGGGTTGGAGGTCTGTAGTAAACCCCCACCGGAATATCCCTATTGTTTCTCGCTGCCTTAATTCTTACCCAAATGCTCTCGACCTGGCTTTCTGGGTTTAAGTCCTGGAGCTCTTCACAGGTGAAAACATCCTTGACATACAAGGCTACTCCTCCTCCTTTCTTGTTTGGTCTATTTTTACAAAATAGGCTATACCCCTCTATTCCTATATTCCAATCATGAGACTCATCCCACCAGGTCTCAGTGATGCCTATCAAATCGTATTTATTTTGTTGTACTAGGAGTTCAAGTTCGTCCTGCTTGTTTCCCATACTCCTTGCATTAGTGTAGAGACACTTAAGTCCCCGGGCCCTTCCCGCAAGTTCTGTATTATTGTTTCTACTCCTCCCGCCATTGGCTGCTTGCACTACTTGTCCAGTATCATTTGGGCCTTTCACCCCTGCGCTCTCCGAGTCCTTGCCCTGAATAATATTGTCTCCCTCCCCAGCAAAACTTAGTTTAAAGACCTCTTAATCTACAGGACTGTGTTTTGTGCAGTGCAGATTTTCAGAATCCCCATTTAGAAAGAACCTATTTTATGATGGCAGAAGTATCTCGATCTAACCTCTTCAATGGCCCTCTGTGAGAGTGCAAGCCACTGGTACCAATCACAGGGAAATAAAGGACAGCTTTGATACCACCTTTCATTAATGCAGTGTCATCTTCCTTTATAACTATTCAGTCTGCTTCACGCACTTACTGCATCAAAACATTAATCAGTAACGCTCCTTAGAATCCCTTTGCCCACAAAAACCACAGTCAAATAGAAACTTCTAGCACCTTCCTATTCCCACTCACCCTAAAGCCTCTGTCTCCCTTGGTCAATGTTGCCATTTTCCTCCTTGCTATCTTCCACCCCTGGAGATTTTTCTGCTATTATGCCACAAAGGGCCCTTTCACATGAGAGGGCAATATGGCTATGTGAACGCTTGTGGCTCCCAACAGACATCACAATAACCCAAATTAGGCATGTTCAGAAAAGAACATTTGATCATCACCACAATTTTTCAGTGCAGGTGAGACACTAAAATGTTTCTTGGTGCCTATGCTAGCAAATCAAAATAGCCTTCCTGCCTTCCCCTTCTCCCAATCATTGAAATAATTCTGTCCATAAATCTGAAGCAGCCACCTGTAGCCAGCCATTTGAAGCCAATTCATTTCAGTGCGAAACATTTACTGCACATGCTCAATTGTGGCCACGTGTACCATATAGTAATGTCAGAAACTACTGACAATTTTCACCTTTTCATGGTGCCCACAACTGGCTACCTGACATAGCAGACTTTGCTGTATGCAAACCTTAGAATAGGAAACACACCAAAGCAGGGAGTGTGGATGTTTCATATTCTGCATGCTTTACATATTCTGTTAAATGAATGTTTACTTAAGGCCTGCCAAATCATATCAATTAAACAGCCATAAAGTTTAGAATTATTATTCAACGTTTTGAAAAATTGGTTTAAATCCAAGGTAGAGTTAGGCATGCTTTGTTAACTGAAATATGTTACATGCCTAACCTTGCATGGGATTTAGGCATTGTTTCTAACATTAGATAGACAACTGAGTTTGTTTTTAATTCATTTGGGAACATGTGCACACACAAATAATGTGGTTCCAAATTTTCTATTTTTCCTGTTTTAAGCTCCACCCAGCTTAAAATGAACCACTCCCTCAGCTATCTCATCTGATAAAATGTCTCTACCCGAGCTGCTTTTGGTTCAAAGATAAAGGAAAACAAAAGGAACTTAGGAAGAAGGAATTATATAAGTGTTTGTAGATCTGACTATATGGGCAGGTGCAATTCCTTGTAATACCCTTATAAGATTTCAGGAGCTTTACTTTTCCTGGGTTTTCCTTTCGTGTTTGACTTTAGCGATTAGGAGTATAAATCTATCTCTTACTTTAGCTCTGGGAGGAAAAACCCAAATATACACTTTATAGTAATGAGTACAAAATAAGCAATACTATTTCCTGAAAAATCTAAACTATTCCAAAAGTTACAGGCAATAAAAGCAAACAAGTGCTAACAAAGGGTTGGCATAGCTACCACTTTTGAGAAGCTTGCCTTGCTTTTTAAATGAAAACCAGAAACAGCTTAGAGCTAGAGGATGTCACTGTGGTTATCATTTGGAGCCTAGTGACGTTGAAGCCAATGGCGTCTCACCACCTTCTCTTTCTGGAAGGACACATACACCCCCTGGCAGCTACCACCACCATGTTAGATGCATCAACTAAGACAGCCATGTTAGATACATCAACTATTCTATGTCCCTTCAAGCAAAGAGGCCTCATATAGCACCAATCCTCTCCTAGAAACAATACAATCCCAAAGAGAGGAAGCTGCACTGCTTTTCCTGATGCAGCCTGCGTTGTAAGTTTACTCTGTACAAATACAGAGAAACTCCAGAACCATCACCACTGAAGGGACAACACAATCTCATCTTTATCCCCTGGCTGACTGGGCAAATAGAGGGATGGGATATCAGGAGGCAACATTAACTGGGCTATGCTACAGAAAGAAAGCTTGTTCATTATCCTGGGAACAGATTGCAAAAATATGTGTGCGTTATCTCTGACCTGAGAGAGCCACTGTGGTTCGAGTGTTGGACTACGATGCTAGAGACCAGGGTTCACTTCCCTGCTCAGCCATGAAAACCCATTGGGTGATCTTGGGTGCATCACACACACCCAGCACCAGAAAACCCTGTGATAGGTTTGCCTCAGGGCCACCATAAGTCAGAAATGACTTGAAGGCACACAATAACAACAATATTTGAATGAAGAGTAAAATGGCCCTCAAAGAGTTAAGGGCCACCATGTCCCAGATACAAAATCTTAGGAAATTTCATGTAGATGTATATCCGATGCTCCTGAAGCACAACATATGGCTAAGTATTACATATATACCCATTCAAAATCAGTACTAGAGTTTCAGAAATTTACTTTCCAGACTTCAAATCTCAAAATTCCCAAAATTTTCCAAGCTCTAATTAACACAATATTATTGCAGTCTGCTTCACATGCTTACACCTTCCCAGAAACATACAGAGGCAACACCTAGTAGAAAGGTAACAAATGATTCTTTGTTGCTCTCCTTTCTTTTTGTCAAAATGAGAGGCAAAAGATGTACTCCACTTTATTGTGATGACATAAATAACAGCACAGGCCTTTGAGAACAGAGCAGTTGGGAGGATAGAAAAAGCAGCCAAATTTACTTTTTAATGTTTCTTGAGTTTGAGTAATTAATTCCACTGACCTACCCCGTCAACGCTCACATGAACCAGGACATTCTTATCAACATGCAGCTAATTTAGAACTGTGTATTGCCTTACAAGAAGAAGACTCAAATTACAGACCCGAAACAGCCATTTTGTCTATTATGGAATAGGATTTGATATGGTGTTCAGTCACAGAATGTCCTGTTCATTAATCAAAAGCAAGTTCTGGTAAACTCAGGTAAAAGAATTTGCACCCCAATTAAAAACACTGAAAAAAACCCATACAATTAGAGGCCTGGTCAGCCTCTAAGAATTCTCAGCTATTAAACTATTAAGATGAAGAAGATGAAAAATTAGGATGAATTCAAAAATACTTGAAAAGTAATCAAAAATCATGTTTCTTGTGTATCAAAAAACCCTGATGAGAAGAATTCTGGACTGGACGGATGAGAATTTTGGCCAAAATGTTGTAGCAGGGGACGTATCCTATACAAAATTCTCATATGGTTGTTATGCACAGAAAACAGCATTTTCTTGACAGGAAATAATATTTTTGAACAGAAATATTGTTTCCTGCACAGAAGGTTCTGCTACCAGTACAGAAAGCACTGTTTTGGCACAAAATAACCACATGCAAATTTCATGTAGAATGAATCTTGATTGCAAGTAGTCTTTGAAAGGTGCACAGTTTTTGAACACTTTCTAGCAGTGGGAAGAAAACTGCTAAAATTACTCATTGCTTCCTTCATGAAGAAAATTAGTGAAGAATTACACCCTTATAGCAGTGACGGAATGGGGATGCAAAGTGTCGGAAATGTGGCGAGACGGTGGGGTCCTTTTTTCATATGTGGTGGACTTGTCGGATGGCAAAGAAATTTTGGAAGGGATACATAACGAAATCTAAAAAATTTGTAAAGTGAATTTTGAAATGATACTGGAATTTTATTTGTAAAACATGTTAAGTCAGAATAAGATCAGAAGACACCAGAAGATACTGTTGTATTTGATAACGGCAGCGAAGTTGACATATGCCCAGTATAGGAAAGGGAAGAAAGAAATTAATCTAGAACAATGGAAATTAAAAGTTCTGGATATGGTAGAGACTGAAAAGTTAGCAAACTCTTTGAAAAATAAACCTATCCAGAATTTTGAAAGGGAATGGAAAAGAGTAATGGACTCGTTAAAAATATAAATTTATGAGAGGATAAAACAGGATTTTTTTTCTTTCTGTAAAAATGGAAGATAAGGCAGAATTCAACTGGGGAATATAAATATGGTGGCGGGGGGTTGGATATATCCAGAACTGTGGTGCATATCCAGTTTTTTATGTGTGAAATATTAATAAAAATTACTTTAAAAAAAAAGAATGAAGGAATAATTTATGAATTAAAGGAGTCCCAGAAGAATTGTTACTTAGGTATTTGTGCCTGTAAATAAGGGACTATTTTTGAACAACAACGACATATGAAGAACAATAGTGGATCAGACTGAATTCCTTTCTAGTCTAATTTTCTGCTTGCACTATGGTTACTTAGTTGCATATGAAAAAGCTATCGCGTGAACATGAGTCGAGCTATGTTCATTACATGTTCTGGAGTGCTAGAAGTAAAGAAAAGCCTTGAAGTGTAAAGACCCACCATCTCCAGTGAACAAACACTTTGGTTCAGGAAGATTTGGGTTTACAGACTCCATGATTGGCAGCTGCTGTGAACCTCACTTTGGTGAAGTCAGGTCAGCCTTGAGGATGAAATATAGATGTCAATTGGAAAGAAGACCCACAGAATCAGGAGTTGCTTTTTTCAAATAAATGCAGATAATAAAAAACATCTGAAGTTAAGACAGAGCATCTGATGTTTTGAAGGCTTCCAATTAAATTCATAAAAGATATAAAAATAGCTTATTTCTTAAGCTACCATGTTGGCTGTGAAATAATACAGAAAATAAATTGTTGTTGTGGGCCTTGAAGTCACTTCTGACTTATGGTGAATCTATCACGTGGTTTTCTGGGTCTGAGAGTATATGATATGCCCAAGGTCACCCAATAGATTTCCATGGTCAAGTGAGGAATCAAACCTTGGTCTCTAAGGTTGTAATCCAATGCTCAAACCACTACACAACACTGCCTCTCTGGAGAATAAATACAAAAGTCTAATAATAATTTTAAAAATGTTTTGTTATAGTTATTTGCTATTGCCTGTCGGTTGATTTTCTTTTTTTTAAATAATTTTATTAACTTTCCAAAAAAAGAAATACTAAATAAAAACAAATATTTACATCTTTTAGTAATGCAACATATAGTGGTAATATCTTATCAGAACAATTTCACATATTTACAATATTTCTTCCTAGCTTTTTTTTTTTGTAAGAGCTAATAAGAACAAAGTTCTAGAAGAAAGGGAATAATTAAGCAAATTAAATTTATCATAGTCTTTGTTTTAGCTCTTTAGGAATAAATTTTTAACACTTTAGAAATAAATCTTTATTTATTGCTAGGTAAATTAAGTTACATAAATATAACACATGCAACACATAAATAGTACACATTTATATATGGGCTTATGCTCAAAGTGAGGATAAGTTTCTCTTTTACGCTTATGAAGTAAAACAACAATTATATGTTATTATAAACCTGCTAAGCTTACGCGACTAAGGCCATTTCTGCACTAGCCTGTTACAGCGCGATGATTCCACTTTGCCCCTCCCGAAACTGCAAACCCCAGGATTCCAGAGGATGTTGAAAGTGGAATCATCGCGCTGTAACAGGCTAGTGCGGAAATGGCCTAAATTAGTCAGTTTAAGCTTATTATTCAGTGTGATAAATCAAAGTCAAATATTTTGGTTTTGCTGCTAGCTGGTACTGATGAGGGATGTTCTCACATCGTTTTGATGATCAAACTCAAAAATAAGGAAGACAAATCTGATTCTATCTGCATAGTACCAAGTACAAACTTGTGTTTAAAAGGAAGATTTAAGAAATGAATTTTGTGGAACAAAGAAATAATAAAACTTTTGACCCAACAATAAATTTAAGAAGACTAAACTTTAATTGACATAAAGTTTTAATGAGACAGAGAAAGGACAAATGAGATTGCAGGAAAAGGGTCCATGAAAAGTTAGGTTTATGAGCGCTGGGAATAGCTGAAAGTGGGGGAACTTCTTCACACTTCACTCCAACCCCTTGCTCTTCCCTTCATTCCTTCCTTCTCTCTTATATTTCCATCCAGTTTGGGACAGACAGACCTCTCTTAAGACAGAGAAAGAAACTAACTTTGTTTGCGTCTTGGGTTGAAGCTAGTTCCTGAAATTTCTTTTAGATCCAAGAAGTTAAAATTTTCTTGTTCATTTATATCTTTCCTTATACAAGGGATGGGCCAACCGAATCCTTGAATCCTGGCCAAGGATTTGAGATTCACGAACCCAAATCCCTGTGCCAAAATAGGCAAACTGAATCTTTTGAAACCAACCAAATAGTTTGTTGGAGACCAGGACGCCTGAAAAGCTGGGTGACCAGGCACACAAGTGGCGATGGCAAGTAGGTGTGTTTTTCCCTTGGAATAATAATGGCCTTTGCTAACAATTTCAGAAATTACATCTGGAGTTGTATTCTAAGATATTTAAATTGAACATTTAATATTTAAGTTCAGCACTTGACTGGAAAATACAGGCTTGAGGTTGCAAGGAAAGATTCCTTTGCAAAGCTTTCTTGCAAAGCTCTCTCATACATAATTCTGGGGTTTGTAGCTTTACAAGGTGCCACAGCCTTCTAGGCCAAAGTCTGCTGGTGCATCATCAAACTACAAACCCCAGGATGAGCTATGCAAAGAAAATCCAATTTTGACCTGGATTATCTCTCTACTGTAGTATGTGGCCCTGTTTACTCAGGCAGCAAAATGTCAGATTAATCCACATTTTCCTGCCTGTGTACAAAGGGTTTTCATGTCATTTTCAATCTGAGGAAATGCTGAGGCAAAACTATGACAATTGTCCTGGCTAGATTTCTTCAGAGGGAGGTTTGCCTTTGCCTAGGCTTTTAGTAAGGCTGAGAGAGTGTGTCTTGCCCAAGCTTATCCTTCCTTCCCTTGCTTTTTAAACTATTTAAAAAAAAAGATTCAAAAGAGATTTGTGAGATTCATGGATTCCCAGAACCTTCCAGGGATTCCGATCCAGATTCGGAAAATTCTGGATTCGTCCCATCTCTACCTTATACCCTTGTACGAATTCCACTCTCCTAATTTTCCCATCTTTGTGACTGTATTTCACAAAGAGACACTACATCTCAAGACAGGTATATGGGTGGGGGTGGGTGAGCATGCATGTTTTGCATTTTATTTAAGTTACTTTTGGTTTTCAACCTTTATATGCTTATCTCTGGCAAAGCCTATGCAAAACTAACCCCAAAATAACTGTGATATTTGAGATGCAATCAGACTAGGCCAATTGCTGAAAGGGTTGCTCTATTAAATTCTTCTGCTAATTTCTAGAAATTACTCCATTTTGAAGTTTTTACTTTGACTCATACATTAGACATTAGATTAAAACTGTATCTGAGCACACAAGATTTAATTTTTAGCAATTTAATATCCTTTATATCTAAAGCTTGGGTTCTTAAAGGCAGAAGGGCTGGAGGGTGAAGCAAACTCCTTAGACCATTTCTGCACAAGGGAATTAAAATGGCGCAGTATGTCCTCTACGGAGGTCGTCTGCACCTTGGAGCGGACTAGGGCCAGACTACTTACCTGAGATCTGCACCTCAGTCCACTCCAAAACACCCCCAACTGGTCCTCCAGCGCACTTTTTAAAGAACGGTAGAAAACCGTTCTTTAATTTTTCAGAGCACGCCATTGCGTACCTGCTCCCTTGTGCAGATTCACAGGCTTGCACCAATGAGACCCTGCGATCTGTGGAGGGCGGGCTTTAGGCGTGGCGAGCTTCGTGGTTGGTCGGGACCCACGAACAACTGGAAGCCACCATTTTGGAAGCCAGAGCAGTGCGGATCTAAGACCTCGCACTGCTCCGATTCACCCTGGACGAGACAAGGAGCCCTGTGGAAGGGCTTAACGGACAGTCCACGTTGGTCCGTGCCCAGAAAGATCCCATAAGTACCGGCACGGGGCGATTCCCTCGCCTCATGCGGAAATGGCCGTACAGTTATTTTGCCTTTGCTTAGTTATAATTTCCTTATTACTCATGCTGTCATAGCTTCAGCAGTTGTGCTTTTAGCCAGTGCCTTGTATTATTTTCTTATTTGCTAGCCATATTATAGTCACTTAAGGTGTTATGATGTAACCATTCCTATTACTACCATCACCTCATACTTTATATTACTATTTTTATGTCTTGGTTTTTACGTGTTTTTATACATTATCTATTATTTTAATACATTTTAAATCTGCTTTACTTTTGAGTGCGCTATTGATTCGAAAAACATTCTCCATTGCTCACTGGAGCTATATAGCAAGGGTGACATACAAAAAAAGAACCCAGGTTTTCAGTGCCCAGACCTAAATATCAAAAAAATTATTCTGAATATACTTCACCAATTATTAGACCCTGCCCACAGAACATGCTCCCTGTGAGAGACATAATTCTATGCTTAAGCAGCTACTCTTTAAAAATGCAAGCATGTAAATCCTTGAATACTTTAACCTTCAAGGAGTCAAAAATCTTAGTCTTTCATGGTATAGAACCAGGTACATTACAGAGAAGGGTGGTGATGTCTCCCTACACCGAGCAACTAACAGCAGTCAGCTACCAATATCAATGGGAATTTCCATGTAAATGTTCATTTTATATATATACATACATACATACACACCCTGGTAGAAGCTGCAGAACTATGTGAAAGTCTAGGTATCCTGTTTGAAAAAAATGGCAGAAAAAGTATCTACTTCAGAAGCAAGATTGTGCTTTACAGATGAGGAAACTTTTTCAAAATAGTTTACCTTCTTTCCAAAGGAGAAAAAGAAATAAGCAATATATAAATCCGCCATATTGCAAAAGCTCCTATAGGTGCTGCCAATAGCGACATCTGGCAGAGTGGGAAAACTAAAGGCTGGGTAAAAGAGGAAGTGGGAGAATGTGTATCTCTTTAAAATGTATTTTGACAGATCTTCTGAACACCCACAGCCACTCTTTTATGGGGAGAAGGTTTCATATTTAGAGTGATCTATTTTGCTTAGTCTTATTGTTCTTGAGTGGCTGCAGCTACATCAGACAAAGGGAAATGTGCAGATGCATAGTAGTTGGCAACCGAGAGATTAGAAATAAGAACAACGAAACACAAAAGAAATATATGTATTCTAACAAGAAACCTTTAAAAAAGAAAGGAAGCAAGGATTTACCAAGAGGTGAGGGAAATAAGTAAAAGAATACCCTAGTAATTAAACAAAGAAATTATTTCCCTTCAATGTAAGTGGGTTAGGGAATGATGTTGAGAGGAAAAGAATTATTTTCTTGATTAAAACATAGATATAACATTCTTATACAAAACATTTAAAGAAAGATTAAGGCAGCCCTTTCTTGTTCCTCTTTTGAAAGGCAATTTTGTGTGGCAACTTCAAAAGCACTGACAGTGGCTATCACTATTGTAAAAACAAGCCCATTTATAATTGATAAGATTTTTTTATAGATATTCTTTATTAATTTGATACATCTAAAAACAAATTAACATAAAACACATATACAAACATAATATAATATCTAACACGCACAAATACCTTCTCTCTCTATGCACAACATTGGAAAGAAAATAAAGATATAAATCTAGAAGAATGGAAGTCGAAAGTTTTAAAGATGGTAGAAATAGAAAAATTATCATCCTTTTTGAAAAATAAACCAATACAGAATTTTGAAAGGGAATGGAAAGGAGCATTGGACTGGGTAAAGACACAGATGTATAAGATATGGAAACAAGATAAAGGGTAATTGTTTTTATTGATAATAGAAATGTAATTGCTCTTCTTTTGTGTAAACAGAAATAATGTAGTTTCAACTGGAGAAATATAAGCGGAAGTGGGGGAGGTGGGATACATTTAAAGAAGATGTGACCCACTTGTTCCTTTTTTATTTGGTAACTAAACTTTAATAAAAACATTACAAAAAAAATACCTTCTCTCTCAAAGAAAAAAGAGAGAGAGAGAAAAAAAGAAGAAGAAAAGAAAAAATCAGTTAGACATCAATAAAAATGAAAGGAGAAAGAGAAAAGAATAAAAAAAATTTATTAGGAACAGAAAACACAAGCCTCCCCACCCGTACCCAGAATGTCCCAGAAAATCTTATCTTACATTAATAAAATGTTACCTTGCTTGCACAAAATATCCCAACAGATCTTGCCTTGCATGCATAAAAATATATTCTACTACATTCTTGCATTATAGAAAAAAAAAGACAAAAAAACCCATACAAACAAATTACAGTTAAGTTACTTCCCAAATTCTTCATCTATTAGTTTACATTCTTTATACTAGTCCTAGACCTCTTTCTAATTCTGAACACATCCTCAGCCTCTGTTCTCCTTATCAAACTAAATCAATCTTACCTTTTACATCTCAAATCCCATAACTATTAAGTCCTACTTCTTAATCCTCACATAATCCATGAAAGGTTTCCATACTTTTCAATAAAACTCTATTGAATTTCCTTTCAGTAAAGTTGTAAATTTATCCATCTCTGCAAAGTCCATTAATTTATTTAACCAATCATTCAATTTTGGAATTCCATTATTTTTCCAATATTTCTCATATATGATTCTAGCCGCTGTTACCATATATTTTATCAAATTCCTATATTGCTTTTCCATATTATCAATCCTGTATATCATGTTGAGAAGAAAAAGTTCTGGTCAGAACACAATTTTTATATTTAGAGTCCTTTGCATATACTTACTGAATAACCAAAATGTCTTTGCTTTCCAATATTGCTTATTATAAAGGAGCCCTCATAATGTTTACATTTATTATAAATAAATTATTATTATATTTTTTTATTATAATATTATAAAAGGAGCCCTCATAATGTTTACATTTCCAACATTGTTTATTCACACCCTGGTACATCTTAGCCAATTTACTGGGAGTTAAATAACACTTGTACCTCATTTTTTAAAAATTTTCTTTAAGATTATTACATCTAGTAAATTTTAATCCTTTTCCCCAAATTTCCTCCCACTGTTCTAATTCTATATCCTAATCCTTGGGCCCAATATATTATGCTTTCTTTTATCTGCTTCTCCTCTGTATTCATTCTTAGTAGTAACTTACATATTTTGGAGATTAAGAGGGATTTCTCTGTACATAATAATTTTTCAAATTCATTCTTTATATTCTCAAAGCATTTATAGTTGATAATATACATAGGTATAGATACAGGCATCCCTAGCGTATTCAACAGGTTAAGGATCTGCTTTTTTATCAAAAAGCAGTAATCAATGAAAAGTGGAATGCACTGAAAATCAACCTGGTGCTAAGTTGGTTTAAGAGAAAAGATAAAACACAGATGCAAATGCTGTATAAGAGTGCACAATTTCTCACAAGAAGATGGTGCCAAGTCAAGTCAATTGAGAGAAAAAACAATGGGCTATGTGTCAAATACATTGGTTCTAGTTGTAATTGAACAAGGTTGAAAGAGCAGGTTGTCGAAAAGCAGACTGTTAAAAAGTGGGGACACCTTGTATAAAGAGGGAGATATGTATTTGTCAAAGGATCCTGAGGAAACATCAAAAGGTCAAGATAACATTAGGCTCCTATTATACGCACCAAATAAAAGACACATGTTAGCAGAACTAAGTAAATCTGCAGAATGAACAATTGTTTTTGGAAGAGAAACTAAATATGATTATAGATAAGTTAATACAGATAGATAATTATAGAAAAGATCTTTCCTCCATTCACCCTCTCGCCCATCGCTGGGGTGATTGTGCCCAGAGCTGCAGGCTGGGAGATGGTGACAGGGAGGTGAGGATCTTTTCCTCCCTATCACCATTTCCCCCCTGCTGCTGGGGCAATCATGCTCAGAGTTGCAGAGAGGAGATGCCAATGGGGAGGAAAAGATCTTTCCTCTCCTTCGCCCTCCCACCCCCCCACTGGGGCGATAGCGCCAGCAGCAGTGAGTGATCTTTCTTCCCTTTCATGCTCCCGCCACCCCCACCAGCCAGGAAATAGGGGAGAGGCAAGCGAGAAATGCGAATAATCAAAACCATGAGAGTCAAGCCCATGAATATGGAGGGCAAACTATATATGAAATGTAAATGGTTACATCTGAAAATTGGATATACAAGAAAGAAAGTACCCTAGGGAGTTAACTTTATCTGAAGAAATGTGTGTATTAACTTAAAGTACATAAAGGACTAAGTCTCTAACTATACAAATGGGTGGCTGAAACTAGATATGAGCAATCAGTGGAAACAGAACTGACACGGGAAAATGACCTTGGAATAAATATTAATGAAATCAGCTGGAACTTAGTACGGCACCCTTTGATTTATAAAGCTACTTCTGCCAAACAATGTGAAATTATATTACTTATATGCAGATGGCACTGGACTCCAGTAGCTGAATGAGTCTGAATGTATTCCGAGTATGTTGGAGAAATCATGGGGAATGAGGAACAACAACGTGTAGAAAGTTAAGTTGTCCTAAGATAACGCAATGTTGGGATTAAGTAATTCAACCACTACAAGATGTTACACATCAAACAATTTCTAAAAGTGGGACATTACTATTGTTATTAATATTTCAAGGTCAGAGAACAACATTCCAGTGTAAGGAACTGATGTGTTCCCTACCAGGAGCATCAAGACAGAATATAACCATGCACTGGAAAACTCTGGAAAGCTGGATAGGATTTGGAACAATGTGTTCGCAGAAAAATGCATAAGAAATTACAGATGTTTGGGAGGAATAAACATCATGAATAAACATCAAAAAAACCACCAGGTTCAAAGGCTTTATTTAGCTAGTTGAATTGGCTTGGTATGACTTTATTATCTTTGCAAAACAAAATAATCTCCATATATTGACATCCAGAAAACATTTACAACTCCTGGAAAAACTCATTTTAATATACAGTTCTCTCACCACATTTGTGGGTTTGACAATCACAAAATTGATTATTCATAAGTGTGCATACCTCCCCCACATTTTCCCTCTCCCATTTTGATGCATTTTGCCCCAGTCAAAGAATTCACGTGAGGCAAAACAGAAAGGAAAGGGGGTGGGGTGGAGTGAGGGTAAGTTCACCTGAGCCTTCCTTTCCCCTCTCTGGAACTCCCTCTTTGCTCTTCCCATGCAAAACGGACAGAAAACGGGGGGTAGGGAAAAGTTCACGAGAGCTTTCCTTTCCTCTCTCAGGAGCTCCCCCGTCATTCCTATGCATTTTGCCCTGGTATGGAGAACTTGTGCTGAGGCAAAACAGAAAGGAATTGGGGAGAGATGGCTCACGCAAGTTCGCCATGCCAGGCCAAAATGCATACGAATGGCAGAGAGAGCTTTGGAGGGGAAAACGAAGGCTGGTGTGAGTCTTCTCCCATCCTCCTTCCTTTCTTTTTTGCATGGGAATGGGAAGGGGGAGCAGGGGGAGTTATTCAGTTATTCACCAAGGTATATAACTGTATACAGATGCAAATAATATGCAAAACTATTGCTTAAATTTACCTGTCTGGCAATATGAATTGTTATGTTTTTATACTTTGCTTACTGTTGTTTGCCAATATTGAATTATACTTTTTTTAAAAAAAAAATCCAGTTTGCCTTCAGCTTACAGTTAGTAGAGAATATGAGCAGGAAGATATTGTGGAGGATCATGTCCTGCTTGTGGGCCTTCCAATGGAGTATCTGGTTTCCCATAGTGGGAGTAAAGAAAATTTCATTCAAGAGGCCATTGGCCAGATCCAGCATGGTTCTTGGTTGGATCTCCCTCCTCGTCAAATTCCTTTTTAAGACCTAACCCTTTCACTAGAAAAGAAGCTGCTGGAGGAGGGGGATAGTCTTAAATTATAACAAAGAGCTCTTTAATCTAATAGTAAGGTTGAACTTGATTGGAAATTAGAGCTAGACATCTTCACCAATTTTTCAGTTTATGAAGTCCAGTTAGTAGACACATAACATTAATAAGAGGTATACACCACCAGTGGACTGAAAGTCTCAGAAAAAAATTAGCTGATTTCTTCCACATTCATTGTTTATATCTGAGAAAAACAGGTTTGGTAAGAGAAAGATAAACACTAAATTTAACAAAATAACAAAAATGCATACTCTTCAGTTCAGTTAGATCACTTACTATTTTTATTGTTGTGAGCCAAAAAGATTGTTCAGTTTAAAGACAATGAACTCATCCCATATATGATTCATGAAATCATACTTCTTTATACAGAATGATGCAGGCAAATAAAAATTTGAATTATGAAAGAAAATGTTTGGAAATGTGCAAAATTAAAAGTACAAAGTTAACTAATTTATGTGTCTGAAAGAGAAAACAATAACAAAAGTTGGACAAGCCTGTCTATCACTAAGTGCCTTCTATAAGCTTTTGTTGTTGTTTTAAAAAAACCAAACCCTAAAATACCAAAAAATGTGTTTAAGTGAATAATTATGTATTTTAAATATTGCTGATTATTCATTTCTGATGTTAAAGGGATTTGTATTTTATATATTAAGTCATTTTATGGTTTTATTTGTGAACCCTTTTTGCCAGGAAAAGCAATATAAAATATTTATAAAATAAATATTTGCCTAAAATACATAATATTTATATTTTCATAAAACAGGTTGAGTATCCCTCATCCAAAATGCTTGGACACCAAGCAAGGTGTTTTGGATTTTTGATTTTTTCAGACACTGGAATATTTGCATATATGTAATGAGATGATACACTGTTCTTTCAATGCAGGGTCTGTTCTTTTGCCAGTTCTTCTCCTTTTGCCTTCTTCTTGTATACAATATGAGGGAATTACAAAAGCTCGCTCAGGACCATGTGCGCATGCTGCTTGCGAAGTCTCTCTGTTGGTTTGGTGCCTTCCCCCCCACCACGCTTTGGATGACATATGCACGCACACACTGCTTACAGAGCAACCTGAGAGGGGGAAAAATGCCAAGCCAACTGAGAGACTTTGCAAGCAGTTCACACATGAGGTCCAAAGCAAGCTGAGATGGAAAGAAGGTTCCCAGCCAACTGAGACACTTTGCAAAAAGTGCACACACATGGTCCTAACAGAGCCTCTGTAATTTTCTCATGTTGTATACAGCAAGAAGACTGGGTTCTGCCTTTCAAAAATTTTGGCCTTTGGAGCACTTCGGATTTTTGAATAAGAGATAGTCAGGTTGTAGTTAGTATTTGTTCAACTTCTTTAATGATACTTGTGCTTGATTTTTCTACCTGTTGTTTTTTTCTTCTATATTTGAATTAATTGATAATGTTAAAAAAAAACACTAAAGGACAAGCTGAATGACTAACAGTGTAGAAAGGCCTTGAATTCCATTCCTTATTTTTTAGACTCAAGTTAAATCTTCCTTCCCTTTAAAATCCATACATATGTCTAAAAGGAAGGGACAAGGAAGACAAGTATGACAAAAGCAGCTGCTCTGGCCCAGGAAAGAGATCTGAGGTCACGATGGTAGAAAAGGCATTAATAACACCTAAGCAAATACTGTTATCTGGAGCTCCAGATGCAGCATAAGGTAGAAGTACCTGGCACATATTCAAAACAAATACTAACAGTATCTATGCCATGTGTATATTGGTCTGTTAAACAGCACTGGCAGGAAAAAAAAGGGGGGAGAGGAGAACAAAGCAGTATCTATATGACAGAGAATAAAAAGTTTGAAGATTTTTGGGAAAAGGGTTTTACACAATACCAGAATAATAGCAATGGTAGAGGACTAAAACTAGCACTGGGATGTGTGTGCCTGTGCAGAAGAAATGAGAAAATACCTTGATTCCAGTGGTATAATCACAGAATCACACAGAATACATAGATATCTAAAGAAGAAAACAAGGCAAATACATTTGTGCATAACAATTCTTTTCTTTCCTTTTGCCCTCTAATTTGGCACCTTTCAAAGGCTTGCTTTACAACATTTTAACCTTTTTTCATTTATACGGTGCCATCCATACAAGGTGCTTTACATAGTAAAATCCATCTTATAAGTTTGTGTTTTTTAAAGCACATTTAGCACAGACCACTTTGTTTTTTTTAAACAGAATTAAGATGACTTTGGCCCTTTCCACACGAGGCAGTTAAAACAGGCCACAGCGTCCTGTGACAGAGGTCATCTGCACCTTGGATCGGACTAGGTTTGGACTATTTACCTTAGTTCCGCACCTTAGTCTGATCCAAAATGCCCCCAGGTGGTCCTCCAGCGTGCTAAGTGAACACCAGGAAAATCTGGTCTTTCAATCTTCTGGAGTGCACCATTGCATTCCTACTCACTTGTGCAGATGCGCAGGCTCGCACCAATGCGAGCCTGCGATCAGCAGAGGGTGGGTTGTGGGCGTGGTCAGTGTCAGCAGTCGGTCCAGACCCACGAAGAACAGGAAACCACCATTTTCAGCCTGAGCAGTGTGGATCCACAGACCTTGCACTGTTCCAATTCACCCTGGACCAAACGGAGGAGCCCTGCAGAAGGACTTAAGGGAGAGTCCACGTTGCTTCGAGCCAAGAAGAAGTGGTGAGTAACAGCACGGAGCGATTCACTTGCCTCGTGCAGAAAGGACCTTTGTTGGCCCATTAAGACTGAAAAAAAAAAACATTTACAATGTAGTGTCACCCCAAAATGTGGGTGACTTGAGGTCTACCCATGATGCCAGTACCTCTGCATAACAATGAGGAATTAGCTCAAACTAGGAGGCTTGTGAGGGGGGGCAGGTAACCTAACAAGATTTTCCACCAATGTTTAGGGGGTCCTCGCAGAAAAGAATCAGCCAGAAATTCCAAAATAAGCTGAAATGTGTTTTATTGAAAAGTTCAATCACTCACACAAAAGATTCAAGCACTCACACACTTGCACAAGAGCTAACTGAAGAATAAAGGGAGGAAAGTTGTTGACAGCGGAGTTTTAGGGAATAGGCAATAATTACCAATCTGGAGAGCAACAAAGAAAGCAGTGATGTGGCTTGGATGTGCACCTAAGGGCCATACTCTTTTGGAAATCAGAGTGACAGCGTGGCATTCTGCAAGCAATATACTGTACTAACTGCCCCAAACGGAGAGTTTTAATACCCAAAATCTGTCTGTAGGGCAAGGGATGCAAATGATTCTCTGGCCGAGCAAACAATATGAACAATTGGGTCCAGATGGAGTTAATGGCCTTAGTGTTAGATGACAAAGAGTTAATGACTGTCGTAATAGCTCTGTAATGGTGAACAGGTAAAGGAACAAGGAAGGGAAACATCCAGGTGCTAGGTAAAGGGGCTGAAACAATCAGCGGCTTGGTGGGAATTTCCCATTGCTATTGTGTGGTGTCGGAGACATTACAGCTTCAGCTTAAGGCTATTATCTCTGGCATTACCTGGTAATTCGTCTGACAATGACCTGGGCTGCACCTAGTGGGGATCTCTGACCTACTTTGCAGCATACCTGTTCAGCCAGTGTTTTCCTCTGCCCCGCCTGGCCTAACAGTCACCTCAGGATCCATTTTATATCAATGCCAATTAAAATATTTTTGCCAACTAAATCATATTTTGCCAGTTAAACCATGTAAAATCTGGGGTGGGGTGGGTGGGTGGGTGGGCTGGTAACAATAGGAAGCCAAAATGGAACTCTAAAGCTCACATTGTATGTTGTGGCATTTCGGTTGGTCTCAGCATAAGCACTGCCCCCTGTGGATTTTGGATTTCCCCCCCTAGAAAAAGGAACAGTATGAGGCCTTGGTTGATACTGGGGGAGAAGGAGGTTTAAAAGTTTCCTCTTCACCTATTTTCCTTTTAAAACTGACCCCTCCTACACCTAAGTTATTATTTCTCATAAAGATACTGTTGCCCATTTACACGCAAATGACACTTAGAGGAAAATTCTTAGCATTCCCCCGACCCCAAAGCAAGAGAAAAACAAATCAAACCTTCCTTCCCACACATAGTTGCCCTGATCTGGATCAGGGCCCTACACAGCTGCTTTTTCTGAAAAGGAAGAAAGAAAGAAACCAGCACGGAACACAATTTGAAACATGTGTGATCATAAAGTTACATGTACTTTGGCCCTGATGTGAGCAAAAGTGACAGGTCCTTGCTATGAGTAGCATGCAAACCAAAGGTTGATAGCAGAGAGATGAGCAGCAGAAAAATGCTTGGTATGTATACTGGGGGAAATCAGTGACACACTTAATTAAATGTTTACTTCAGCTGGGGTTGAGGACCAAGAATTACGTAAAAGTCTTCATGGAAGAGGTGCAAGTTGAAGAGCGATCTGAAGGAAGATAGAATTCTGCACTAGAAATATGTAGGTAGAGGGAATCTAGGAATAAAAGGCAGCAAGTAGACAAGGCAGAGCAATAGACATTTAACAAAACAGGCAGCTGAAAGGTGATAGAATTAATAGAAAGAAGGTCACAATCACAAGATGAAATAAAGGTAGAAATAAGTTGGGGCAACATTTTTATTGGATGCTTTTTGAATAGTTTCTGGAAATGAAAATACATTTTGTAGAAATCGCTGGCTCATTAGTAAACTTAAATGACTATAATTGATACCTTTTGACCTTCACTTTCAGTTACTGCCTGAATGCACTGCCAAAAAGGGTAAAGAAGTGAGTATGCAAGACAGGCACCGAGAAGACCTTATGAAGACTCTTCTGTAATACACAGTGCTGAGAGACAGCTCAGTTATGAACGAATGTCCTTGCAGATGAAACTATACTTAAGTCAGTAATTTTACTATACTGTGGCTTATTTTCTTTCTTTCTTTTTTTTAAGATAGAGAGGAACAGCTCATCCACTATCAATTCAACACATGGAAAATCTCCAGGTCAATTTAACTGAAAAGATTGTTTACAATACAAATGTTAAATCAAACTACTTAGCACCCGTTGATCAACATAGAGCTTTTTATTCCATGGATAAGATCTAGACACACTCAGTAGCAGAGAGGTGGATTCGTCTCATTCTTCCTGCATCCCTGATATGTGCATAGCTAAAGTAAAGTTGTTTCCTGCATGGCCTATATCTGAAATCTGTTATGACTCATTTATTTAAAAGATATTTATCCCACATCTCCTCAAAAGTTCAAAGCAAGCAGGCTTACAGGATAAGAATAATGCATATTATCATTTCAAAAACTAGAACATAAAACAAAAACTCCCCAGCAAAGTGAAAGATTGTCCACAAAGCAAGAAAAAGGTGCTATGTAAAACTATACACACACTAGGTGTTGACAAGCTAGCCTAGGTTCTAAATCCTGACCTTCTCTGCAAGCAGTTTAAAAGTTCAGTCCAGCTGGGGATTGCTAAAAGTGGTACCAGGTTCATAGCCAAAACTGAGTCACTAAGAAACAAGAGGGGGTAGTATCAAAACACCAGAAGAGAATCACTAGTTTTGCAAGACTACAAGACAGCCCTTAAGGGGAAAGGGGGCCCTTCTCCTACCCATCTGCAGCCCAAGGAAAATGAATATGCTTAGTGTTAAGTGGAGGGAGATAACCTGGAAGCAGAGAAAGTAAACAGAGCTCATGGCTGGGATGCATCCAGAACAAGAAGCACCACTCAATGCAACATTTTGTTACCAGGTCCCACTTGCCTTATCTAATATCCCAGCTTCTGTAGAAATGGCTAAAGCTCACACCCAAATGCCTTACTTGCTCACTACCTCCCCACTGGATTCTCTCAACATGCAAGAGCCTGACCCTGGAAAGGGCAACCCAGCTCTTCCCACCCAGTATTATCCCATTCCTCCTCTTCCTCAGGCTGTGTACAAGGTAGCTGTGATGCATTCAGCTGGATAGTTCATTCAGGCATCTCTCCAGGGAAGAGACAGAGCTGACAGAGCTCTCATTGCTCATGGGGCAACAAATACACTCTTGTGTTATCATCAGCATACTGATGATACTCAGCCCTACATTTAGCCTTGAAATCCCCAAGCAGCTGTATTTATATGTTGAACAACAGGAGGAACACTGCATTTCAAGTCTCCTGGGAGTGACGCATAACCATCCATCATTACCAATTAGCTCCAATCTTGTAGGTATGACTCAAACTGTTGATTGGCAGTTCTCATCACACCAGCAAGGCCCCTGAGCTCCTGTAGCAAGAATCCACAGTCAAATACACCAAATGCTGTGTTAGGTTGCAGCAAAACAGAGCAGGACCTTTCCATACTCATCTACATAGCTATAATCAGCCAGGAAAGTCCAGTCTCCATGTCATGCTGGGTAGGGGGATTCTGGGAACTGTGGTCCAGATAAGCAACACTTCTAAGCTCTGGCAGGAACTCAACCTATATTTTTTCCAAAGTTGTCCAGCTTGTTGTTCTTGTTGTGTGCCTTCAAGTTGTTTCCAACTTATGTTGACCCTAAGGTGGACCTATCACGGGGTTTTCTGGGCTTGAGAATGTGTGATGCACCCAAGATTACCCAGTGGGTTTCCATGGCTAAGCAGGGAATCAAAGCTTGATCTCCAGGGTCATAAATCTAAGGCCCTTTCCACACGGGGGTATTAAAACGGTGTAGCACAACCTCTGATGGAGGTTGTCTACACCATAAAATGGATTGGGGCAGATTACTTTACTGTAATTCCACACCCCAATCCGCGCTAGGGCGACCGGAAGTGGCGGCGCCGCGTGCTTTTTAAAAGCCACTTTTTATGTGGTTTTTAAAAGGCACTGAGTGTGCAGCCGCGTCGCAGCGCCTGGTGTGGATTTGCAGGCACATGCAAGGGCATGCCTGCAGATCTGCCGGGGGCGGGCTTTCCGGCTGGCGAGCTTCTCCGGTTGGTGGAGAGCCTCCGCCAGCCAGCAGCCGCCATTTTAGATGCTGCAGGACCCCGCAGGACACTGACGAGTGTGGAGCAGCGAACTCGTGCTGCTCCACGTGGCGACGGACTTACCCGCTGGAAGGTAAGGTCCGTCCTAGCGTGTTTTCGGGCGGTTTTTTTTCTGCATGTGGAAAGGGCCTAATACTCAAGCCACTATGCGACACTGGCTCATGGTGATTGCCCAGCTTACTGGCAAGGAAAACCATAGGAAAATGTACCTCTTGAGGTTTTTCATTTAATATGGAAACAGATGTTTGCTGTACCTAGAACTTTCTTTCCAAGATGAAAAAAACACATCACTGCCTTTCACATTCAAAAGGACAGGGCTATTTCAGTGAGCCTTTTGATGGGTTTAACAACAAAAAAGACTGGGCTCCCTTACTAGGATGCTGAAACATGGAGGAAAAGCAATTAACAAGACTGAGGCCCCTTCCGCACTTTACCTTCTTCTGGCGCTGGGGTGCAGGGATCGCGCAAGCAGCCTCTGTCCTTCGGCTCCGCACAAGCTGCCTGCTCATGCAAGAGCCCCATCTCTTCCTTCCACAGTGCAGCCTGGGACCTTCTCAGGCTGTGCTGGGGCAGGAAGCATGACCGGCGTGGCTCCGGAGGCTCTGCACTCCAGGTAACTGTGCGCGGGGCCCGGGAGCAATGCGCAATCATGCACCATTTTTGGCTTCTGCCGGCCCCTGGAGTGTCGTACAATTGTGAGTGCATCGTACAGATTGCTCCTCACAATCACATGACACTCCAGGCACCCGGTCTGAGAGAAATACAGAAGCAACTGACAGCTTAAAATGAGTTTGGGTTCCCCCTCCACATTATGATGCTCTAGACTCTTTGTTCCACATAATGAAATCCAGGGACTGACTAGAAAAGCATATTCTTTTACTGTGTTTCTAAATGCTGCCTATATCCTAAACAGTTTCCTGTTGGATAGCAGATTTTATTTATTAAATCTGAATTCTACTTTTCTACCACATGGAGCTCAGAGCAGCTCACAGTAAAAATATATATACCGGTAATCTCTTTCATCCTTTCATAAGCAGCAAAAACATTTCTATTCAGGCAGAGCTTCAGCAACTCACTGCCTGATATTGTCTGACATTTTAAAAGAGATGTGCTAAAACTTTTTAGTATTTTATTGCTTATTTGTTATTAGTCTGTTTTTTAAAAATGATTTTCATTAGTGTTTTAATAGTTTAATTGGTTTAATTTGTACACTTTAATATGAATTAATTCTTTTTTTAACTGGGACCTTTTCAACAATGTTGTATGCTCCCCTTGTATCCCATTCCTGGGAGAAACACAGGATATAGATCAAAGAAAGAAAGAAAGAAAGAAAGAAAGAAAGAAAGAAAGAAAGAAAGAAAAGTGAGCTGAGGAGAAATGGGGAAAGTGGGAAGAAGAGAGAGAACGTGGAACATTTTAAAATCAGCTGAAAAAGTGAGACAACGGAGGTTTAATCAAGAGAGTATGTGCATCTGAAGTAGTGGTGCTCAGCCCATGAAAGTATATGCCAAATAAAATACATTAGCCTTTAAGATGCCACAAGCCTTTGTTCTTTATGGTGCAACAGACTGACACAGCTGTTGTTGTTGTTGTTGTTGTGTGCCTTCAAGCTGTTTCCAACTTATGGTGACCTTAAAGCAAAGCTATTGCAGGGTTTTCTGGGGCTGAGAGTGTGTGACATGCCCAAGGTGACCCGGTGGGTTTCTGTGGTCAAGCGGGGAATCAAACCCTGGTCTCCAGAGTCATTTCTAACATTCAAATCACTACATTACTCTGGATCTCACTAACACAGCTACCCTTCTGAAAAATAAATATCAAAATACAACAATGAGTAGGTAAAACATCAGTAAAAACAAAAAGAAAAAAACTAGTTACACACATTCCGGTATATCTATATTCACGATTAACAAATCAGCTTATGAGGTCAAAGGCCATTTCCGCATTACACTGGAAAACACAGTATTTTAGATAATTTTGTCCCAACTTGTGTGGGTCTTTACAGGTCAAAAGCAGCAATTTGAGTCGCATCCAGTTCAGTGGCTGTAGTCATTGATCTGGCTATAGCATTCCATACCACCTGAACTTTCTGTACAGTTTTAAAGGCAGCTCCATATACAGCATGTTGCAATAGTCCAGGTGGGAGTAACTAAGGCACTAGTCATAGCACCCATGCATGACATTTGCAGAATGGGGGCAACTGGCCCACTACTTTTAAGCTATTTCCACACTAGACTGTTATAGCGCTATTATTCCACTTGCAATATCCCTCCTGAAACTGCAAACCCCAGGATTCCATAGGATGTTGCAAGTTGAATAATAGCACTATAACAGTTTAGTGCAGAAATGGCCTTAGTTGTACAAAAAGATTCCTGGCTCCTGCTGAAACCTAAGCAACTTCAAGACCCCAATGTGACTCAAGAGACACCTGCTAACTGTTCTTTTTCTGTCTGCCCATCCACTTTTACTGCCTGTTTTTCTTGTTTATGCATGTTACCACATGTCCCTAATCATGCTACATTTAACACATCTGTATACATAAAACTAGTGTGCTACACTTGTACCACAGATTCATTAACTACTGTACACAGACGCAGGCTTAAATCAAAGACTATAAATTTCCTTATAGACTTGTTACTTCGAGGGAGAAACTCTATCCCGGGGTCTACAACTTCAATGTTAAAATATAGCTCCGTGTGCCAGAGAGGTCCCTGAAAGGGCACGTAGGCAGGCACGGTCGGAAGACCAACAAGCAGGTCAGGCCAGTAGTCACATAGCCCCAGGAAACCTCAAGATGCGTAAAGACAGAATAAACAAAGGGTCCTCAGCCCTGAGACACTGACTTGAGAGGATTAGCATATGTGCCTCAGGTTAAGCAAATATCCTATCAGGCGGGGACAAGAAATCACAACACAACACCTCCAAAATTCCAGAGACTTTGGCAACACCTAATAATCATGCCAAGGAAATTACCAATGTGGGGCTTCGTGCCCACTGCAACAATGATTGCTCTCCCGGGGAAAGGATTAGTTCTCCAGGTATTTTCCCCCCTATCAATAGTCCTGGCTTTTGAGCCTTTCTTCAGATCACTCCTGGTCACCCCAGTCGACCGTCACTCCATTTGTTGAGCAATCCCCTCAGCCCTCTTCGTGCTGAGCCCTACTTCTTTGCTGCCTCCTTGGACCCAGGACTTCACCACAAGGTGCAGTATTACCCCAACAACACCCCTTCAATACTCCCTCTGTCCTATTTCCTTTCTTTTACTTCTTAATAGCTCTTGGGTGCATGTGTGCAAGAATGCGTTGGTGTGTGAGACTTGCCTTTAATAAAATCATTTGTTGGACATTTGGCTTGGTTTTTGGCTCGGCCTGACCCCTTAAAAACTGGGTAAAAAGACCCCGCTAGGTTACCCTGCCTCTTGCAGTGCTATTGCTTGTGCTCTGGCTAGTTTCCATTCCCCATCAAGGCCATTTCTGCACCACACTGTTATAGTGCTATTATTCCACTCTCAACATCCTGTGGAATTCTGGGGTTTGTAGTTTCTTGAGGCCAAGGAGCTCTCTGGTTGAGAATTCTAAAGGCCCCTCCCTAATCTGCAAACCCCAGGATTCCATAGGATGTTGAAAGTGGAATAATAGCACTATAACAGTATAATGTGGAAATGGCCCAAGTGGAGCACAGTGAGGTGTCCCCCGAGGGACCTCCGAAATTAGGGTAACAGACTTGCAAGATAATATAACCTTTACAGTCAGTGAAGGAATTAGATTAATAAAGTTAAGCTTGGATTGGCAACTATCACACAAGAGATGGAGAAAACAGGAAACGGACAAATAAAGAGAGCAGTGGAGGCTAGGAAGTCATGATTGAAAAATAAGGTCATGGAGAAAGTGTTAAGAATTTGGCAAACAGTGCAGAGAGATCTCGATGCCAGAGCACACATTTAGAATATAAGTGGCACAGGGATGAGTAAACGGCAAGGAGAACAAATACCCTATAAAGGAGAAGAAAAAAGGGAAAGGGAAAGGGAAAGGGAAAGGGAAAGGGAAAGGGAAAGGGAAAGGGAAAGGGAAAGGGAAAGGGAAAAAGGGAAGGAAATGGCTGAAATGCATTTTTCAGAGGAAAAGATCGTGGCCTGGGCTCTCATCAAGGAGGATCAGAAATCAAAGCTCCAAAGGATATCAAGGCCATTATTTCACAAAGTATTGGTGAAAACAAATCAACATGTCTCAATTAAAACAAGTGAAGAGGCTGCTTTCATTCCCAAGACAACAAAAGTCGTGATGGGGAACAGAAGAAAGGTACACATTGTTAGGTCCCCTGAGCTGTGTATGTAGTTGCAAAGAAGAGACAGAAAGAGGAGGAGGAAAATGAGGTAGAGGAGACAGACAGACAGACAGGGTTTCCCTTGAGCCTTTCTGTGTCAAAGCAGAAATGACTGGCTATTTGGTTGAAGATGAACCAGCTTGGAAGAATTCAGATGACAAATTCTTTGGTTCCTTGTAACGAAACTATTTTTAAAACCTCAGGCTGCTATCAAGACCTGTTATCCAAACATGAAAAGATGTTGTTGCCTTGTTGACTTTTTCCATCAATGCAACAGGCAAAATTGTACAGGTAGCTAAGTAGAGTTGCCCCCCTGTTACCCTGATCTCTGGGGGTCCCGGGAGGGACACCTAAATAACCAAGCAACAACAACAACAACTTGGGGAAAGTTAGCTGGAACACTCACTAAAGCCAGCGAGAGGTAGGGTAACTCAGCAGGATCTTGCAACCCAGCGTCTACGGGGTCAGGTCAGTCAAGCAGTCAGATGGGTTAAAATAGCAAAAATGATGTTTTATTGAATACAGACAAATATTAAAGACACCACAGTTATGCAGCTAACTAAAGAATTGGAAATGGGGATTTTTAAAAGGAAACGGGTGATACGACACCTGTCTCGTAGTCCTGGAGAGGTTTGAAGATTGAGTTCGTCAGAATGGAGTCTCAGTACGTGGGACTGAGAGGACGGCTCACCAGACAAAGCAGCAGCAAGGCAGGATGGAAGTCCAGAGCAATCTGAGCAGTCTAAGGAAGGTCTCAGAATCAGGGGGTTTTATAGCGTGAATTGTGACTGCAGGCCATACCTTACTCGGTGAGAACAATGTGATTTAGGAGCGGAACAAAGCCTTGGAAAGGTCAGGTTTTAGCATGATTGGCTTAGAGCCGAATTAACCAATATGCAAATACGGAGCACTTAGTACAGCTTTGTGAGGCTACCTGCTCGGGGCCGGGAGCCTTCATTAGTATCACGCATAAGCAATGAGGTGTTTGCCGGAGAGGTCCCTGAAGCGACCAACCGGCTCTGTCTGGCCTGCTTAGGTGGAGAATGGAATGTCCAGCAATTATCAGCCGTGCCTGTTTATGTGCTTGTCTGGAGGCCTCAAACACGTGGAGTGGGGTGGCAAAGGAGAGCCGAATGGTTTGATATCAAAACAATATCGAGTGCTATCTCCAGGTAGGCCTGGACTGCAGTAACACCCCCTCCACTGGTGCCCCAGAAGTTCTGTATACAAAACAGCATAAAGGTTCTAAGTGTCAAACACTGTGTGGAAAGTTCCCTCTTTAACAGGTGTAAACAACTGCTAATAGGTTTACAAAGTGGAGGTGCTTCAGGAATGTGTAAACACTTCATTTTCTCCATCAAAGATCCAGATTACACAGTACAGAATGAACTTCAGAATTAGAATAGCACATGCTCACAAACATTTCATAGATAAAACCCAGGACACATGTGACTGGACAACATCAGTGTGTGGTCAAAATGGTGTGACCAGGCGGCAACAACAACAACAACAAAGTATTGGGGAGGAATATCATACAAAATTATTGTTTAAGGAAGAATTTTTATACTGAATTTAGTAAAGCCTAAAAAAAATAAAAAATAAAAAGGAAAACCCACGTCTTCCTCTCTCTCTGCATGTGTATGCACATGCAGCTTGATTAACAATAAATGCAGAATTATATAACACATTATTGTAAATTCAAAATGCCTTTATCTGGCTCTGCTCAAAATTACAGCTTTTTCTCCAAACCACAGCCACTGCAGGAGATTTGTTGTTCACATTCCCACTCAATGCATATTCTGGATCAGACCAAATCTCAGTTTCCCCATAACATTCATGTGGTCACTTTGAGCAAATCAGACTCTCAGCCTAAGCTACTTTACACATTTTTTCCTGTGATAAATGTGAGGGTGGGGAAAATGCAGAATAGTTTTAGCTCCAGAAGACAAATGGAATAACATTAGTTTTAAAATACTGTTGAAAAAGATGGGTGTCATAATGCACTTCAACAGCCTTTTCACTTAGGCTAAAACCCTGTACACATTTACTTAAGAGTAAGTCCCACTTGAACTCACTCAGTTTACTTCTGAGTAGATATGTGTACTATGACACTATTGTTGTCATGTGCAGACACAGGAACACACACTCAAAGCAACCCAGTAGTAAATGGCCATCCAGCCTGTTTAAAAACCTCCAAAGAAGGTGACTCCACCACACTCTGAGGCAGCATATTCCACTGTCAAATTGGAGCTACCAAGCATATACATGGTGCCAGATGCTTCTTTTATTATTTTTTACTTTTTAAAAAAATCTTTTCTATCCTCTTCTAGAGGGACAGAAATTATGTAGACATCCAGATATTGTTGGACTGCAACTCCTTATAGTACTAGCCAGCATAACCAGTAGTAAGGGATGCTTGAAGCTGCAGTCCAATGACATCTGAAGGCATCCATGAATCTTACCCTGGCTTTTCTACAACCAAATAATGCATAAAAATGTTTGGAATCAGGGCAAAGGAAACAAATTCCATGTTATTCCTGTCATCAGGACAGTGCTGTAACTTGAAATTTCAATGCAAAACTACACATGATCAGAATATTTTTTCTTTTTTTGTTTTGCTTGTTTTTATTTCAACATCAGGAACGTGGAAGGAGGTACAAAATACAGAGAGGCAGTAGTGCCAGGAGGAGGCAAAAAAGAAATGTTAACTGTATGCTTCACCACTAAACTAATACAATATGGCCATCTAAAGGAAAATTCCATAAGACCATAAGATCTAGAGCTGAAAATTACCTAGCTGCACCATTGAATATGAGAGGCATACCTCAAAAATTAACAGTGCAGCTGAATACCTTGGTAACTATGTACACTATTTGGTAAAAGAGCTCCATGAAAGAAGCAGCCTGTTACGAAACAGGCATATAAGAAACTAATGAGAATACCTGCTTACTAAGAGCCATTCTGGTGGCACAGTCACAGCATACAATAAACTCCAAGGACATTTTTTTTCTCCCACGCTTGTTCCTAAGTATTCTGTAATGTCCTAAATGTTACAATTCCATAGTTTAACATTCAGTTCTTGCCTCCAATTTCATTTTTCATAGCTCTAGCGGGATTCAGCAAGCTGTATCTTTATAAAGTTGTCATTCCACTGCAGTTCAGCTATAGCCTATGCTATTCTGCCCAGCTAGCACTGTGAACTGTGGCTGTTATCCTTTAACACTTAGGGACACATTACAAATGACAGGGTGCTATCATGACAGCAAATTGTCTGTGCTCTGTGCTACATGTCTGTGCTCTGAAGCAGAGCTGGTCAGAATGCAGATCAACACTAGTAGATCTCTGAATGGTTAGTGCAAGACCTGTACATGGGATTTAGCACAGCAGTAACAGTGGGAACAAGATAGAGGAAGGGCAGGAGGCTGGTTGTACCCAGCATCATGTGAGCTGCATTTTAGATGCTTCTGAATGTGAGACTTTAAAAGGAAAGGGAAGCCAGCCCACCATGCTAAAGATGCAACTAGACTAGTATAACCCAAGTAAGAACTACAGTACTGCTTACTGCCCTAGCATCTCAGTTTGTGATCCTGCCAAACACGGGCCTAGCTACATCTGAAATCTGATCTGTCTACCATACCAAGGCTCAAAATGAGTCACAGCACGGTCAGATCATCATTCCATCATAAATGCAAGTTCCCCTCTATCTTTTCTCTTGCAGCAGGCTGCATACCCTTGTAGCCTTTTGTCTTGGGAAAGTAAAGAAAAAATTGACTATTGCCACAGCAGAGCCCGGGCTAAAACACAATCACTTAGGCTCAGGTGTTCCCCATCCCCATGCCATCTCATTAATTGCATGCATGTGACAGCTAGTTGTCCCTACACATCCCGCAGCCTCCAAAGGCCTGCCTGGGGAAGCCAATGATCTGAATGATCGTTCCGCTCCTGCCGATCATCCCATTAACAGAAAGTGTTGACATCTCCACACTTGGATCTCCCGGCAGCTGTGCCATAATGTACTTCCCACGCAGAACATTGCCTGCCGGGGTTTTCCCACAACGCTGTATCTTGCTTCACAATCAACATTCTCCACAGACAGTAGTATGCCTTGCAAGTCCACAGTGGTGTCTTGACAGCCCCTTGAACACAATGTACCCACCACTCCTTACCAAGTGAAAGAGAAAAACTAACCAGGGTACAACTTATTTTGACAGACTGAAAGAGAACAAGGGTCGGGGGCAGCCATGTTTTAGTTCACAAGCTTCTGTTTCTTTGCCAAAGCTGGGGAAATACTTCCATGAATCAGAGTGTATCCCTCCCTAACTACCAGATCACATCAACTGCCTCCTCAAAACCTCAGCTTCAGCATTAAAACCTTTCCTGAACTACAACGGTTTCACCTTCCTTCATACTGCTACTAGGCATGTCTCTCCTAGCACTTCCTTACCATTCCTTTAATTAATACCTACATCAGCCTTCCCTAGTCTGGTGCCCTCAGGACATTTTGCATTTAAACTCCCAGAATTCTTGACAAGTGATCATACTGGCCAACGGTGATGGGAGTTGAAGTCCAAAACACTAAAGGTTGTAGTAGACTTCTCTACAATACTCGTTGTCCATATGTGTAAGCACTTTAGCTAGCAATTGTGTTGTATGCACAGAATCAAACACACAACTGATGCTAACTACCAGTAAAAGAGCACTAGTCTTCCACAATATTAGTTTCATCACCCAAACAGCTCTAAGTCTTTGAAATACAGAACCAAGAAACTGTATCTGGACACTTCTCCCTCTGTTTCAATCTTGTTGAACCTGTCGCAGAACCCAAGCCCTGCTTGCTCCAGAAATCAATGGATTCTGACATCTGAAAGTGTCATGCTATCTATAACTATTAGTTATGTCAAGAAGTTCAGGGTGAAGGTTTAATTTCACAGCAGATCTGAAGTAGGCTACAGTGAATGATAGTAACTTGAGAAAGTCCAAATAGCAGGGATGGGAATTGTGCCCTTCTCGAGAAGCTATAGTACAGCTCCCAGTAGCCTCAGCCAGCCTAGCCAAAGGTAAACAACAGTGGGAGCTGAAGTCCAACAACATCTGGAGGGTTGCACAATCCTCATCCCTGCTATATTGCCATCAGGAGTTTCTCATACTTCACCTCAACCCTCTGTAACATACTACACATACCAGTCATCATCATTTCTACCAATTACTACCTCAAGTGGACCAGCAGGGCAGTTGGATGAGTTAGAACATTAGGAACAATTAGTGGCAGGTATAGCACTGGCCCCAAAGGAGCTAATTTCCTCTCCCCTTTCAGTAAACACAGAGAAGAAATTCACCTAGACATTGCAGAGAGACGAATGTACCTCCACTCACAATGATTGACCTAATGGAATATGTGGCCTTCAGATGTAGTTGGACTATAACTCCCAGCAATCCTTGCTAACATAGCCAGTGATGAAGCATGCTAGGAGTTATGGCTCAGCAAAATCTGGAGGGCCACACACTCCCTACACTTGCTGTACCACTTACCATACATCTTGACTCCCAAATATTCACCTGAATAGTCTACAGTTTTGGTATTCTCAGGTTCACAATTCAAGAAAGCAAAGCTTGCCACGTATCCATCCCCAAATCCCTCCAGTGCTACACTAGATCCCGTGACTTCTATGCTATTCAAGCTAGAGGAGCAACTTGCTTCACAGTCAATCTCATTCCTCTCCAGTCCAGCACTGAAGTGAGACTTTAACATTTAAGTGCTGAGGCTGGAAACTGGAAAGGCATTTAAGACATTTCTTACCCCATGGGGGACAACCTCCTCTCACCTGGAGGTTGTCTCCATGACCACCACCTGCAAAACCACTGGTTCTTATGGTAGACTTGACTGCAATCACAGTCAAGACCCCAAAGATCTTGCACAAAATGAGAAAGAAAGATGTCATCCTGAAATTTGCCATTTTCTTTTCACAGCAGCAAGGTAAGACCTGTTCTCATTGGCTTAGACCATCTTATACCAACTGCATCACATAGCATCTAGAGAAGACTAAGATTATTTCATCCATGGTACACTGAAGGAGCACAAGTTATATACATATTAAACTCACTCCCTTCTCCCTCTCTCTCTCTCTCTCACACACACACACACACTAGACTCATTTCCATCACTACAGGTGTTCATGGCAGATTAGAGGATTCAGTTCAGCTTAGTACCTCCCAGGATCTAACCAGTTAGTGTTGCTATCTCAAAGTTACCTTTTCTCCCTCTCAATCCCACAGGGCTAGACTAAAAGAATAACATTTCTCCTCTATATACGGTTGTTCACACCAATACACCACTGCAAGTTTTACATCCATTTGTGGGCATTCTTCTCCAGCAGCTTCACTGGCTTGTTTACCAGTGGCTAGGTTGTCATCCTAGGAGAACTGGCACAGTGATCTGGGAACAGACAGGAGAGGACTATACGAGGTTCCATGTAAAAGCACATTCCTAGAAACCCCTAGAGAAGTGGGAAGTACATCAGGATGGCAAATCCTACAGTCATCACTCCTCTCAACAAAAAGAATCTTCTCACTCCCAGGACACATATGACCCTGGTCTGTATCAAGATGCCCCCAGATGCTGCCTTAATGGACAGCCAGTCCCCTCTCCCCATGTCAAAGGGCAAAGTCATCTCCTCAGCTAGAGTCTCTAAGCTGGCAGTTCCTTGGCCCTGAGCTCTGGCTGTTCTTGTTAATCAGAAGCCAGGGACCTAAGGGGCACTCGGAAACCGCATGCACCATGCCTGCTTGAGGCATCTGTTCCTTGGAGCAGACGGTGAGACAAAAATAATTCTCCATCTCACCATCTCCGTCCGCCTGCCCAGGGTTCCTTGAAAGCCAGACAGGCAGGCAGCCACCAACCCAGGTAAGCAGGAACCAGAAAGGAAAAGGAAAGGAGACCAGAAGTACTTCTCAAGTTTAGATGGGGAGAATGGGGCATTAGGAATCAGCGCAGCAAGCAGCCTTGTGTTTCCATCTGCTTCCCCATTTAACGCTGAATGTACTTGCATTGCGTAGTGAAAAAGAGAGCACAAAAGGGAACAACACTGCAGGCTGGAGGAGCTAGCAGAGGTTAGAACACTGTGTTGAGGGAAGGGGGGGTGTCTCCCCTTGTTTTTATTCCAGCATAGTCTCTGGAAGGGAGAAGCCCACCTAGGAGTTACTGCTTGCAGTACAAGACAGAAATGTACCCTGCAGAGGACAGCAAAAACAGACAGATACTGGAGCACCAAGGTGTGCTGTGGGGAGGGAGAGAGGGTCCAAGGTTTAATCCCGGTTTTCATTTAATGAGAACCGGAAGTGGATTAAATCATTTAATTCACTCATCCCCACCCCCCAGCAGCAAGCATTTGAAATGAAGCCTCCAACACAGAATTCTTCTCAAAACATCATAGGCTGCTCCCCCTCCAATCCAAAGTGTTGCCTGTCCCTCATCATGGGTTATGACTGAGATTTCTAGCACCTGTAAGCCTTCCTTCTCTGGAAGTCCGGCATGGCAAGCGATGGCTTCAGCCTAAGGGGCATCCTCCCCAAGCCCCTTCTATTTCCATCCCACGGCGAGGTGGCAGTGCGCCACACACTCACCTGTATGCCTCCTCAGATGTCCGTGCTGGCAGCCAACGAAGAGTTAACGCTGCCAGCTGTGTCTGGCATCATTCTCTGCCAGGCATCCAGCCGAGGCATCTAGCGGCGTATCATAATCCGTCGCTTCCTGGAGGGGGCAGGACTGGAGGGGCAGGTAAGGGGGGTGGGAAGAAGGAAAGGTGGCTCGCGGGGGTGCAACTCAGCCAGCCTCAGGGCATGGTGGTACCCTGGACGCCAATGTGGCAAGGACCCAGCAGAGAGAGGAGGGAGGGAGGGAGGGGAGGAAAGGAGGGCAGAAACAGTTCCCAGGAGGTCTCCGCGGAGGGAGGAGGCGGGAGTGGGGTGGAGGGGACACCCCCTTTTTCGGGGCGGGAGAACGGGAAGCTGCACAAGCAGGGGAGAGTGTCCGCCACCACTACTCAGGCTCCCACATGGCGCCCGCTGCTCAACTGCCACCAAGTGCCTTGCTCCCGGCCAGAAGAGGCGGGAAAGCCTGGGAGGGCCGACCTAGGTCAGCCACCCCGAAGGCTGCGCGGACTCTCCCTCTCTCTCTGCCTCCCTCCTGCCTTCTGTCTGTCTCTCTCTTCCCGCTTTGGCTCCCCCTCCCTCCTTTCAGTTTTTCCTCCTCTGCGCTCCCCCTCCTTCCCGCTCGCACGTGGTTATTAAGGAAATAAAGGGAAAAAAATCCTGACAGGAGGAGCCCGCCTTCAATTATTTATGCCGACAACAAATCCAAAACGGTAATTACACACTGCAGCTGGCTGGGGCCCCCAGGCGGGGCTGGACCCACCGAGGGAGCGGCGGGGCGAGAGAGAAGGGAAGCCTTTCTCCCCCTCCCCACCCCCGGCCAGCAGCTGCCGAGGATTTTCCCCCTTCTCTTTCTCTGGAATGAGCAAAGTTAAAACAAAATTAAAATGATAGTGGTGGTGGCTGGAGCCCAGTTTACTCCACGGGGCGCAGCCAGGTTAAGGTGCACTTTAGGCGCTCCTTTCTCTTTCGCCTTACGTAAAAGAAAAAAAAAAGGGGGGCTCATTTATTTCTCCACATGAGGGGGACTGAAGTGGGCGCTGGAAGGAGCAAGAATGCCTCGGAGGGACTAGGAGGGCGCGCGGGTGGGCGCGCGCGCGCGCTCGCTCGTGCGATGCCCATGTCTGTCCCTCTGTCTGTGGAGCAGCCTTCGGGATGAGGGGAAGAGGTCCAAAGAAACCGTAGGGCTTGACCTGTTGCACGCGCCGCCTGGTTAAGCCATTGCAGGCAGCTGCGGTGTTTAGGCTGCCATCCACTTCGTGGGGAATTCAACGAGGCTTGCTTCTGAAGGGACATATATAAGGATCATTTAGGATTTATTCCTGTTTCCGGAAGAAGATTTGAGGGGAAGCCATGGACGCGAGAGAAGATAAAAAAGGCTGAAAGGCCTGGTCTGGAATATATTAAAAAATAATTGCAACGAAAGCACACAAAACACCTCGTGTATTTAAAAGGACATTTCCCGCCTGGACTGACATTTGCTTAGGAAGCTCATATTTTTAGGGGACTCAGAATCTCTGAAGGAAAAGAAATGGGCCTTGTGTAAAAAACTCAGCTAAAGCAATATCCATTATATAATGCAATAGAAAAGGAGCCCTTGAGTGGGTCGATGGGTTTTTCAGTCTCCAGCTTCAGAGCAGGATCAAGCTAAACTGAGAAAGGGGGGGCAGTCTTGTTTTTGCAGCCCAATCAAGCTAGACCTAATTAAGTTTTATTTTTAAATCAATGACACAAATTATTCTTACATTTTGATCAAACTAGGACAATAAATACACAGGCCTGGATTCAGAAGGAGGGCCTCCATCTGTAAAATGATTAGGTCTTTTACTAATCTAAATTCAGTTCTCTTCACTGGGATTATATTTGTAAATGTCATTATAGCCAATGATAAAGGCACTCTTGTGGAATAATCTCATGAAGCATGAAATACAGGATCTTTTTTATTAAATGGTGCTCCTCCTAGAGAATTTGAAGAGCATTAACTTTCCTGTTCTAAATCTGATGCATCATTTCCTAACTGTGCTATTTGCTGTTATGTTCTGTTGTAATATTAAAACCTTACATTTAACCAGCTCTGAGAAGATATGGATCACTCACCCACCAAGTGGCCTGGGGCTGCCGCTTCTTCCGTCCGTCCTCCTCCCCTCCCTCCCTTTCTTTCTTTTTTCTGTAACACTGAGTGGTTACAGGGTGGTTCCAGACAACTTCTGTGCAATAACACAACCTCATTGACAAAATAAGAAGTCTAGACCTTGTCATTTTCAGTTTGGAAGCGTCCTGTGTTTTCCCATTTTTTTCTTACCAGAAAAATATCTATAAAGTAAAAAAGACAGAATAGCTTCACAGTGCTTTTTGAATGTCAAGGCTAGGAGCCCTGTTCCTAGAAGGAAACCTAGCCACAGCGAGAGAAGGAAAACTTACTGGTTTTACTCCAGTAGTTCAGTCAATTTTGAACAACTGAGTACCATGGACAGAGCTCAGTTTTATGTGCATCCAAGTATCCCTTTTCTCCTTCTCAAACCAGGGTCAGGGAAACTTTGGCCATACTGATATTTTAGAATTCTCAACCACAGAGTTCTTTGGCCTCAATAAACTACAAACCCCAGAATTCCACAGGATGTTAAAAGTGGAATAATAGCAACACAACAGTGTAGGGCGGAAAGGCCCTCAGTCTTGGTGGTCCATGGCGAAAAAAAGAAAAAAGGAGGTTTGTGGTAAAGAAAAGGTTAAGAACCACTACCATAGGCTATATTACAGACAAAGGTACTGATGAAATCACCTCTGAGTATTCCTTGCCTATGAAAACCCTATGAAATTCATGTAGTTGTCATAAGGCTGCAGGTGACTTGAAAGCACAGACACACAAGTTGATGATAGGTCTCAAATTCTAAAATTTTACCTGGGTTTTCACCCATTTTATTTTCTCAGATCTGATCTCTTTACCATCCTTATCTCTCCCTTCCACCACTAGCTCAAACACAGGTGACTCAAAATAATTTTCAAAACACCTGCTGACTTCCTCCTCTTTGCAAATAGTATATTATTCCCAATGCTATATCACATTCATTTGCAGACAGTCATGGCCTTAAAAGCCCATAAAAACACTTTCAGGCCTTCTCATGCACAGCAGAAATATTGCCATAGTCCCTTCCATTTTTTACATTATTATTTTCTTTCCTTATGTCTCCTTTAGATTACGTTCTTCTTCTACAACCACTACTTTCTTCATTCTCTCAATACTCCCAAAATACAGAGCACTGTTCTTCCCTTCATAGAGATAATTAATTAATAGTAACAGGATAGTCCTGAAAGTTATGTATGAGGCAGTAAGTGCAAGGTTTTGTTGAAATATGAATCCAGATTCTACAATCATATCAAAGAGTCAAGATATATTTTATATGTATTTCTGTGATTATTTTGCCTAGTTTTAAACCAGATTGATTGAGAACAGTAATCTTTCCCTCCCAATTATATTCCAACATTGACAGGTAAATGTATGGGAGGATGACAGATGGCTAATAGAGAAATAAAAAAAAATCCTTCCTCTCTTGACAGTTCTCCATTCATCCTTAAGCCACTATATTTTTGCTTAACAAAGAAGATAATCTCATAACTACACATAATGTGTACCTTATCACAGCATTCCAGCAACAAGACTATTTCTTTACTTTTCAGAAACACTGCTAGGAATCTCTTAAACTCCCACCAAGGCAATTTTCCTTTAAAATAAAATAAAATGCTTTGATTATTATTTTTAATATTATGTGATGCTTTCCCATCTCTTTGTTTTTAAGGCAGCACAGTATCCCCAGTATCATGGGACTATCTGAATAATTGTCATGTTACTGTTGTTAAATCTTACGAATGTTCCCTTTGCTAGGCAAGGAATCTGTCTGCAGTTGATAGAGATGGGATATATCAAATAAGAAGCAATTTCTGTAGACTGTCAATTCTAGTTGATTTAATTTCAAACCGAAAACAGCTGTGTGCGTGCGCGCACACATTTTTTCCAGCTCCCCATCCTTGAATATCTCCTTAGCTTTAGTTCTTCAGCCAGACTTCTCAATGTTTTCTTCTCTCAGCAACCCAGTTATTTCTGGCCAGAGTTCTCTACACTCTGGAGATTCTGTCTGAAACTGTTGTGAGTAGCCACTATTCTCTGCAGTCTGTAAGAGGGACTGCCAAACAGCTCATCCAAGCCAATCTCAAAATGAAACCCAAACCAGACTCAAACCTTCAAACCACCAAATTTCCTTTCTCAAGCACTGAAAATCCAAGCACTTAGAAAAGGAAGATCTGCAGTGTTATTGGTCAGGCCTGGTGCAAACTGATGGAACTGCTTTTGTTCATAAGTGTTCAGGGGGCTGAGGGCAAATGCTGAAAGGGGAAAACATTGAAGAGGCAAAAACCAGTTGAAAAAGGAGGCCTAGCTTCTCTCCCACTTTCTACTTTTTCCTAGTGTTTTATTTTTTAAAATAAATGCCAGTATGGTATAATGCTTTTTGTACTTTGTACTAGACTAGAAGTCTGGGAAATCAGGTTTCAAATCCCTGCTCAGCCATGGAAATCCACTGTGTGTCCTACAGCAAGTCACTCTGTCAGCCTTAGTGGAAAGCAATGGCAACTGTCTATAAATCTTGCCAAAAATATATGATGATAGGGTTGCCATAAGTCAGAGTTGACCTGAAGGCACATGATAACAACAGTTAAATGCTTGAATATGAATAATTACTCTAGTTCCTGGAAACAGGCAAAATTATAAGGTGAAGTAAGAGCAGGAGTTGATAAGACAATACCTTAGAGAAAATTGACTTTTAACTCCCACACTTAAATTTCAACACCCTCCTGTACTATTTCTACCCCTGTCTCAATAGAGTTAGTAGCTCCATTAGCTCCTTGGGAAATGGGAAAAGAGATCCTGGGATGAGCCCTTAGACTGGCTTGGAATACTTACTTGAGTTTTCCTGGTTTTTTAAAGCACGCAGGTAAATTCGGAGCAAATTCAAGAAGAGCTTTTGAAAGCTTGCCCATTTTTAGTGCATAGTATTAATTCTAAAGTCCTTAAAGCCAAAAGCCAGACAACTGGTAGATCTATTGAAGCCTCGAGTGCAGGCTAAAGTACTTTCAGAAGATAAAGAGGCTGAATGGAAGCTAGTTCCAGGGAAACTGCAAAGCAGAGCACGTGGACTCTGGGCAGCTGCAGCTGAGCTCTCTGTTTTCAGACTCTTGAATATGATGAGTTGTCACACATTGAAATGTCTAGGCTCAAGAACAGGTTTCAGAATGCACTGATGCATTAAAAGAGTCAAAAAGTAGTAAATCACCAAAACCAGACAGTGTTATCCCAACAATTTGGAAGGAATTTAACGAGATGTATTATATTTTATTGTTATACTGGCCCTACTTCTCCAAGTACCAAGAAGTGCAAGGGGATGACATTTACTCAGGTTTAGTTTTCTTTAGGAAAAAATCACTAGAGGTCTCCGACTGTTGTAATATGTGAATTTGTTTATCAATATGCACACTCAGCCTAGGTCGAGACAAATTTTAAGTGTTCTAATAGTAAGTTTAGATACAGAAAATGTTCTAACAAAAATATATGCAGGAATAGCTTCCTAAAAATTCTTTCTGCTAGCCTGCAGAGCCCCAAAACTGAGCTATTCAAAAAGGTTTGTCTGGCCTTCCCTGTTTCTGTTAGAAACACTGGCTTGCCCATACACCACAATATTTTTCTCCTCTCCTGGAGGGTGGGATCCTGAGCAGCAGACCAGAGTGAACTAGGAATCAGGACCCTTAAGACAAGCTGCTAGTAAGCTTTCAATGGGAAATCAGAAGGCATGGCTGAAGGACAAACTATGCATATTCTCTTTGCATGTTTTCTGTCAAGGGCATGTGGTCGGTTCAATGTGTTGAATGGAAGGAAAATCAGTGGCTTTCCAGATGCTGTTGGACTGTAATTCCCAGAAGCCCTAGCCAGCATAGCTAGTAGTAAACCATAATGAAATCTGTAGCTCAGCAATATCTGGAGGGTCACACATGCTTCACTGGTGCTGTATAGCAACAAAGATTCTGCAGTAAAAAAGCAGTAAAAAAAGCAGTAAAAAAAGCTCTTGTGAAATAGTTAAAAATATGGGGTGGCTTACGTTAACTGGATTTTGCTTTCATTTGTAAGATTCTCCCTACCCCCACAAAAAGCCCTAAAACATATTTCCTTGAAACAGGAATCGACTGTTTGGTCAATAGTATTTGTATAATTGTATCATTTCCAGGACTGGATTTTTTTTACTAAAACTCTAAGTAGTATAGTCTGTCAGAACTTAGATCAGGATAGCCAACCTTCCAAATGTTGCTCAAATGTTACTTACATGATTTCTCATGACAGGCTGTGCTGACTAGGGCTGATGGGAGTTGCAGTCTAACAATAGCTGAAGCAAAGATGAAAAATAGGAAACGGTTGATGCATTTAATTAATTCTCAGTTACCCAAAACATCTAATTCAATAGAATTCAATGTTAAATTGCCATTTAAATTTAAATGTATAATGCCTGCACTAAAAGCCTTACTCAAATGAAGCTTGGAAGTGCCATCTGTGATTTTCCTGTCCCTGATTTCCCTTCATCCTTATTTTGAACTTGGAAGAAAAGGATACAGTTGCCTGTTTTTTTTAAAAAAGTAAAATTTTCACATACCCCACCAAAATGTTCTCTTACTTTTTCTTTGTCCTCCCTTATAATTTCATTTCATTACACACCTGCTACATTTTTATCTTGTTGGTTCCCATATGGACCCAGAAAAAGTCTCAATGGTAAGACCTTCAAAGCCAAGTTTCCTAGAACAAATGAGAATTCTTCATGCAGCATCTAGTGTAGAACAAAGGAAAATGACCTGAATAAATGAATTGGGTTTTGTCATCTAAACCTTGCAGTTCCCCAACCCTGGGAGAATAGTAAAAACATGAAGTAGTTTTGCAAAAATTCATGAAGTAAGGAGCTATCTGGGAAATGTACAAATTTTGGTTCTTCGACACATTCTTGTTGTTGCTGCTGCTGCTGTTGTGTACCTTCAAGTTGTTTCTGATTTATGAGAATCCTAAGGTGAACCTATCATGGGGTTTTCTGGAGCTGAGAGTGTGTGATTTGCCCAAAGTCACTCAGTGGGTTCCCATGGCTGAGCAGGGAATTGAATCCTGGTCTCCAGAATTGTAGTTGAATGCTCAAACTACCACACCATACTGGCTCTCACTATTTCTAATTTATTCAGTTAATAAATTAATTCTGGAATTACATTAACCCTGAGATTCCAGCTTAGCTCAGTTGTTTGTGCATGTGCATTTTTAAAAATGGGAAGCTGTAGTTGCTCCAGTACCCTGCCCTATCTGACTATCTCACTTCTTATAAGAATGTTCTTTTAGCTAAGAACATTCTTTCAGCCAAATTGTGCTCTTGAGATATCTTGCCCTGTGTCACTTCCCATGGGAAGTTTTGCCAGAAGCCTCCTATGCCACAAACCCACTTTATAGTTCTTTGAACTTTTTACTCTGACCACTCTGACATGTTTAAATTGTTATTTTACTACAATGGTATTGCATCTCATCTCAACTGTGGCTGTGCCCATTCAATCCCTCTTTGTGTATATGTGTGTGTGTGTGTGTGTTTATTTTTTGGGTGGGTGCACCATATCACTTTTATGGTCTTGCACCATCTATTTCCCACTTGTATGATTGACTGAGGGACATCCAATTTGCTATGCATCTTTGCAATAGACCCTGAGCTTTCTTTCTTGCTGTCTTTGCACATCCAGGTGGCTTCTCTGGTTTTGAACATTCTGGATCAGCAGGTGAAGATATTCTTAAGACGGCAGCAGCAACAGTGGTGTGTGTGGCAATGTCTGCTGCTGTGAAATGTCTGCTTTCTGTAAGACATTTGCAAAGATGAAAAACTCTTCTTAGAGCAGCTTTGCAGAAGAGCCAGTTAGAGGAAAGGGCCCTGGCTGCATTACTAATGTGGTTCGGCAGAACAAAGGCATTGTTGGGTGAGACCTCAAGTTAGAAGGGAATGGTGGAGAACTAAGCTACTAATGCTGTGCAATGATGACATCTGCCTGTACCATTTTAGGATGACCAAGGATGCCCTATTTGAGACTGCAAATATCCTGAGATCCAGCTAGAGTGTCAGCAAAAAATTATGACGAAATCCACCTCCACTGCAGAAATGATTACCATAGCTATCTTGTGGGTCTCTGGGACTATGTATATCACAAGCTTGCTGCCCGGTTTGGTGTTGGGTTGTCATTGGTCTCTGAGAACGCCATAGAAGTTTGCCTCACCATCAAGCATGTATTGCTAAGAAGAACTCTGCAACCGGATCCCTATTGTAAAGTATGTATCTCCTTACCTTTCCTTTGTTGCCATTTGATATTGATATGGGATGGCCCTTTAATCCATCTTCCAGCTAGCCAATACTTTGTTCTACCCATGCTTTCCCTTACTCTAGCTCCCTCCCCAACACACCACATGTTACATTTCCTAATACTTGTGTATTGAGTTGCCCCCATACATACACAATGCTTTGTAGGCTTTATACCACACAGGAACATTCTGGAACATGTTCTGAAGGGGAAGGAGAGGTAAATTAAATTGCCCCTCTTTATTAGAAAATTTCTGATTTAACGGATAAATTACCTGATTTTAACTACATAGTTTCTTTCACTGATCTGGAGGACCACATTTTGTCTATGCCTAGCTTAGAGAGTATTGCACTCATCAAAGTTACTCACTTAATGCAGGACAGAGTTCTGTTAGAGATGTATGGAAACCTAATGGGTCTCTTACATATATGGACGTCCTTTTTTGAGTGGGGGCTGTCGGGAGATTGATTTACAGCACCTAGCACAAAATCCTCCCAGTAACCACTGCGCTCTGAACAAAGGTGTCTTAGAGGCAAGCATTAAACTTCCAGCAGAGTATCAAAACAGCAACAAGCATGAGCAGCAGCAGAATGTAACTTACAGCATCAGCTCTGACCCCACTCTACCCACTGGCTAGTAACTCTAGTACACAGAGTTGTCATCCAAAATACCTGGAGGCTTTTAATCTTCAAGTTCCAATATATACACATCTGTACAATCAGGATACGCAGATCCTCAGTCATAGGTTCAGCATCACAGACACATCAGGCAGAGGTTTGCTCGGATGGAGGTTCGGTGTCATAGAGTCAGTGAGAGTCAGAGAAAGAACCAGTCTGAACTCCCCTCTTTTGTACACACCTGCTGATAGATCATCAGCTAGGGACAATGGCTGATGCAACCCCTTGCCATGATTTCACATTGCCATTACTCAGCCTTACCATCCTCTAGGGATTACACCATGACTTGCCAAGTCATTCCCCAGGTGTATCCCACATGCTCATCAAAAGTATTTTCCACTGGGACAAATGTCACAGCATTTGTATCCAACAGGGGCTGGTATTCACTTCCTCCCCTGCAGTGCCCAAAGCCCCCCCTCCTCCTCAACCTATTGGA
Source organism: Ctenosaura bakeri (assembly GCA_948474755.1). Classification (NCBI taxonomy): domain Eukaryota; kingdom Metazoa; phylum Chordata; class Lepidosauria; order Squamata; family Iguanidae; genus Ctenosaura; species Ctenosaura bakeri. The sequence continues at coordinate 466,773 of CAOLHI010000727.1, forward strand.
AAGCCCCTGAGGCCACCCTGCAATTCTTGCAGAACCATTCTGTGCTTTGTGGCAAGTAGGTAGGATCAGAGAAGTGTCTGGCTGCATCCCCACAACCAGACACAAAATGATGACATCAGTGCTGAAATCTGCTGTCATCTCTGACTGCTTAGCAGAAAGCATGGAATGGCTGTGCAGGGTGGCTTCAAGGGCTTTACAGTAATGAGGGAAAGATATATGGCTCAGCGTAGTAGCAGGCTACGTACAGATATTTATGCTATGCTGAGAGGCCAATTGAGGCCAATATCCATTTGTGCAGTGAGTATGCTGCCTTCTCCTCTATCCTAATAGAGGAAGATACATGTGGATTAGCTCAGCTGTTACAGAGTTTTCGTTTCCAGCATGACAACCACTGATTAATACACAAAGGAGGCTTCCTGGATATGACACACACAGAAAATTAAACAGATCAGAAAGTAATTAATTATATTAATTCAATCAACCCATCAACTGCTAATTGTGGACACCAAGTAAGATAAATAGAAAGGGAGGACTTTGTGCTAGTTGGCATTGGCCTAACATAACATCCACTCAGAAAGCCGCATGCAGCCAGTATCAGTCCAGCCAGTGTTGGTGTTGGAGAAGGTTCTGGGGGCTGTGTGCCCTCTCTTCCATGGGCAAAGAGCCACAGCCAGCTTCAGCTTCCCTTTTCTCATTAGATTTGTGTGAATAGGGAGCTAATTAATTCCCTCAGCTGAGAGTGTCAACAAGCCATGCAGGAGTCTGACAACACAGGGTGACTTTATGAATGATGCATTCTTTCACTGAAGGTCTAGAAACAGGACAGAAAGATTCCACATCTGTGTCTTTTGATAGCTTACCTTTCTTCTGTTGATAATAGTATCACACCAATAAGATCAGTGGTGTAATAAAGAATATCCAAACAGGCAAAGTGAAAATGAGTGGAAGAGAAGTCATGTGCTTCTTAGTAGACTAAACATGGTTGCTATAATAGGCCTTGGCAGGCAACTCATTACCAACAGCAACTTTTGTGTAGATAGCATAGATGGCACAGGCTGGAATGAAAGTCTGCAAATTCTGTGAAAACCATTTTCCAAAATGGCCAACAGCTGTCATCCTGCAACACTTATTGTATGAACTGTAGCATATGCATACATACATTTCACACAATTGATATAAGTATGGGGCTATAACAAAACCCTAAGAATTTCCAGAACTAACTGTGTGACAAAGATATTTTTTATTGGTGATGAAAATGAATAATAAATCAATAATAACAAAAGTTATTTATTGATTGGCAAAATTGGAAATTCATTCAATCTTCAGTCCCCATCTTATCCAGCTGGGACTGGGTTCTCCTGGACTTTCTCAGCTGAAAAATAAAAGACAGACACACAGATAGAAAGAGAGTAATTAATTGTTGCCTCATAGTCACACACAGATGGCAGAGAAGTCCAGTAAGAACTTATTTCCACAGCTTCCTAAGAACTGGCAAAGCTTTCCATCATGATCCCAAAAGGACAGAGAAAAGGAGGAAGGAATAGTGGGTGGCACATTCTGCTCCTGAGTCAGACTTAGCAGCAGGCAGCTCTATCCACAGAAGCTCTCCAAATTGACTCTGGATGAACGAACAAGCAAGGTCAGAAATTAGAAATGTTACCTTTTGGACTGCAGTTCCTTTCGCTAGCAAAAATAAACTTTACCAAACTATGGAGGATCCAAACTTCTATAGTTGTTGGAGTCTCTTCGATGAAGCCCTAGCAGTCCCTGGGAACACATCCTACCCCTTTTTGCAAATTGCTGATAGAAATCTCAAGGTTTGGTTCTGGGGAAGGTAATGCTATTTTGCTTATCAACTTTTGGTGTCTCCTCTAGTGCCAGTATTAGCTGTCTTTGGAGGCACATAATTATATTGTCTCTATGTATAGTGGGGCAGGGGGGAGTAATTTTCCTGATGGATCTTCCCAGCTCCACTTTGTCTTCCATATGTGTGTTAGTTATATTCATACAGAAGGGAGTTCGGGGACAAGGAAAGAGGTGAAATAAAAATGGCAATTTACCTACCCACGTACACATACACCTGTAGACTGAAGTGAGCTTGTGACCAACTTTCAGCACCCACTGCTTCATATGTTCTCTGAATTTGTGGTTTAAAGCATAGTTCATCAATGTGTTTAGGAGATGAAGTGACATATCCTCACCCCATTTTGATGATCAGTAGCTTATTCCTGACCATTTTGTGGATTTTGGTCATGGAACTATTCAAGCAAGTGAAGGGGGGCTGAATCATTCCTGAACAAGGTATACAAACAGGTCTGTGCTATAGTCCTTGGAAAAAGGTACAGACTGTGAAGCACCCAGGCAAGGTAAAGTGCTAACACTCAGGAAGTATAAACGGTGACAGCAGCAGCAGCAGCAGGCACTTCAACAAGCAGCGTCACAAGTCCTGAGATACAGGCTTGCCTGTTTTTCCAAGATGTGAACCTGGTAATTGCTCTTACAGAGAAATGTGTTTGTACCCAGCTAACCTATTTTCTGAACAAGGAATGATGTAAAAGAAGAGGAGAAAATAAACCTAGTGAGTAAGAAAATAATGTGACTTAGTTTTATATTTTTTTTCTTCTGCGAACACTCTGACATGGCATTTGAATTCCTGTGCTACTGCTTGAAATATACTGGGCCTTTTCCGTACTACACTGATATAGCGCTATAATTCCACATTCAACATCCTGTGGAATTCTGGGGTTTGTCATTTACTGAGGCCCTCCAAATGCCTCTCTCTAAACTGCAAACCCCAGGATTCCACAGGATGTTGAAAGTGGAATAATAGCACTATAACAGTGTACTGCAGAAATGCCCCTGGTTGAGGTGAAAGGACAGGCCAGCCCCAAAACAGTCTCCTTACGAACTACTTCAGGAGGCAAATCAATCCTGACTAATTTTGAAAAAAATAGGGATTTTAGAGATCTAGGTTCAAAAAGGAATAAAGAAATCAGCCCCATCTTCAAGAATGCCTCCATAGCCAACCAAGTAACAAACTCCTCAACCAGCACCTTTTCTGCCTCCTATTAATTTCTTTCTCCTCCCTCTTTCCCCATCCCTTCTCCTTATAGTCCCACTCTCTTTCATATCTGTTTTTTAAAAAATTCTCTCTATTCACCTTTCATGACAATTTCTGTCATCTTGCTGTGTAGAAACCAAACTACTTGGACAATACCACAATCCATCATATAATCACCAGAACTGCTCAACATCTCTGTTGGGCTGACAGCAAACTGGGGGCTAAGCAGAACACTGTCTCCACTACCTCTGTGCAAAGCTTTTCAGTCTGCATTAGATGCAAAAGAAAGGGAAATGGAGAACCTCTGGGTTTTACAATGCCTCCTGGAAGGGAGTCAGGGGCAGGTGCAAATGAGATGAGGGATGAATGATAAAGAAAGGGCATTTTTAAAAGAAATGCTCTGGAAGAAGGTATTCCATCATTAAATGTTTTCAGTAAGCTGTAGCCTAAAGAAGGGAATCTTTCTAGCCATAGAGTGTGGCTTCTTCAAGTTACGTCATTAAGGTAATGTGACCATTTAATGATGATCCTGCTTGTCACCATTACTAGGTAACAGTGCATGAGCTAGGATTTGAGCTCGGGTTTGCAAAAAGTCCTCCCCCCGCTCTGCAAAGAAAAGATGGCAAAGATCTCAAGAGGTTGGAGAGGAAAAGGAGTTCCCAGACAACAAAGAAGTGGATAAAAGAGTAGTGCTAATGATTAATGCTGGATATATCTCTTAATGGCTCATTTTTCAAAGATTATTTATACATTTTTATTCTTAACACCCACTTCTGCCTATGCCTCTTTTGTTCCTGTGCAGTGTAATTAACACTCTCTAGGCAACTGAAGCTGTGGAAGGGAAAGAAAGGAGCAGTTGGTAAGAGCTCCTGAATGATACTCTCCACATCAATTTGTCTGCTAGGTTGTACAACTCAGAGGTCTACACCCTTGTTTTAAATTCCCTGATCAATGGGAAGGACCTCAGTAGCCCAGGGTTAAAGCACAGACGTTTTCCAAACATTTGCAGAAAGTCTCAGGTTCATCTCCAGCTAAAAGGAGCTAGCGTGGAGAAAGTCCTTTCTGTCTGAAGCTTTCAGTTAGGGGTGGGAAGCTGCAGCACTCCAGATATTGTTGGACTGCAGATCCCAGCATTCTTCACCATGGACTGTGATGACTAGGGCTCTTGGGACTTCTTTATTTCATTGCATGAAAGTACTTACATCCCACCCCAAATCTCAATGTCTCAGGGCAGCTTATAATAAAATTAAGGTAGCTAATTTAGAACAATTTAAAACCGTAAAAATAAATTTATACTAAACCTTTTGACAACAAGTCAGTTTTAAATCTTTTAAGACAGTCCAATTCTATTGGGAGGGTCATGTGATTCTTGCACCGTCCTAAAGAGCTCCTGCTAATCAGAGTAGATGACCCTGGAATAAGACATGTTTCCTCACTTGTTTGCCTAACATACTACATTTCCATAAAATATGCTTTGCTACAAGCTTTACTACAAGCCTCTTTGTTATAATCTAGGAGTCACAGGAACTGCCCTGAACTAAATCAGCTAAAATTTCCAAACAGTTTTTAAAAGGCTGCCCCATATAGAGTACACTGCAGTGCTCACAAAATAGTGTAAGTAACATGTTGCCACAGCCATTCCTAAAAACTTTCAGGAATGGGCTCAGTTGTTGCAGTCACTTTAGGATAGTCAGATAGAAGAAGTGACATCTACACACTTAATCTTTATCCATTTTGGGTGCAGGTGAATTAGGGTTGCCAACTGAAATACAGGACAGGGCTCCTATCCCTTTAATGGTTGTGTAGAGGAAGGAGGGCCAGCATGGTGTGCATGGAGCATCAGACTATGACTCTGGAGACCAGGTTTTGATTCCCTGATTGGCCTTGGAAACCCACTGGGTGACATTGGGCACATCACATACTCTCAGCCCAGAAAAAAACTAAGATAGGCTTGCCTTAGGATCACCATAAGTTGGAAACAACTTGAAGGCTCACAACATTAAGAAGAGGAAAGAACTGCATAGAAAATTAATGGGATCACCATAAGTCAACAGGCAACTTAAAGGCACATAACCACAGAGAAAGAGAACAGGGAATTTCAGCAGGTATTACTTGTTACGCAAAGAATACCTACTGATATTCCCTCTTATACACAACCATTGATAGGACAGGAGCCTTGTGCATTATTTCAGCCTTAATTCATGTGCACCCAAAAAAGTAAGGCTTAAGTGTGTAGATGGCAGAGAAAGAGCAGGCCTGAATAGGTTAAATTGGGGCTGCTCTGTCTCCCTCTGAGTTTAGAAATTTGAATATACACAGTAGATCTCTGGTTGGCAATTTTCTAACCCTAGAAGTTAGTAACCCCAGAGAGAGAGAGACTTGACAATATATGATATAACAGATTTGCTCAGCTCAGACAAATTTCCTTTGGGAAATACTATTTTTGGCCCGTCTTTGCCAGGAGGCTAAACTGTGATACCTCCATTAAAAATAAGATAGACTGAATTTTCTTTCAGATACACATTTTGCTAGAATTCTGAGTGGATGCCAAATGTTGGTGGCAATTGAGACCCATTCTAGGTAAGGCTGGAGTACAGTGGATAAAAATGACATTCTCCAACTAGCAGACTCCACAAGATTCAGTGTACAAATGACAGTAAACAAAACATAACCGCTGGCATCTTTATGGGTTTGTACCCACTGCCATTTGGGATTATTGCCCAGTTTTATGTACATTTTGGGCTAAAAATCTTTGCTTTCAAAAAACCAGTCACTAGGTGGCAGTATTGCTACAGTTTCTAGTAGCTGTACTGCTTTCTCTCTCTCTCTCTCTCTCCATCTCTCTCCTCCCTCCATTTGCTTCATTGTTAGAACACTGTGCCAGGATTCTCCAGCATCCAAACATTGCCCCTGTGGCCAGTTTGTGTATGTCATTTTTCTGCCTGAAATATAAGGCCAGGGTACATTCCCATGAAAGCAACACAGAGGTTCTTTGTGTGTTATTACTGCCAGCCATCTTAAGTTATAGTTTCTCTTCAAAAGGTAATCTTAGGTTGTTACATCTTACATTGTTACATTGCTGCTTTGTTACATTGCCTTATTACATTGTTGCCTTGTATTATATACAATCTTGCTTTATTCTTTTCCTTTTCTTATTACTATATCTTTATCGAATTTAAGACTTCTCTCCATTCCCTTTCAAAGTTCTGGATAGACTTATTTTTCAGTGAAAATGTTAGCTTTTCTATCTCTATCATATCCAGAACTTTTAAATTCCATTCTTTTATATCAACATAGTTTCTTTCTTTCCAGTATTGTGCATATGTCAGTCTTGCAGCAGTTATCAAATATAACAATGTCTTCTGATGACATCTTATCTCTCTTTGTTCTCCTAACATATTTAACAAATGAAACTTTGGCTTCATCTCAAAATTTAAATTGTAAATTCTTTGATTTTCATCATGTATTTCCTTCCAAAATTTCCTTGCTATCTTACAGGTCCACCACATATGAAAGAACAACCTCACCTTTTCATCACATCTCCAACATCTTTCATTTCCATTTTTAGTTATTTTCTGCAACCTTTCAGGTGTCATATACCATCTGTGTAACATTTTATAAAAGTTTTCTCTTAAATTTAAACTTGGTGTAAATTTCATTTCTGTTTTCCATGCCCTCACCCATATATCCAACTCAATTGGATGTCCAATATTTTGTACCCATCTAACCATATTATCTTTAACAGTTTCTGATTCCATTTCTCTTTGCAACAATAGCTTATAGAATTTGGAGATTCTCTTCTTTTGGTCCTCCTTCATCAATAAATCTAATTCATTTTCTTTTCTTTCAAATCCATATAATTTTTGATCCATTTTAAATGTCTCTTTAAGTTGTCTCCATGGGAACCAATTAAATTCATGTCTCAAAGCCTTTAATTCTTCTTCTGTGCGCATTCTTGGCTTATCCCCTTCCCATTTCAACAAATCTTGATAGGTTAGTAAATCTCCTTGTTTTGTTAGGGCAAGTTTATGTGCTTCTTGAAATGAGGTCCAAATTAGAAGTCTTCTGTAAGATTTATGCTTTATTTGTAACCACACTTTCAATAATGTCTTTCAAATATAATGATTATTAAACTCTTTATTCACTGTTATTTTGTCGTAACATAAGTATCTGTGCCATCCAAACCTATTGATTCCTTCCAGTTCTTTACATGTTGTATTTTCTACATGTATCCAGTCTTTGATTAAATCTAAACAGCATGCTTGGTAATAGGTTTTTAACGATGGCACATCAAATCCTCCTCTCTCTTTTGCATCTTGTAATATTTTAAACCTAATTCTTGGTTTTTTCCCTTGCCAAATAAACTTTCGTAATTCTTTTTCCCATTCTTTAAAAATCTTTTCTCTTCCTATCATTGGTAAGTTCTGAAAGAGAAACATAAGCTTTGGTAATAAAGACATTTTAAAAACATTTATCCTTCCCAGGTGAGACAAGTCAAAATGCATCCATCTTTCCATTTCACATTTAATCTCCTTCCATATCTTTAAGTTATCGTTATCAAACAATTCTTGATTTTTGTTTGTGATTATGATACCTAAGTATTTTACTCTCTTAGTAATTTGATATCCTGATCTTCTCTCCAGATCTACTTGTTCTCCCCCCCCATATTTAATGTCATCATCATTGTCTTTTCTCTGTTTATCTTGTATCCTGCCATTTGTCCATATTTTTATAAGATGTCCATCAACACCTGAATTGAATCTTGAGGTTCCTCCAAAAATATAATTACGTCATTGGCAAAAGCTTTATATTTTATTTCCTTATTCTTTATTCTCAAGCCACGTATCTGTAAATCTTCATTTACTGCAATCAATAATACCTCCAATACAGCGATGGATAATATTGGTGATAAAGGGCACCCTTGTCGTACCCCTTGTTTATACCAAAACTTGTCGTTATAGCTCCATTTATAATTAATTTTGCTGTCTGATCCTGGTAAATAATTTCAATCCATTTACAAAAGGCTTCTCCCAGTCCATATTCTTTTAGGACACAATGCATAAATGGGAATTCAGCCATCTTAAGTTATACATCTCTTCCTCTGCCTATTGGAAGAGAGTGAGGCAGTCCTTGGTATCTTTGTATTTAAATGAGCTCACTTCTCCACCAAACAAGGGTACAGAATCCAAAGACTAAAAAGAGATAGGAGTTAGAGGAAGTTGTAGTAAAGAAATGATGCAGGAGATATTATTAATGGTTGATCTACCTAAATATTCACCTGTTTCTTCTCCCTGTAGGTCCCTGCACTGGCTACCAGTTTGGGCCAGGGCCTGTTTCAAACTTTTGGTTTTGATATTCAAGGCTTTGTGTTCTAACTTCAGTACCTCACAGCTTGGCTAATATGGTCTGTTCCATCCAGGAATTTAAGATCTACAGGCAAAGAATTACTGTTTGTTCCACCAATGCGTACAGCTCCGCCAAGGCTGTGAACCTTTCAAGAGCTGGCTCTGTATTTGTGGAATGATCTTCCTTTGGACCTCCGGCTGGAGGAGGATGTCACCCATTTTTGGAAACAGTTGAAGACGTGTTTAAGGTGCTGAGATAGGTAACGACTGGTACTTTGTTGGGGATTTCATTCCATGTATTGTTATGAGGTTATGTTTTATTGTCTGTGTTCTTGATTGTATATGTTGATGTTCTGCCCTTTGGTAAAAAGGGTGTTATAAATAAACGTTGTTATTATTAATATATCGTACAACCAACCCTATCATTAGGCAGAGGGATGCACTCACCTTAAACAGGAGATTTTGAACTTCTTGACAGACATGGCCAGATTAATGTGGTCAGGGCCCTGGAGCAGGTTCTAATATAGGACCCCTTTCCTTCCCGTGTGTGACCTATTTTTAGAGTGATGGCATAGAACTGAATTAAATAAATACATGATCAAATAATTAGGCCATTTCTGCACTGGACTGTTATAGAGCTATTATTCCACTTTCAACATCCTATGGAATCCTGGAGTTTGCAGTTTAGGGAAACTGCAAACCCCAGGATTCCATAGCATGTTGAAAGTGGAATAATAGCACTATAACAGCCCAGTGCAGAAATGGCCATAAATAAAATATGAAAAACAGCAGCACCTCAAAATCTTGAATGCATGATGCTGTTTTCCATTCTGCAATTTCAGGAGACCAACATCTAATCCCATGCGTTTTTACTTAGTTATGCAGGTAACACACAAAAGGTTGCTGCAAACAGAAACATCAGGAGAGTAACAGTCAGGAAGTGCCTATGGAAGGAGGGGCCCCCCTCCACTTCTGCAAGGGCTCAGGGCATAGAACCCTCAAGAAAGTGGGAAAAGCAGTGAGTTACTTCCCCGGTATGATCCCCTTCTCATTCCCCTGCCTTTTGTGCATGGGGGCCAGTTCCAGAGGGGAGAATAAGACCATGTGTATGCCTCCCTCCCCCATTCCCTTGCCTTTTGCCTCGGCATGAGTTCTCAGCACTGGGGCCAAAGGCAAGGGAATGGAAGCGAGGAGCTCCGGAGGGGATAAGGAAGGCTCACGAGAGACTTTCTCCCCCGCCCTTCCCTTTCATTTTGCTTGAGTGCTTGCCTTCCTTCTCCACACCTGGGAATGGGAGGAGTGGAATAGGGTGGGGAGGCATGCACATGCCTCATGAATAGTCAAATTCATGAAGGCCAAACCCATGAATGTGGAGGGAGGACTGTACTCCTTTCCTCCTTCAGCACTGGGCCCATTAGCCTGTGAGAGGTCTGGAGCAATTATTAATGGGGCAACAAATTGTTAGTTCTTTAGTTATAAGTGTTTATTTACTGCCAGATACCTGTGGAATTTTGTGCCACATAAGCCAAAGTAACTGAACTAGCCTTGGGTATTATATACCCTGACCTAGAGGGGAGAGGAGCATCATTTACTGCTCTATCTGAGGCCATTTCCATACACACTGTTATAGTGCTATTATTCCACTTTCAACATCCTATGGAATCTCACAGGATGTTGGAAGTGGAATAATAGCACTAAAACAGTGTAGTGCGGAAATGGCCTAAGATAGTGAAACATCTCAGGCTTGTCTTGCCAAGCATCTCTGTTTTAATTCTCTGGGTGAAGAGCCTGGTTATGTAACTCATGGATTAAGGGATGCATGCATATGCTTTGTCTCTCAGTCTCACTAATTGCTTTTCTTATCCAACATAGTTAGCCAAAAGAAGCACAAAAACAAGGAACTGAGGATCTGCAGCTGTACCACATTCTGCAAGTCTTAGCACTGGAATCTTGGGAAAGTACCTCAAGGTGTTTTTCATAGAAGTAAACCACATGTGTTATCATTTTCCTAATACGACAATCCCATACATGTGTACTCAGAAATAAATCCCACTGTGTTTGATGGTGCTTACTTCCAGCCAAGTGGGTTCCCTCGTTTACTTAGAAGTAAATACCACCGAATTCAGTGGGACCTATTTCTTAGTAGATTGCATTGTACCTAATTAATGATGGATGAACCTAGATAAAGATATTGACAGACTTTTCACATGGCAGTTTGCAAGTGAAAGGGCCCCTTGAGCGTTGCGTAAATGTGAGGAGCAGTCTGCATGACGCACTCCCATTTACACGACGCTCGAGGCTCTCATGCGCAGCAAGCACGCATTTTTTTATTTTCGGCTTTTAGCTGAAAATGATCCACGCTTGCGCAACACTCATGGGCCTGGGCCACACTCACCTGCCATGCGGAGCCTCTGGAGCTGGGCCGATTGCACATCCTCTCCTCAGTGCAGACTCCAACTCCCAGGCTGCACTGCGGAAGGAAGGGGTGGGGCACGAGCAGGAAGGACCTGCGGAGCTGAAGCAGGAGGCTTGCGAGAGCCTTCCTGCCCAGGTTTCTCGCACAAGCCCTACACCCCAGCAGCATTAAAAAGTAAGGTGCGAAAAGGGCTTAAGACTTCAATGAAAGGAAGCTGTAGATGTTTAGATTCAGATTCTTTTAATGAATATAAAATGAAGGGTAACACAACTTTAAAAGTTCCAGTGAAAAGCTTTAAATCATGAATGATGATTAAGAATGAAATTACTTCAGAAATACACATATGCACACCCATAAACAAAATAAAATTAACAAAGCTTGATTAAGGCAATCAACATAATTTGCAGATTTTCCATGGGGAATGATGCAGAGAGCCTTCAACAATGCAGTTTTTAAAGCAAATTGGCTTTTTCCTCTTCCTAGAAACAACACTAGCTGCTGATGCTGTATGACTATGCTGCTGCCTGTGCAAAAGCAAAACTGATATGCATACTTAACCCAAAGAAAGTACTCACACTGTCTCTTTCTCAGTCCTAATTACTGTTTCTATTTGCATCGCCTTAAAAAGAACATCTACTGATTGTGCACTGGGAGTTGAAATTCCTATGAACATAAAGCACCAGCCGCAGTAGAGGCCTCTTGTCCCTAATGTCTTTTCCTATGATGTTTTGGATTACTTTTCCACTTACAGAAAGACATAACATTGTTTGCTATGTATCTTCAAGTCAACTCTGACTTATGGCAACCCTATCCTAGGGTTTTCCTGGCAAGATTTATTCAGAAGAGGCTTGCCATTGCCTTCCTCTGAGGCAGACCATGACTTATCCAAAGTCACTCGCTGGCTTTCAGTGGCCAAGCAGGGATTCAAAGCCCTAGTTTCCCAGAGTCCCAGTCTAACAGTAAAAGCACTACCCCACCCTGGTTCAAATACATTCATACATCCTTACATATAGAGTGCTACCATTACACTGTAGTGGTAAATTTACCTTTGTCTAGCAACTGCAGTTTGAAGTAGAGGTGTAAATCCTTGCTTAACTCATTTTCCACAAATTTTTCTCCTCATATGTGAGACAGAAAAGCCAAGCTATTTTCTGGTGAGAGTTCTTGTATTTGCAAGATCAATTTTTTTAAATAAATTGCACAATAGCATAAAAATAGCATAAATTGCATACATTCCTTCAAAAGTTAATGCATTGTTGCATTGCCTTTTAAACATCAGAAGCATCCAGTGGGTTGTCTGAGACTTTCTGATTCATCAACCATTCCTTCTATGCCTGCTATATGAGTGTGCCTGCATACTCTTTGCCTCACAAAGGGAAAAAGACACTTGTATTGCAGAACATTTTGCATTAATTGCAGAAACAACAACAATCCCTATTTGCTTTCTTGTTTGGGAGGGAACTGAAGTGGAGTTTGAACTCATTTGGCACTTTCTTCCCCAAGCAGAGAACCAAAGGAGACAATATGCTAAATATATGCATGCACTGAATGTATCTGATTTCTATTTTTTATATAGCAACTGGGGTGGATGGGTAAGGGTGGAGCAGCACTGGGACCATTTTAATATAAAAAGACTGGTATGTGCACTCCCAACCTCTTCACATAAGAACTGTGCCCTCATAAAACAGGATCATCCACTGATGCTGTTATTTCCCCTGAGAGGAAAGACCCCAGTATTAAGGTGGTTGTTGTGCCTTTAAGTTGTTTCTGACTTATGGTGACCCTAAAGCAAACCTATCACAGGATTGTCTTGGCAAGATTTGTTCAGAAGGGGTTTGCCTTGCCTTGCCTTGCCTTTCCTCTCCTCTGAGGCTGAGAGCATGTGACTTGCCTGAGCAGGTATTCAAACCGTGGTTTCCAGCCTCATAGTCCAGTGCTCAAACCACTATGTCACACTGCCTTTGATGTATTAAAGTACATTTATATTAACATTGGCGCTTACTTGGAAGATCAGGTGTGCTTAAACATTGTGTCCAGTCCCTTCATCTCACTGGAGTGTGCATCCGCATGGTTTATGGGAATGACTGCGCAGTCTCCTGGGAATGTGGGGCAGCTGGACATATTCACTGATCTTGCATATAAGGAACGATGGTTTCACCTGCCACACAGTCAACCTGTGACTTTGGTTACAGCTGAGGTGGGATTCACATGTGAAAATATTCCAGGACAGTGATAACATATATTATCTTAAATCCAGCTACTTGCCAGCAGCAAAGCATTGCAAGATTGAGATGGGAGGAGGTGGGAACAAAAGCAACTATTTTTGTACAATCCTTTCTCAAGGATATATCCAATAGATCCATTTCAGCAGATCAGCTTCTTCTTACAAATCCAAGGATAGTGAAGGGAACACACAGCAGAAGCCCATGTCCCATTGCCGTGTATGATACCACAGTTCTTCTTATGTCCCCTCTGTGGCTCTCCTTTACCCCAAAACCTTAAAAGAAGATCAGAGAATATGTGTTTTCAAAATACAGCCATCAGTAAGCTTCCTCATCTCCTTGCCATACTGTCCTCATACTCAGCCTTGACATTGAGAGTTTAACGTAGGGATGGGCCAAGTGTGGCCCCTAAGGCTGTTTTTGTACACCTTGATTCTTTCTGAGTCACCGGGGCATTCTCTCCCCACCCCCATAAATAGAGAAAGAGTTGACTTTGTTGTTATTAGCTGCCATTAAGTCAGCTTTAATTTATGGCAACCCTTCAAAACACCCTGTCATCAGCAGCCCTGCTCAGGTCCTGGAGACTCAGGGCTACAGCTCCCTTAATTGAGGCCATTTCTGCACTACACTCTTATAGCGCGATTATTCCACTTTCAACATCCTATGGAATCCTGGGGTTTGCAGCTGGCTGGCCCCTCCCGAAACTGCAAATGCCAGGATTCCAGAGGATGTTGAAAGTAGAATCATTGCGCTATAACAGGCTAGTGCGGAAATGGCCTAAGTATTGGCAGAGATTTTAGCAGTGTTGTGAACCCATCTCTGGGTTTAAATAAGTTAAGAATAGAGCAAATCTTGCATCAAGAAGTTTCCAGAAAGAAACAGAAGTAATACAGGACTTTCACATTAGAATTCTCCATGAATGCTATGATCATAGCATCAGAGTAAGCAGGGGCCCTATGGGCCAGCAAGTCCAAACCCATGTTCAATGTAGGATCTTCAGCTAAAGTGGAGATCCTGCATTGAGCAGGTAGGCCTCCAACCTCTTTTTGAAGACACCCCACCAGCAATTGGTTTCATTGCCAAACTACTCTCTCTGTTAAGAAGTTCCTTCTAATGTTTAATTGAAATCTACTGTCCCGTAACTTAAACCCATTAGACTAAGTTCTACCCTCTGAGGTAGCAGAGAACAAGCCTGCACCCTCCTCAGTATGGTATTTAAAAGAAAGTCACATCATCTCTCATTAAGCTGAACACGCCCAGCTCCTCCAACGTTTCCTTGCACATTTTGTTCTCCCTACCTCTTATCATCCTTGTTACACACCTCTGAACTCACTCCAACTTGTGTATATCCTTCTTAAAATGAAAAATGAATGAAGCACTAAATACAGTACTTCAGATGAGGCCTGACCAGTGCAGAATACAGAGGGATTATTACTTCTCTTACCTTGGAAACTATGCTTCTGTTATCCTTCTGTGCTAAGGTATCATTTGCCTTCTTTGCTGCAGCATCACACTACTGTCTCATAATCAATTTATGATCAACAATAATCCAAAAGTCTTTTTCACGTGTAGTACTGCTGAGCCAAGTATCCCCCATCCTATACCTATGCATTTGGTTTTTGTGGCCCAAATGTAGAATTTTGCATTTGTTCTCTTCTGAATTTCATTTTATTAATTTCAGCCCAGTTTTCTAGTTGATCAAGGCCTTTTGAATTCTGTTCTTACCTTCCAATGTGTTAGCTATCCATCCCAGTTTTGTACAATCTGCAAATCTGATAATAGTTCCTTCCACCCCATCATATGAATCATGGACAAAAATATTGAACAGCATTGGCCACAGGAAAGAACCCTGTGGATGATTGTGGAGCTGTCCCTTAGCCAGAATGGGGATGCAAACTCTTCTTCCCAATCTTGAAGTGTGCAGGGATTGTCCCAGCATTTGCTCAGCAATCCCTACACCATTCCTTGCAACAAGCATGGGTGAAAGACTGGCAGAGGGAGTGAGTTTGGCAGCTATACAGTCAAAGTTCCCAAAATGTCTCCAGAGAGAGGACCAGACCAGCAAGTCACCTGCCCCCTTCTTGCTCCAGAGTATGAGGAGGATCCTTGCCTATGAATGGTGAAGACGCTCCAAGCAATTTTGTCAACCATCAGTCAAACTAGTAGGGGCAAGAACTTCCTCTCCATAAAGTCTGCTTCAGCTAGAAAGAGGAGGCTATCAAAGCTATCCCAGAACTGTTATAATTCTAGAGATCTTCTAGGGCAGAGCTTTCCAAACTTTTCATGTTGGTGACACACTTTTTAGACATGCATCACTTTGTGACACAGTAATTCAGTTTTACTAGCAAAACAGAGGTTAAAATAATCCCTTGTAAGAGGTACAGACACATACATAAATTGTAATAACGAAATATATGGGGACACAACATATCTCATGAAAACTTTTCATATATTTTTAAAAAGATATGTTTTATAAATAATATACATTTCCAAGATTGTTGTCATTTATGAGTAAAGATATGTAAATACGTGCAAGAATTTAAAAAATTGAATAAAACCAATAATTATCATTTTAATGAGCTGTATGAGGTTGCTAGGATGAACACAGCTTTTCAATATTTGGTGGAATATTAGATGAAGACACTCATGTTTTGCCATCAAGCATTTTTAAGCTTCCATGTTTCAGCGAGGAAAGACCCCAGTGAGGGTGGCAGCGGTGAGAAGGGCAGCCCTCCACCTGATCCTGGTCTACTGCCATCACCCTCATTGAGGAAAGACCCCAGCAAAAGCAGCAGCAGCAGCAGGCCAGGCTTGGAGGGGGGTCTTTCTCAGCCTGGGGAGGCAACACACCAACACACCTCAGGTGACACACTAACGTGCCAGGACACACCATTTGGAAAGCCCTGTTCTAGGGAATTCAGCAGAAACATTCCTTGTAACCCTAGCTTTAAAGTGGGTTGAATAACCATCACTTAGTAGGGATAAATAAGGCCCTGAGCTGTTCAAGCGTTCAATCTGGACTCGTCAGTGAGGACTCTTGTCAGGCAATCCAGTTCTTTCCTGCCTCCTCTGATACCCTGTTCTGCTTGACAATTCCTCCACAGTTCCCTAGGGATCCTTCTTAGCTCAGGACTATGAGGCTATACGTCTTACCTGCTCCATGATCCCCAGCTGCAATTAACAGCCAAGAGGAATTGAAAGGAGGACCCATAAATCTGTCAAAGATTTACAACTAGATATTTGGAGGACTGAAGAGCTCCAAGATGTCCATCCACAACTACTTGACAAATGAATTATTATTTTATTGAACTTTACTTAAGGGTTTGATTAATGGGCTGAATGGGATTATGTACAGCATGTACAAAAGGCATCATCATTTGTATCTCTTCTTGACTAACCAAGAAATTAATTAAGAAGAAATAGAAGTTCATAGAGAAAAACAGAGAATCAACATAAAAACGGACAGACTGGAGGACCCAAGAAGAAGTTTTTCACTCTTTCAGTCAAAATAGTATCTTCTAAACCACCAAAGTCTTGATCTTCACTTACTAACCCTCCTTTGAAAACAGTAATAAAACTGACAGACTCCTGGCTCATTATGTAGCTAAAGAGTAGCAAGGGGAAAAAAAAGTCTTAGGAGCTACACAGATCCAGTTAATAAATTGGTGACTTGTGATCTATGAAGTCTGACAGAAGATTATATCAATCAGATGACTTCGATTTACTTAGTATTATGAGCTTTTTAGAGAAAAGATGTGAGACTTAGAAATATGCCAAATATACAAAAGAATGAAGAAAGGGTCCAAAGTATAATAAGAAATCTAAAACTGAATAAAACCCTGGCCATATTTGGGCTTCCAGTGGAATTTTATAAAAATGTTTGTGGGCTAAGCTTTTAAATTACTGTTCCTTCTCACCCTTCCCACCCCAGAAATGCTATATTGTGAAACACTGAAAATCGATCTGAGCATTCTCCTGGTTTGTCACCCTAGGGAGGAGGGGTGCAAATATAGAGTACTAGGGTCTGCCCCTTCATTAATCTCATTGCCCTCTGTGCACAGCTTGCGAATGAGGGTCTATTTCATACAGGATAAAGTTTACCTAAGTTATTAAAAATTATGGTTTTCCAGGAACCTAAAATTTCAAGGAAAGATGTAAAAGAATTCAAGACACCTTCTTCTGCCAGCAACCTCTATGAATAGAAGGTGATGTGACAAATGGGGGAGGGAGCAATAGTATAGAGCAAATGTGCAGAATTTCGTGTGCTGTCTACCTTTCTGAGTATGCTCTTCTAAGAGTTCTAGCACCTGCTAACCCCTTCTCCTTTTTTCTCCCTTTCTACCTTCTTCACCCCATCTTTCTTCTGAAGTGAGATTCTGTTTTGCTCTTCTCCCCACTCTGAGCTTTTCGGAATGGCTCTATGACAAACCAAAGGCAGAGTCCTCCCCCAACATTCTCACCTGCTTGAATTACACTCCAGACTTTTTAAGCTAAATGGAAGTACAGATGGAAGGGCAAACTGAAGCTTGATATGCAGGAGACTATGACGGCTTGGCTGGCTGACGTTCACACCCCTGAGCAAATATGCCATACATCGCGGGAAGCACCCTTGCGGTTGACATAGCTTGACTAGGACTGGCAGTGCACAGTGACAGTTGCCATAAGGCAGAAAAGATATTGCTGGCAGTTTGCCCTACAAGGGCGGCACTAGAATGGCAACTATTCTTTCTCTGCACTATTTTTGCTCAGCCAACGTTACTGAAGACTAGGAAATTTTCCTGATGCCGCACAAAATGTTGTTGATTATTTCATCTTGACAATTCTTTATTGCTTTAAATTACAGTAGGGAAAATAAGATAGAAGATGTGCTTTAAATTACAATATAAAATGTATTATTTTAAATATTATATTAATCTTTATATTACAGTATAGAGAAAACTATGTTGTCTACATGTAATTAAGATGTATGGCACAATGACCGGTTTGATCCCACCAAGAAAGGGCACACATTGCTTTCAGACAGCTTAGGCTGCTATGCTCTCCTGAAGAATGTCACTCAGTAAGTGTTCAAGAGGTATGTAAAGAAGTTGGTGGATTAAGTCGAAACCCTTACTAAGGTCTTCACTTTGGTCTTATTAGATGCATGCTTGGTTTGGTGACTCCAGTTAGGCATGTGGACTTGGGCAGTATGGCAGGCAGGAAAGCAAACATTTCAAATTATAGTATAGACAGAGGGCATTGACAGCAAGTATATTAAATATGGCATAGTCAGAAGCAATATTCAGTGGGGCCTTAGTATCCACTAGGATTTGGATCCAGGACCCCTTATGGATACCAAAATTTGTAAATGCTCATGTCCCATTACTACAATGGTGTAGTAAAGCGGCATCCCTCATATAAAATGGCAAAGTCAAAATTTGCTTTTTGGATTTTTAAAAAATATTTCTTTTGAAATATTTTCAAGCCGTGGTTGGTTGAATTCTTGAATACAGAATCCATGGATATCGATGTCCAACTGTACAGTCAATCACCCATGTTTTATCTTTGGGAGGCACTTGGTTAATTGTTCCAAAACAGCACTTGCCATTAGTAATCAGAATAGATGTATTTTAATGCATTTGCAGATGGCCATGCTCATCTAAAACTGCACAGAGCATTAATATTGCTTGTCATTTTCTTAAATGTATTAAGATAATAAACAGACATCCTTTGGTGAAGCTATAAATAAATGAGGAAAGGGAACAACAAATTATTCTTCATTTAGGAGCTTGTCGGGACATCCCCTGCCTGTTCTTTTGTCTGCAGTAACTATCAA
This sequence comes from Ctenosaura bakeri, assembly GCA_948474755.1. Lineage (NCBI taxonomy): Eukaryota > Metazoa > Chordata > Lepidosauria > Squamata > Iguanidae > Ctenosaura > Ctenosaura bakeri. The sequence continues at coordinate 485,632 of CAOLHI010000727.1, forward strand.
ACCATTACCTGTGTAATGATTGCCATCTGTTTCATTCCTCATTACTATTCTTTGAACTTTCCTACAAAGATTATTCTGAAGGATTTTAGGTTTTATCTACGTAGTCTTGATGGATTATATGTTCATTTTGGGGTAGCTCTTGCACCGTTGTAGAGATGCCATTGTCATGCACTCAGAATTTGTCCCTGCAAGGCATGTTGTGCTAGTAGAGAGCTTCCCTTGCAATTGCGAATCTTCTTAGAGTATGGATGAAATTTACATCTAAAAAGCCAGTTCATTATAACCGTAAAGCTTGATTATCCCACTATATTGAAAACTGACCATTTTATTGCCATGTCTCAAAGGCTACCTCCACCATTCCATTTCCTCAGCATACTGCATAACACCTATGGAAACATGCATTGTGGAACTGTTAAGTGCAATTCTTAAAAAGCATTACAAGAAAGCTCTACTCACGCTGTGGATACATATAAATCATCCTCACTCCATCTCCACTTTCCTTCTCTTTCGACATCAGTCATACCTAACCAGTGTGTCAAATCATTGAAGTTATGCATCACAAAATTCTGCAAAATAATCAGAAGAATAATCAGACATTATGAATCATACCTCTTCAAGTTGCAGTCCCAAAAATCTATTAGTCAGTAAATCTCACCAAACTCACTTATCATTAAAGATGTTTAGGATTGTAACATGTAGTGAGTTCAGCCTCTGCCACTAGGCAAATGGGTTCTGGAGTTCTTATTAACTTTAGGGCCAAACATTAGCAGCTATCTGGTGGCATGAAAGGGTTTATTTGTATTACTGACATTGCTGGATACTTTTCACATCCATTTTGCAGTCTGAGGCTCTGAAAATTTATGAAGGTTGAGAATGGACTGGGGAAGTGATTTGTTGCCTGCTTATACAGTTCTCATAGCTATTGAGGGGAGCTGAGTCACACCTGTATATTTTGAGTTTCTATGTTTGCTTCTGCACTACATAACCCTTGGGAGCCCATCCGCCCTTAGCCTTGGCCTGGGGTGCAAACCCCAACACAGACTCCCCATATATCCAGGAATGGAGAATTTGATGACTAGCTGAGGAACAGTCTGTGTAGGATTTGTTTGGGCTCCCGTTCTGCCACTGGCTATGAGGGAATGCTGGATTCCATCAGCAAAAGGGTTAGAATACTTCTCTGCTGTCTACCATCTGCTGCATTATTTACCACCAACAAAGCTTATGCTATAGCAACTGAACTGCTCTGAAAGAGCTCTTGAGGTGCCTGGAACTACACCCAGTTCTGCCACAGGACACACTGGTAGGCACACTGAATAGATATTTGAAATAAAGGATATGCTCCTTGCAACCAGATGACACTACTCAGTGACATCTACTTATCTTAACGTTTTGAATTCATTTTGGCAATCGTTATAAACTGCCCAATAAAGAACAGTGTCTTTTTAAAATATGACTGGTGTAAATATGAAATCTAAAACTGCATAAAACCAGAATAAGAACGACAGAGAATGGTGTAGGGACAAATGATCTAAAAAGCACCAGAATTTTTTCAACTTTAAAAGGCTTGGGATTGATTGATTGATTGATGAAAAAAGGTATTCACTTGTTAGAGAGTCAAGGTGATGTAGTGGTTTAAGCATTGCACTATGAGTCTGGAGACCAGGGTTTTTCATTTATGTTCAGCCATGGAAACTCACTGGGTGACTGTGGGCAAGTCACACTCTCTCAGCCTCAGAGGCAGGCAAAGGCACCCCCCCCGATCAAAACTCACCAAGAAAACTCTGTAAGAGATTCATCTCAGGGTCCTAAGTCAGAAACTACTTGAAAGCACACAACCACAACAAATTCACTTGCTACCAAAACAAACAAAAACATAGAAGACCCCTACAGCATGGGTGCCAGGCAACCTCTTTGGAGAGAGCCATTCAGAAGCAATGTCTAACTGCTGAAAAAGCCTCTCTCTGGTAATTACTTGCTGTGACTCATCTGGCCAGGTACATCGACAAGCATTCTAGAAGATAGTTTCAAGGACCAAGTAGGATATGTGTATATATTGAAGAAGGTGATCTCTCATGAAATCTGGCCCCTAAACATTCATGGTTTTCAAGGCTGACATTGGCATTTGGAAATGAACCAGAAGCCAGTGAAGATGTCATTAAAAAAGCCATATTTGTCAGTTCCATTTAACAATCTTGTTGTTTGCCTTCAAGTTGTTTCCAACTTATGGTGACCCTACTGTGGGGTTTCCTTGGCAAGATTTGTTCAGAGAGGTTTTGCCTTTTGCCTTCCTCTGAGGCTGAGAGAGTGCAACTTGCCCAAAGTCACCTAGAGGGTTTCCATGGGCAAGCAAGTATTCAAACTCTGGTCTCCAGAGTAGGAGCCCAGCACTCAAACCACTACACCATGATGGGTCTCAACAGTCTTACTGCCCCGTTTTGGATCAGTTGGTATTTCTGGACTGTCCTTAAGCCTCACATACAACAAATTATAGTAATCCAAATAGAACATAGCAAACATTCAACACAGTCTACATGTATTGCATAAATTATTTTGAATGATAAAAACAAAATATTGCAAAGCAATCCTGAGCTGAAAATGCCCCAACCCCTTTTCACAGATTCTGCAAAATCCACAGTCTACAAAAAGAGACAGAGTCATTTCAAGCTATTTTCTTGGTAGCATGCTGCTCTTATATGGTATCAACTTGGTTTGGACTTATGGGTGATCTTATGAAAGAGAGACCTCCAAAAGTTCTGTTGAGGTTTTGAAAACTTAGAGCCTTTGCTTCCTTGAAATACCAAATAACTTTGGGTGGGCAACAGGATGCCCTTTTTAATGTATTAGAAATTAAGAAAATAAATGAAATCTATTTTTCTTTCTTTGTCAGTTAAAACATTGATATCCCATTCTTCCAAAGCAAAGAGTGCCACTCAGAAACACACTCCTTTAAAACCTTTCCTCCTTAATGCATTAGTTGCCCACTCACTCCAAGCAGCAGTGGAGAGATGCAAGCCACAGCCTGGTGGCAGCTTTGCTAAGAACAACCACCTCACCCATCAAGGCAGAAGCAGAGGGACTCACCTGTTCCTCATCAGACAAAATGCTGACCAAATTTGCCTTCTGATTAATGCAGTGCGACAGAGCATCAGTCCAGTTTTCCTCCTCTGTTGAGAAGTAATAGCAGTTTTCCCCTTCCATCTTCCAATTGATGGGGCATGGAGGAGAGAACGGGAAGTTTCCCTCACCACAGATGGATGCTACAAAGCAAATGCAGCACAACACTCTATTAATGCTTGACCCTGTTTGGAGACCTCAGAATGCACAGAGGCAGCTGGCAATTCAATGTCTCAGTGGGCAAGGCATACACATCACCTGTTTTCCCAAACACTGCAGGCAATCTGCATTTGTTGCTTGGCTCCAATTTGATCCCTAAGACATACTGAACACTGCAGCCTCTTCCTGGGGCACAGCTTCATAAATATTCTGGAGTCAGTCTGGAATACAGTATTCTCCATTCTGATTTTCCCTATTGTGTCCAGGACCAGAGCCAGCACTGAGCATTTTGTTGCCCAAGGGAGAGCAGAAAAAGGTGCCTCTGAAAAAGGCATAATATCCTAAGGCATAATACTCTAAAGCTTGTTGAGATACCTGGGCTACTGAGGCAGAAGATCTTTCAAACTGCTCCTCCTCTTCCTGGTAGTTAAAATTATAATCCTATCTAGGTATCACTCTCACCAAAAGATTCCTCCATTCATCTTGAAGTCTCTGGGGTGAACACCTAGGTCTTCACATCTAGTAACCCATTCAGAATAGGCTAGATGAAGTCCTAATTATTTCCATTTATTTGTTCAAACTCAAAATTACTTGGTGGATAGCATACAGACTATGAGGAAGCAAACATTCAAATGTAGAAGTCAATGTTCCTACCGGTAATCCCCTTCCTGCTCCCACTTTCTTACTTTAGCCCTGTTGTGGGTAAGAAAGGAAGCCTGAGACTGCTTGCAGGTTTCTTGCTGACACTCAGAGTAAACTCTGGGCAGAACTGGGTCCTTCCAGTCCTTTGCTACTATACTCTTCAGGACAGGTAGTCTCAGGACTCTGGAAGGAAGAGTCCTGAGGAATGCTCCCTGCTTCTTTTGCCCTCCTAATCATCCTCCCTCTTTATTAATACTTTGCTAGGTGTCTCTCTCTTTGCTAGGTTTCTCCCTCTTCAGGGAGATCAAACCTGAATGAAAACAGGTCAAATATTGAACATGGCCACTGGTTTCAGCCTCACGTGTGATGTCCTGAAGTTCACTGATGTTGTTGCTTACAGTCCTTTCCATAATCTTTTGTGGTGCTTGACTGTAATCCAGATCCTTCCACACTGAAAGAAAAATCAAAAATGCTCACATACGGCAGTGAGCTAGGGTTCTCAGGTTACCCCTGGGGCTGCATCATAATCCTGCTGTCAGTTAACTGGTGAAAAAAGGGGTTCCAGCTGTCCACAGTGAGGATGAAAGAGTGAAGCCTTCAGCAGCATATATGCAGACTTTTTTCCCACTAAAGCTCTAAGCTACCTTAATATGAACCATTCTCACTGAAAAAAAACCCCAGAAGATTCAGATCTGTGAATGGGGTAAATAGGTTTGGATCAATGGAACCCAGCTGCCAGTAAGTGTAGAGTGATTGCCTCTTTCTGGACATAATGACATCCTGTTCTGTTTCCTTTCTGTATATTCAGGACCAGCCTTATAAGAATCTGAAATGGGGTGTATGCCTCAGGCAAACAGATGCTAGGGAGGGCACCACAGCATTCCTGCATTGTTACCATGCCATACACCCTCACTCCATGATATGGTATAATTGGCAAATATCATTTAACTGACATGAAATATAAATTATATACTGCTATGGCTGAAAAGCCATGCTGGCAAAGAGGATTGGCTGAACACGTGCAAAAGTATCAGTTCGGTACTAGTGAGCTTGCAATAATTCCCTCAACAACTCAACCCTCAAAAACAATAGCATCTGAAACTGCTTCAACAGAGCAACTGGCTGTATTCAACCTGTTCCCTCTTCCTGCCGAAATTCTCCTTTGTTTCCTCACCTGCCCAGCCTTTAAGGAGCTATCACGATTCCCATCAGTGCTTTGTCACCTAATGCTAAGCCCATTCTGGATCCCATTGTTTGCTCTGCCAGAGAACCATTAACACCTTCCACCTAAAAGTGGACATAAGGTATTTAAACCCTGGCTCTGAGCCAAACAACTTGTAGTACTCTGGACATATGTGGTCACTCTGCTCAGATTACCATTCTAGTACTACCCTTGGACTCTTAGCCTGAGCTACATCACTTCACCTCTTCTCTTCAGGATAGGTAAATATCATCTACTTCGCCCTAACTTTTCGCTATCCAATTTTCCTTCTTTTCCTTTGGTTAGCCCTGTGTGGTTGTGAGACTGCTTGGATCTTGTGCATGATTGTGATATTCCCCAATAAAACATTATTTTAATCTCCAACTGGTGTCCCTGCATTAGTACCAGCATACACAGATGGAAGATGCTGTAAAGTTACTTCCTCCTCGCAAGCCTCCCATTCTACACAGGCACTGGCACTATGGGTGGACCTCTGAGCCACCCATCTTTTGAGGTAACAGCTCCAGCATTCCACACTTGGCAGCATGGTCTGAGAAGGGTAAGATCAACACTAAATTGCTCTATGTCCATAATGTTATTATTCTCTTCATACTAAAGGAAATATTTATTGATCTGATATTTGGACAAGAAAAAAAAATGACACTCCTAAGCAGTATGAGTCTGTCAATGGCTTATCCTTTATACCTCTTAACAAACCCCTATTGCCTGTCCTAACCTATTTCTTAGAGTAGAATAGGATAATTACATGTATGCCACATTGTTTCAGATCAACGTGATGACAGATGACACATGCAGGGTTTTTGCTTGTTTGTATTAGTTATAGTTTGTATGTTTATCCTATTTGGAAAAACTCAGGCTTAAAATTAAAATTCATGATCATTTTTGTCTGGATTGCTTCTGGTTTGTTCATGACTCAGGCAGCAAAAGGTCTTTAGTCCCTCCTGCTCCAGTCACAAGCCACTCAGCCTCAAATGCATATCACAAATGAAACTCATGGTTTAACCATACGCATGCCCACCCACTAGACAGATGTGCAATGGTAGACCATGACCCATTCTATGCGAGTTGCTGTTAACTCAGTGGAAAGGACTAAAACGTTATATCAGGGAGACCAATCCGTGCCACCCTCTGTGAAGCAAGTGGTGTTTTTTTTTAAGAGCTAAAGAGAACTGCTTGTATTAAAGAGTTTTAAAGTTGCTTGTGTTGACTGGTTTGACCTCACAATGAACATGCCTTAGTTACATCCTGTCTGGATTAATGTAATGTGTCCTACAGGGCCCTGACTTTGAAAAATGTTTTAAAACTTTAGGTGGTCCAAATAGATGCAGCCAGACTCTTTACTGGGGCTAGTTATAAGGAGCAAAGAAAGCCTTTGTTACCATAGCTCTGTTAGTCCATGCTGATGCTAGTTCTGATGCATAAAGCCCTATAAGGCTCAGGCCCACATTTTCTGAAAGACTATTTTCTTCTAGATGAGCCTGCCCACGTTTTGTGATCTTCAAGGGAGATCCTCCTCTCTGGCCATTTCTGCACTACACTCTTATAGCGTGATTATTCCACTTTCAACATCCTCTGGAATCCTGAGGTTTGCAATTTAGGGAGGGGCTGCCCATGCTATAAGAGTGTAGTGTGGAAATGGCCTTTGTCTTACCACTTTCACAGGTAAATCTGTTAGGAACACAGGAAAGGGCCTTCTCAGCAGTTAGTCCCAAAGGCTGGAACTCCCTTCCCAGAGAGGCTATACTGGCCATTTCTGTGCTGTCCTTCCAGTTGCAGATAGCAATTTTTTTTTCCTTACAAAAGACCTTTGGGAAATGTTTATGGAGAATGACTTTTAAGAGTGCAGTGTGTTGTTGATGCTTGTTGCTTTTTAATAGGTATGCTTGGAAATTGCTTTTAATTCTATCGATAGTCTAATTTATTTAAAGTATGATTTTAGTATTTATTGTTGTTAGTATCTCTTTTCTGTAAGCCGCTTTGAGCTTGAAAATGATGGAATATAACTAAATTGTAGCAGTAGTAAATAAATAAATAAATAAATACATACATACATACATACATACATACATACATACGTACAATAGCGCTTACCTCTCATGAGCATCTCTGAATAGTTCAGGTTTAGGGCCCGTAGTTCCTCTGACATTGCTGAATCTGAAGAAGGAAAATGAAACAAAGACAAGTTTTTCTTACTCTTTCCTGGGCTGCCAAAGTGAGCCTTGCTTTGAACCACAGTTTCTTTGTGGGTCATCCAATGGCCTTCACCCCTATGCCAAAGAGACTTCGTAAGATCTTTATAGTAAGAGTAGCAACTGAATCAGTGGAAAATGGCAGAGGATGAAGACATAGTTGAGCGCTGTTTCTTTCTCAGAAACTTGGAAGACATAGTATCTGACAGTAGACGGTCTAAAAATTTTCAATGCAAAATATAATGAGATTATTTTCAGGAATCCAGTATTTTTATAATGTCATTTAGAAACAGCTGTCAGAGCAGTGTCTTTTACAGCTGTCAAATGGGAGCCACAAATTTAGGAGCAGAGTCAGCGGGCAAAGCTGAGTAGGTCAAATCCCAGGCTGAACAGGAAGAATGGATAGCCTTTCCTGCCAAGGACAGCCTATGGCCAGATCAGGGACAAACTCAAACTGACAGTTTTTCTGTCCTTCTGTCTATCTGTATTTCCTTCCAAATACTTATACACCACTCCTACCTAAAGATGTCATATTATTATGCAGCAATAATGTACAGTGTACATAATGAAAATACATTGAAACAAATTGTAGCTTGGATTACACAGAGAAGGCTTACACATATAGGTATGTTTTCAACATATGATTAAACTAAAATGGTGGGAGTATGTTGCCTTAGGCACTGGTAGCTCATCATACAGAGTGTTATGCACAGTAAAATGCAGAGAGTTAGTTCTGATTGCTCCAGGTCCTCCTGACAATGCCAGTGGAACTGGTTCAGTTCTGACTGAAGGGGCTCACTTACATTTTATCAGGAACATAGATAAGAGACCTGCCCACATCACAAAGCATATGGCCATCAGGACATAAAGAATGAATACATGAAGTCTTCTTTGGTCTTTTCCTTGTGTAGACTCAGTGGTGGAAAGAACTGTGGAGAAGAAGATTGGTGGAAGGATTTCATTTGGAACAAATGAAGCATTTATAAGGATGAACAGATTGTTAGAACTGAAAGATAAAGAACATAAAGATGAAGAAGATAATAATGTTCATTTTTTAGATAAACAAAAACATTTCTAGAAATGGTCCTTGGTTTCTCAGTCTCCCTGTCCACTTTGTAATAAGGTTCTCAAATAATTAGGGCCAGTATCCAGCCCTATCATTCTGTCCATAAAAGGAGCTTATGTGGCTGCAATTAGGATGGATGCAATTCTGCTTCCTCTCACAACACCCCATGCACCCTAAAAACCTTTAAAAGCAACAGCAGAGGGCTGGGAAACTCTCCAGACCATGTTTTCATCACTTGAATAGGCTGTAAGGTAGTGGGGTGGGGAACATTATTGCGACATCACATAAGATTTGGGCCTTTTTCACAAAAATGTAGTGCTGAAAATTATACAGCAAAATTTAAAGTACCACAAAGGATTTAGAAAGTACTCTAAGAAAAAGAAGTCAATCATTTTGTACAATCCCAGGCCTAGGGTATCCAGTGAAACTCACAATTGGACAAATCAACAGATATGAACCTGTGCTGAACAGTCACAAGCGTTGGTGACAACCCACAGATAAGCCCTGGGTCTCGGTTTCTTCTGTTTCAATATGTGGTCATCTAGAGTATAGAGAGACTGAAAAAGATTTGGATTTCCTGCCATAAATCACCAACAGTTTCTTGTCAACAATGAAGGAGCGTTCCCCTTTCTAAATCAGGCTGTTGGAATCCCCCATCTGTAGTAACTCAGATGTACATCTGTCCTTTATCTATGCAGTTCACCTTTGTGTGTAGGACTTGGGCTGTGACAGCTGACTATACCAATCTAACAAACTGTGCAAGTTCTCATTTTGCAACTAGCTCCCATTTGTGGACTGTGGATTGTAGTTTAAAAAGAAAGAATGAAAAGGAAATCCAAGCTTGAAATCTACCCACACCTCTTTTTGGCACAACCTGAGGAAAGAAGCTGTAGTTTAGGAAGAAAAGACATGCTGACTATAACGAGTAGTACAGGGATGAGAATCAGAAACAAAGGAAGCAATATTCCCAGACTAATTGAGCAATGGGCAGGGTTGTCAAGTAAAATCAGGCATAGGATTTTTATCCCTTTAATAGTTACAGTTAGCCCTTCGCATTTGCTAGGATTAGGGGGACAGGACCCTTGCAAAAGTGGAAAAATCACAAATATCTAAAGGTGTGCACATGTCTGTGGGAAGGTTGCTGAGGCATGGTGGGGAAAGTAGGCACCCAGGGTCAAAAGCAGGCCAGGAAAGGGAAAGGGAAAGGGAAAGGGGGTGGGCCAGCATGGTGGCCTCATACTTCCTCTCACTTGCCCATCTTGCTCCTTGGGTGTGGGGGAGCAGTGGGAGAGGGTTTGTGGTGCTAAGAAATCAGGCTGTGAGCCATCCTTAAGTCGCCAGGCAGTGGCTGATGGAGGAGGAGGAGGAGGACCAGAGGTAGGCTTTCAAAAGGCTGGAAAGGTAAGGTTGCCTCTGAAAAGAAGCACCTGAGGTGGGGGGCAGGAGTTGGAGAATTTTGCAAATAATCAAATCTGTCAAATTCAAACTCAGAGATGTGGAGGGCCGACTGTATTTATGAGGAAGGTGTTGCTTGCGCATGGAACACATGAGAGGGGCTTCTGAGTGGCTGTTCCCAGGCTTCAAAACACCCTTCTTTCGTCTGGCAACCCTAACACTGGGGCTTTAGGACCATGGGGTTTACAGGACTGAAACATTAGAGGAATAATACATTGCCTGGAATTAGGCATGAGCCAACCAAACCCTTGAGTACTTGGCAAAGATTCAAAATTCGCAAATCCAAATCCCTGCACTAAAATAGGCAAACCGAATCTTTTGAATCCACCAACCAAATAGTTTGTTGGAGACCAGGACACCTGAAAACCTGGGAGACTGGGATGCTCGAAAACATGGGAGACCAGACACACAAGGGGAATTGGCAAGTAGGTTATTTTTTCCCTTGAAGTAATAATGGCTTTTGCTAACAATTTCAGAAATTACATCTGGGGTTGTATTCTAATATATTTAAACTGAACATCTAATATTTAAGTTCAGCACTATTTTCTGTGCTGAAAATCAATGACATGTGTAAATGCTGGGGTCAGTGGGTCTGACGCCTATCAGAAGTAGTGCAGCAGAGGGCAAGGTCACACAATCTCATCCAGTGATTGCCACATGGAGGCCAGTGTACCTCCTTCCATAAGACCAGTGCCTGGTTGTAAACCTATAGATAGAATAGGATGAGAAGTGAAATGTCTGTCATGGTTTCTCATGAGCCACATGACAAAGCACATGTAGCAGAAAGGAAAAATTGTTTTTAAAAATTGGTGCCTCAAGGGCCCACCAAAGGCCTGACTGGCTGGAAGGTACAGTCTTCTTGAGATTGCAAGGACAGCTGAAAGATTCCTTTGCACAGCTCCCTTGCAAAGCTCTTTCAGACACAATTCTGGGGTTTGTAGTTTTACAAGGTGTCACAGCCTTCTCTGGCAAAGTGTGCTGGTGCATCATCCAACTACAAATATCAGGATGCCATAAGGAGCTATGCAAAGAAAATCCAGTTTTGACCTGGTTTATCTCTGTACTGTAGTATGTGGCCCTGTTTACACAGGCAGGAAAATGTGGGATTAATCCACATTTTTCTGCCTGTGTAGAAAGGGCCTTCATGTCATTCTCAGTCTGGGGAGATCCTGAGGCAAAACTATGACAATTGTCCTGGCCAGATTTCTTCAGAGGGAGGTTTACCTTTGCCTGGGCTTTTGCTAAGGCTGAAAAAGTGTGTCTTGCCCAAGCTTATTCTTCTTTCCCTTGCTTTCTAAACCCTTTTTTAAAAAAAAGGGTTTGAAAGATTCGAGATTCGTGAGATTCATGGATTCCCAGAACCTTCCAGGGATTTGGATCCAGATTCAGATTTGGAAAATTCTGGATTCGTCCCATCCCTACCCAGAATGGAGTAACCACTGCTCATCCAGGGCTCATCCAGACTGATTAAAAAGACCAGAAAGCCCTAGATTTCATTTCTGTTCTTTCCAATTTTATTCTGGAGATCCATACACGTTTTGTTATCCCAGAATACTTTCTGTCAGTTCCTGGTACAATCAGAACCTTTTTATACCAACTCCCCAAGTCAGTTTAGTTTAACCCAGTATAAAATTGGAAAGGACAGGAACAAAATCTGGGACTTTTCAATTAGACTGGATGCAACCAAAGTTGAGAAATGCTGTGATTTTAACTGGGACAATTTTGCATCCTTTGGAGACCAGGTTATCTCAGTGATTATCCAACTTCCAAATATCTCTGTACAGCCATGACTGTGCTCTCTCCCATCAGCAGCTAAATGGAGGTGCATGCTAGCAATTGAAACTGGAACCTTCTGCATGCAAGGCATGTGCCCTTTTCATAAACTATATGGCCTCTTATCCATGGGGCAGTGTAAACTATATCAGTTTCCAAGTTTACCATTCTTTGTGCTGGAGTGTGAATGGCCTGGTTTTGTGTGAATTTGGGTTGATCTCTTTTGAGCTTCCTTGTTCCAAGTAGTGCACAGAATAGTAGATGTAATAGCTGAAAGACACACTGAAATATCAATGAGTTTTTAAATTGTGTAAAAGCTAGGGAAGGATATCTAAAGTAGCTACTTGAAAATACATTAATATTTAAAGATTAAATGCCTGAATTAATATGACTGGACTTATGTGGCAGACCTCAGCAAGGATGAGATTCTTGAACAATATACAAAGCCCAAATTTCTGTGCTCAGATAACTCCTTTGGGAATGAAAACAGATGCTCTGAGAGATTTAGAAGGCTAGACTCAATTTAAAAACTCAGGGAAAGAGCTTTCTTTTTAAAAGTGAAAAGCGGAGAGGAATTTGCCAGCTTGCCTTTATAAGAATTATGTTAACATTTCCTGGGGAAACAAACAGGCTCTGGGAAGACAGTCAACTTTTTCTTTTCAAGTATGGTGAGCACTGCACAAGCAGATAGCTCTGGGCAGCAGGTTGCATAAACAGCAGCTGGGGTTGTTAAAAGGCACTACCATCCAGAAAAGCTTGCAGGATTGGCTTGTGCTTTGTTAACCTGAAATAGGCTATGCTGCTTGCACTGGTATGTCAATAAAGGATTAACTTTAATAGAGGAAGGACATTTTAAAAACTTTTAAGTTACATTATGTTGCTTGATAAATAAAAGTCAAACTAGATGTGTTTTTAAGCACATGTTTTAAGTGCATGCTTGCAACTGGGCACACTCTTTTTGGAAACATACCAGTCTTAGTGCCCTGATTTGGATTAGGACTGCTTCAGTTTCCTGCTAGACACCCTCCTTCAGCTGCTATTTGTCCTGTATTTAAAACAAGGACAAGCAGCAACTTTGCAGGTTGTAGTGAAGATCTTCAGTGGAAAAGAGTGCAATAGGATTTAACTTCACACAGAGCGGCCCCGTATTACAAATGACATGTCTGCTCCAAGTACGCAACCTGAGCATGAAGTCAAATTTACTTTGGCTGCAAATAGTGAGTGAGAGAGAGAGTGAGGGAGAGAGAGAGAGAGAGATTGTAATACTGACCCTGAAGATTTTGTGGATGTCTTACCACAAAATCTTCAGGGTCAGTATTGCAATTGATTTGAACTACTCCTCAAATCAAGTAAATAAAACCACAATAGCCAGAACCTGGTTGGACCATTATGCTAGTGTCTATTTTTTCTAACGTTGTGTATCCAGTATCTCCTTACACAAATGGTTTACTCTGCTGCACAATGCTTGCCATCTGGCACCTAAACACAGCTCCATCCTCAATCCCAACAGCTACTGAATGGTTATAGGGTATATAAGGAAAACTCTCTCAAACTGCCACTGAGCTGGTCGCTTTCACTTTCACTTTCTGGCAGCCTGAACTCCACATAAATATGCCTGTAGAAGTTCAACACCCCATCAGTTTTTATATATTTAAATATTGGTCAATAAAGTAATCTCAATACATCCCATTTTATGGCATTTTCTTCCACAAGATGTGTTGATGCCCACTAGCTTAGATAATCTTAAAAGGGGATTGGACACTTCCGTTCATTCATTTATGGAAGACAATTATATCACGCGCTGTTTAGCCGTGGTGGCTAACATGAAAGCTACCTGGTCTCGTTTGCTAGAGACAGGATCCTATGAAGCTTTCTTAATGGCTCAGTTCATAAGTTTTAACATACTGTAATGAGTGAGCCATAGATTACTATTGCAGGTCCAGCACTTCAAGACTGATACAGTCAGTGAAAAGACTAATATAGTGAGTGCACACACATTAAACAAAACTAGAGACATTTTCATACCATTCTGCTTGTCCATGTCTTCTCTTTCTTTCACAGGTGGCGGCACTTCCTGATATTCAGCAATCTTTGCAGTTATAAACCCTCCATCATCATAATCGTCATCCTCATCCAGACAGCTGGGTGAACCTAAACAGAAGAAAAGTGACACTGGCTCAGAAGACAGAACAAAATCACTCATATAAATGGACGATTGTGAAATTTTAAAATATTCTTTTTTAAGTCAAACAAGATAATTTTAAATCCAACGTAACTCCCTCAGAAAATCTGGATTCCTGCTGACAAAATCTGGCCAGGCCTGTCCTTGAATACCGTTCTACAGTTCTGTCATTCTGCCTTCCTGTGATGCCCAGTTGTATAATCTCTTCAGAGGGTAGAGCAGATCTTGGCGTGTTAGAAAAGAATTAGTTGCCTGTTTCATTATGATAGTTATCCAACAGGTCATTTGCTTGTTACTGTGGTCCAAAAAGGTAACTTGTGGAGTTACTCCCTAATAACTTGTTAGTGTTACTATTGTGCCACTGAAACATACAGAAAAGTGCTCTCTAGTTCCCCTAAGTGGCCAGTTCAGATGCTGCACCTTTTACAAAGCAATTTTCCCCAAGCATTCTTCCCACTCCCACTGCATGCTTTGGAGCACAGCCCCCTAACACGATCCAGTTAGAGACAGGATTTCCATCTTTTTAGAATAGATAGTTGCTAAGTTTTCAGAGTCTCATGATTTTTGAACAATGTGCAGTTTTGCTCAGCCAGCCCAGGAAAACAGCCTTGCCCATTCCCTGCTCACTTTACTACTTCTCTTTCTAGCAGCTTCAACAGCAATCTCTTTCATTTGATAGAATGGAGGAAGGGTTTTTAAAGTTTTTTTTTTAATTCAATTAACCTGATTCTCTAGTGCAGGTCATGTTTTCACCTTGTCTCTTCTCTTTCTTTTCTTCTTCCTTTCTCTTTTCCTCTTTCCCTCCTTCTCATTGGCTGCCTTCCTCCTCTTCCTTACTAGGAGCACAACACTTGGCAAAGGAGCAGGAGGACAGAGCCATCTGTGTGACCCTTCCTCTGCTCCTTCCCATTCCCCAGAATGAATCAAAACACAGCAAGTAACAAGGAACAGGCAGAAACCCTGCTACATTACATTGAAAAGTAGTGAATTACAGCCCTGACTGTTACATGGGGAGGGGGGAAGTAACACCACTCCTGGTTCTTTAGGAAAACCAGATCTTCCTTGCAGTTCTTCCTTAGAACAAGAGAAGCATTTTGTCCACTGTAACAACTGAGATCTAATCAGTAGTAAGCTTCTGTGTCCACAAAAGCCTTTTGTCTTTATTCCCAGGATTCATTAACCAGGAGTTGTTTCACACTACAGTACTACAGAGCTCCAATTGCACTTTCAGCTGCCGTGGTTCCATCCTGTGACTGGCCTTCAGAATGCTCAGCCAGGGAGCTCCTCTGGCGCCTCTGATCAAACTACAAACCCGGGATCCCACAGGGTGCAGTTGTGGCAGTTCAAGCAGAATCATAGTGCTCTAACTGGGTAATGTGAAAGTTCGTCCCACCTTAATACTTAGGATTCATCAGCTTTATTAGGGATATGACAACTTCTCCTTCAAAAGGCAGAAATATAAAAGATAAGAAACTTTGTTGAGTTGAATCATTTGGGTAAAACTGTAATCAACTGAAGGATAGGCAGCTCCAGTGTTCCTCCAATCTGGAATTACTGTACTATATATCAATCAGCAAGTGACCCAGGAGTCAGGTGGCTGGAGTGGAAGAACTGTCAGATAGTTAATCCTGTCCAGGTCAGTCACAGATTATCCAGACAGATGAAGAGAGAAACAAAGGAGTAGTCACAGCCGGTGCAGAAGTCATTGCATGGCCAGGGGCGACAGTCTCCTAGCAAAGAAAACACAACAACCTTCAACTGGAGAAAGAAAGGCCACAACTTTATTGGTTACAAGCATGGACAAGGTTGGTGTAAGCATGGGCATGGATCGGGGCATCGATCAACCTGCCTGTTAACTGATGAACCCAACTGTCTGGTCCATAACCAGATGGCACGTAGCCAACTGCAGTCCTACTGCCACCAGGGGGTGCCCACTGCGTGCCCACTCAAGCTGGGCAGCTCACCACACCCCCTGACCCCAACAGGGACCTGACCTAGCATGTGGCAAAGGTACCCGCTATCCCGGATCCACTGACCATGCGACCACCAAAGAGGCAGGCAGGCCACCCTGCCTGCCTTCTGCCAACCTTATCCCTGCTGCCATTAAAGTCAGGATACCAATGTCTTCCCCTGCCCCAACAGGGATGGGAGTGCCTGGCGCCATTCACTGCCCAGCAGTATCCTGTCTGCAGCGCATGGGCCCGATGAGCCCCAGCTCAGGTCGGACGTAGCCTGCAAATGCTCCAGATTTCCACCTCTCGATCCTCTTGATGATCGTGGCAGGGAAGCCACAGGCGGCCGCTTCCATGGCTGCTCCAATGTGGAAGGAGTGGCTCCTGAACTCAGAGGACAGGAGCCCAGCATGACATAGAGCTGCCTGCAGGACTGCGACAAACTGAAACCTGGAAAAGCAAGGAGTGATCCTGGTGAATGAGCAGGGGGCTGGTGCCAGCAGGCCACTTCTTGAGGAACTTCCGTATCACCCAGACAGGGCAAAACTCCTCCCCGTGCCAAGGCTGCAGGTGGATGAGGGCGCCCTTGGCTTGCTGGTCCAACTTGGACCGCCTGACCCATAATATCACCTTGTCTCCTGAGAAGGAGATGTCTTCCACCCGCAAAGCCTTGTCGGACATGTCCCTTCTGGATCCGGTCACCAGCTCCCCAATGCATAAGGCCCCGAAGAAGGCCACCACAAAGGCCATCTGGAATAGTCTGGCCTCGAATTGCAAAACACAGATGGCTGGAAGTTGCTGGGTTATCCTCTTTAGTAGATGGAAAGACAAAGGCCTCCTGTCATCCTTCACCTGTGGCTGCATCCACCTCCAACCGTCACCTGTCTTCCTAACAATGAAGCCAGCACACGGGTCAGGAGGTCTGTTGGCCTTGCTGAAGAAGGAAATCCCTGCTGTCATGGAGTGCAGTGCCATGCTGCTATCCTTCAGATGAGCCAGGAAATGCAGCACCTGCATCTCAGGAACCAGCCATTCATCAGCGTAGCCTGCCAAGGCTCGGAAGCTCTGAAACCTATGAAATGCCTTGAGGTAGGCCCTGCACATTGCTGGAGCTATGGAATGCATAACTCCTTGGATTATGGAGTGTTCCCAAGTTGCCACAGATCCTCCAGGAACAGCTCTGGCATGAGATTTGCTGCTGGCACCAGCAATTGAAACCTGTCCTCCTGGAAGTGAGACAGAGAGACTGCAATCCTGTTATCTAAGCCTGGAACATAATGAGCTGAGAAGGATATGTTAGCAGCTAAACACTCTAGTACAAGCACCTGACCAGATCCATGACCCAGCTAGACTTAGAAGACTGCCTGTTGATGACTGCCACCACCGCCTTGTTGTTGCACCAGAAACAAACTCTCTTGTTGCAAAAACAGTCTATCCAAATGCAGACAGCAATGAGGATAGGGAAAAATTCCAAGAAGGTGAGATCCCTGAGTATCCCTTCCTGCCCCCAGTGGGATGGCCACCAAGCCATGCACCAGTGGCCTTGAAAATAGACCCCAAAACCCAAGCTCCCTGCTGCATTAGACTGGACTTGAAGCCCAGCACCCAGCTCCACAGCCTCCTGCCACACCAATACGCCATTAAAGTTGTCTAAAAAACTGAGCCAAACCTTTAGGTCTTCCTTGATGCCTTGTGTGATGCAAATGCGGTGATGCAGAGCCTGGACCCCCACTGTAATCCTGGCTAGGTGTGCACAAAAGGCCCTACCCGGTGCCACCACCTTGCACATGAAATTGAGGTGCCCCAACAAAGATTGCACCTCCTCGAGGGTGGACTTCTTGCAACCCACCATCCCGCCTAACTGCTGCCACAGGGCCTGGAGCTTGTCTTGGAGCAAACAGGATACTCCCTTAATGGTGTCAAGCAGAATATTGAGGTACACCAGCGAAGTGGTAAGCCCCTTGGTCTTCTCCTGTGCCAACAGGATGCCCAGTTCCACCACTACTGCCTGAAATGTACCCAACAGCCTGGTGCAATCATCCCCACAAGCCCTACCTATCATGAGGAAATCATTAAGGTAGTGAGTGATGAAGGGGGACCCGGACCTGGAACGGACTACACACTCAATGAATGTGCTGAAAGCCTCAAAGGCTGCACAGCTGATGGAGCATCCCATTGGGGTGGCTTTGTCATAATACCATGCACCTGCAAACTTGAATTACAGTAAGCACTAGTCCTCCGGATGAACTGGGAGGAGCCCGAAGGCTGATTGGATGTCGTACTTTGCCAGGAGAGCCCTGGGACCACATGCCTGGATTAGTCTAACCACTTGATCAAAGGAGGCATACCACACCAATGAGAACTCTGGTGGAATGGCGTCATTGACTGACGCCCCTTTAGAGTAGGACAAGTGGTGGATGAGTCAAAACTCCCCAGGTGCCTTCTTGGAGGCCACTCCTAGGGGGGAGACCCTGAGGTTGGGAAAAGGGGGTACGGAAAAGGGCCCAGCTACCCTCCCAGCCCGGCACTCCTTCTCAATTTTGGCTGTGACCACATGGGGAAGCTCCCGAGCCAACTTTAAGGCTGCTGACATCAAACGCTAAGCGCGGACCAGCTGCTGGGATCCTGAAGCCATGGGAGAAGCCCTCTTGTAGGAACTTGGCAGCCTGCCGGTTGGGGTACACATCCAAAAGGGGAAGGAGCGCTGCGATACACGCGGAAGAGTGAGCCATAGACCCCCTACTGCTTAGGGGGTCTAGAGCCACTGGCATTGCCCCCATCCCACTTATCCTTGGAAGGCAAGAGAGCATGGCCAGGCCAGGGACCCGGCTCGCCTCCCCCTGGCTGGGGGCAAGAGGACGTGGGGTGTGGTCCAAGGCAGGATTCGCAGAGGTGGTCATACCTGCAGCCAGCCCTGATGCACTTCCCTTGATTGAATTCCCAACAGACCAGCTTTCTGGCATCCTTTTTCCCAGACCAATGAAAAAGCTTGGGTCCCTCAGCTCTGCCTTTGATGTGAGGACGTACAATGACCAATCATAGTTTGTCATTGATGAGGTCCCATCAAGCATGAAAGCATGATCATTCTGGGAGGCCCTCTTTCTGAAGGCAGCATCATATTTGATAGCCTTTGAGTCACCCACGAAAGTGCGTGCTTTCAGGACATTTCTGAGGTGATTGGTGAGGTGCCAGCCCCGGGCAGGATATGCTGCCTGGACCACCCCCATGAAAACCGTGTAGCTTGCCAGCCAGTTGTCAAAAGACTGCTCAACCAAGGCCAAGTTGCCCTCCCTACTACAATGTCTGTGAGATTTGGGAGCGCATCCCTCCTTGCACTCTGGCTTGAGGAGCGAGAAAAGATCAACGAAATAACCATCAAGGATGTGCTCCCTGGTCTTTTTGCTCAAATGGATCCCCGGGAGGTCCTCGTGGTACCCAAAAGTGGCCTGAGCCAGCAACTCCTCCTGCTTCCCTGATCCTGTCCAAGCAGAACTGGGGCCAAGGCGGCCCACCCCATCCCCGTGACGCCTGCGAATGGCCCATCCAGGAAGCCCAGGCACCAAGGCCATGGCCTTCCAGTAATCCTTGGGATGTGCTGCTCCCCTTCCTGATTCACCCCCAGATGTCACACTGTCAGCGTCGCTCCTGCTGTGCCTCCTGTGTCTTTTGCTCTTACCCTTATGGCTTCTGTGCCTTCTGTGGCTCACCGGGCTGACTGCTGAACTGGTAGAGCTATCTGTGCTGCTGCTGGAAGAAGAAGACTACCTCCTCCTAACCCTGGAGCCTCCCTCCTGATGCTGCTGGGAAGGCCCAGATGCCAGCTCCGCAAGAGCTACCACTGGTCTAGACTTCAGTCACTCCATTTTTTCAGCCGGTTTCTCCAGAGACTGAGTGATACCTTCCAGGACTGAATTGCCAGGAGACGAGGCTGGCTGGAGCGAAGGAACCCCCCCAGCAGCGGGGGTTGCCTTGTGGTTGGCTGAAGAATGCAATTTGACCCAGGATTTCCGGGCATGGCCTGCCTGGCCCCGGGTTCTGGGGAGGGAAGCGGTGTTTGGCGCAGCAGCTTTTTTGTGGGGCATGGCACCAGCAGGAGAAAGGCAGCCCGGACCGCGGAAGAATGAGGCTAGGCAAGATAGAGGACAGACTGAGGATAATCCGAGGGGAGACTGGAGGCGGGAGGCCAAGGGCGAGGCAGACGCCTGGCCAGACCAGCGAGGGCCAAGGCCCTGCAGCCCAGATCCAGAGAGATAGCCCCGAATGGCCACTGCATGATTTCAGCAAAAAAAAAAAAAAAAAAAATCTGGCACAGCTGACCACATGGCATGCCTTGCCCTCCAACTCCTGGCCGCGGCCCCCACTGCTGCCCCTCTACTGCCGGTACTGCTGTCGCCTACTCCCTCCTCAGTCAACATCGTCGCCATCGGTTCTGCATTGTTCCCGCTGCCGCTACTGCCACTGCCGCCCCACTGCCACCAAACACCAACTGCCGAAAGCCCTGGAGACCCACCAGGTAAGTACCCGGAGAGCGGACCTGAGTGAAGCCAGGATGCCCTCACACAGGCCCGCCCTCCTGGCCAATGAGCTCGAAGCAGGCCACTTTGAACTCATTGGCCATTGGACCGAATGTTTGTGCGTACACAATTGCACATGCCGCCATCTCCGGGCACCCCAGGAGGAACACCAAAATGGAGGACGTCACACCCCAGCCTGCAAAGGCACCGAACCTTGAGTCGTTCGTTGCTATTACAGCAAGTTAGGAGTCCAGATAAACAAAGCCAGCAAGGAGTAAAACACAGCTGTTGATTGTAGCCAGTCCAAGATCAAGAAGACACTAAAGCTGAAGAATACTGCCAGTGAGCAAGAAAGAACAGTTGTAAGCAACAAAGATGCCAGGGAGCTGCTGGGAGATTTACAGGCAGTTGTCTCAAGACACCAGGTACTTAATGAATCAGTGTCTTATATTTAACAGCTACTGGGATCGGTGTAGTCTCTCCTTATCTCTTCAGCGATCTTGCAAGGATAGTAGTATGTCCTCAGCATCTGCTCTCTCCTGCGAGGGAGTAAGCCCCTCCCAACTATCTCAGCACCCAGCTCCTTGAACCTGGACAGGTCACCATCATTGAGAGCTGTAAATTCTTGCAAATCTGACTCCTCTGTGTTTGAATCTTCTCGCTCCAGGGAAGAATTATAACAATGATCTTACTATCTTTTTGCTGTCTAAGAGTGATTTTTCCATATGGTACTTTTCTTCAGGGTGATCATGGACAGGGTGGGCTATGGGGTTGTTACCTGGGATACCCAAGGTGGTGTGGGAGGACTGATCACTTGTATTTGTGAAGCACTGCAACATTACTTTTGTGGGTGTTGAGCATACTTGGTTTTCCAGTGACCAGACCATGCAGGTTTAAGTCTCAATTTGAGTAGACCTCTGAATTAAATATTTGACTTACAATTCAGCAGTTGATTCAGGGCATTTAACTCTGGTTAAAACTAAATCTAATGTAAACTGTTAGGTTGAAAAGCTCACAGACAGCAGTCCCCTTTATGAAAACTGGCTAAGAAGAATAGTTAACATATAACTGTATGTGTGTGTGTTTCCATTTCATTAGCAGGGAACTTATAGAAAAGATTTAGGTGGGCAAAGCACTTTCTCAAATCTGCAGTGTCTATGAATAAGGATTTCTCTGCTTTCTTGCATACTCCAGAAACTCTGATAAGTCTGATATGCTGAAACCTGAATAAGCCTGAAAGTCATTCCTTCCTATTTATATTCTAGCCCTTTCTGTAAAATATGCCCAAGTTGTCTAATAATAAAAAAGTAACATAAAAAAAAAACCAAAACAAAGTGCCAAGGCTTTGTTCCTAGGAACAAGGTCCATCACCAGTCTGATACAACCTCCAACATTTCACAGATGAAAGCCAGGACACCTCAGAGTGTGAAAAAGATGGCGAATACTATTAAAGAGAAAGGACACACAAGCTAGGAGAGGCTGCAGCACTTGGTTTTCATCTGAGCCTACCAAAACGGGCAAAATTTGGCCACTCTCCTCACTACTGAATTAAAACTACTTTTGTAATTTGAACTGAGTTTACAACAACTGAAGCAGAGGACAAAGAGGAATGTGGGAGGAGGAGAGAGAAACTGGCACATTTTAAAATCAGCTAAAAAAGTGGTACAACAGAGGATCACTCTGGCTCTAGGGCTTCCCCTCTATAAAGAACTTCCAGCTCTACTCCTCCCTGACAATTACTTGAAGAAACAGAGCAACTGCTGATGAAGTCAACTGTAATCCCCGCATTCAAGGGTCTGGTGGAGACCATACACTCAGCACTGGACACAAAGCTCACCCCTTCCACAGTAAAAGAAAAAGAAGCCACATTTTTAATAACAAAAAAGATTATATTTGCAAATTCTTGTTTGTGTTACAAAACTAAAGCAGATTGAGAAGGATTTTCTCAATGGGTGGATCTTGGATGAAGGAACAGAAGCACATCCCCAAGAGCTATAGGCCACAAGGTTCCAAAGAAGGAAAATAATACTCTAATACCATGACTAAGCCAAATATTCCCCACTCAAACCAAGTGGTTTTGCCTGCTGGTCAGCTGAGGCTCCGTTTTTTTCCTTTTAAATATTTTTTTATTGAATCTATCGACTTAAAAGCCAAAAGAGAAATAAGCTACAATCAGATACTTGGTATATCACAAAATGTTATAAATCTAATACATCTCAAATAATATTCCCTGAAAATCCTATATCCCTACTTTTAATCATCTACCAACTCCTTTCTCCACAAGTTTTGGGAGCTTCATTATTTCTTATTTTACTTCAGCATACATTCTTAATCATATATAATTAATTTTTCTACTTTCAACCTTTGGTAATTCCTTTATTTTTAACCTATATAAGTATATATGTTTTTTGCATGTTTCTTGGTGATTGTTATATCATACATAAACTGGAAATACACAACTGGAAATACACATATAATCTTAACCAGAATTTCTTATAGTGTCAAGTTTCAATAGAGATCAAGGTAAAATCTAGACTTTTGACCATATCCAATATACTTAAAGTTTTAACACTCCCACTGTAGCTAGTTCCCCCCATCGCTTTTCAGCTGCGGCTCCTAACTGGCCTCTCTCCTCTAAGAGATGAAGTCATAAAAACAGGAACTAAGAGTGAACAGTTTCTTCAGTTACTTAACTATGTAATTCCCATTCATCACTACAGCCCCTTTTAGGTCAGGCTTATCTCCATGATAGTAATCTTGTACTGGCACAGAACCAAGTATATAATAGCTGGACAAATTAATGTGCTACCTTAACTGCTACCATCACAAAAACCATTACAAACAAATATGACTGTACAATAATATCAGTCAGTTAAAAACATAGATTTAAAATGCAAGTTAAAATGCAAAGCAACAAAGATTTATCTTCACAGGTCAAAGGCTTTTGTCAATATGTTAGTTTTTACACACCAGCAGAAGGCCGTCAAGAAGAGAGCTACGTGAGGTTCCTCTCTGGGAAAAAAAAAAGTCTGACTGCAGCCTCTGAGAGGAACCAACAAATGTACATCACGTACACCATATGTTGGCATGACAGGAGGAACGGCTTCTCTGCAAGAACAGAGAGACGCTAGGGAAATCCATACAGAAGAAGGCAGTTATTCAAACAGCTTGGTTCTTAGTCATTTGAAGTTTTAGGCTGAACTATGCTCAGAAATGTATTAGCAGCCAGTCTATGAGTCACATGCCTCCTATAATTGGTCCTGGTCAACAGCCTAGTTGCAGCATTCTGAACCAATGGACCTTTTCCCAAAGAAGCCTGTTTAATTCAAAATATGATGTAACTAAGGCAATGCATCTGCATTGCCAGATCAGAAACCTTGATGACTAGGCAGAGCTCATACACCAGTTTCAGCTGCGGTACAAAAAAAAAAAAAAAAATTGTCACTGACGGAACCTGGTGACCCATGTCTGGTAGATCCAGGAAATCTATTTCAAATCTGATTTTTTTTTAAAGGAGGTTATAATATCATTCAAAACTCCAATTCCCCAGTTTGTCTTTCCACTAGCCTCTTGTCTTATATGGATTAATTTTCAGTCTTTTCTCATCCAGCCCGATACCAAATCCAGCACCCCAAATACTAATTCAAAAAATCCATAGCTTTTTTGAAATGCAATACAGAGAAATACAGAAATTATAATATGGTTGTCTTAAGTATCATTTGCATATTGGTATCACCAAAATCCCAAACTCCAAACAATCTCCTGCAGTAATTCCATTTAGATGGTAAATAGTCAGAGGAGGAACAAATAGAATTCCGTGGGATTCCCTGGGTTAATGCAAGGATGTAATCCTCCAATATATTGTCTTTATACATGAATTACAATTGTTTTCTCCCTGCTGTAGGAGAAAATGAATATTCCACTGCACTATTCTCCCTGTATTCAAACGTCATGAAATACTGCAGAGGACTAGAAAAACACACATTTTTTTTGTATATGCACCCCTGCCCATTTCGTGTGCAGAATACACTGTCTCCCATGCAGAAAACAGTTGTGCTTTTCTAGGGAGAATAACAATTCCACAAAACATCAGGGTGTTTAAATATAACAAGAAAATGTGCAAAATTATCTCTGGTCTATTTTCTTCCCAGGAGGGGTACTCAACCGTCAGGAAACAATTTTTTAAACCTGGGAACGAATAATAGCAAATATTTTTTCCATCCATAGGTTAATGGCTGGAACTATCTCTCCAGAAAGGTCTTGGGCCATCATAATGCATTGCTATCCAGTTCCAACCCAGCGATCTAGCCGAACAATCCAGGAGGATGGTACTAGAAGCTACTAAGAGATCAACGATGGGATAGTCCAGGTCGAGGCCCAGGACCCCATAATCTAGATCAGGGGCAGACGGCTCTCTGACAGACAGAAGTTGCTCATCACTGCCTGTATCTAAAGAAGTGTTGTTAAATAGGTTAAATTTCAACCTTCTCTCTACTAAACTGAACTAGCAGCAAGTGCAACCAGCTGCGTCTTGCCTCGGAAGGAGCACAGCCAGTGAAAGTATCAGAGCAGGAAGAAGACAGTCTCTTGCATACTCTCACCTCCTCAGTGGCTAGACACCCATAATGAGGAAGATATTGACTGAATCAGCTTGCTGCTAGTCAAATTTAGCATTTAAGACAGTGTTCCACTGAATTGCAGCCTCAACCAGACAGCTGTCAAATCTCTTTGCTTTGGTAGTGGGAGAAGAAAAGGCTGCTATTTCTACACCAGTCACTGGTAATGAATACAAAAGGGAAAGAGCAGAGAAGCAAGGAGAAGCCGGGTAGAGGCTGGGTGTCCCTTGAAAGCAATTTGTCAGGGTCTTCTCAATCCTGGTGGCATCTCTAGAGATAAAGCAGAACCAACAGGAATGTCCTACTCCTGTCCAACCCCCAGCACAAATCTACCATAAAAGTGTCCAGTTTCTGTCCCATAATGGCCTGAAACCAAACTGGAATGAATCTAGAGAATCCATAATCATCCAGAAACGATTCTATAGATGCCACTGTGTGCTTGAACACCTTACCCAAGAATGGACATGAGAAAGAATTACCATGCCAACTTACTTGTTTGGAGAGGAAATGGAGGTGCTGTTGGCCCAGCTAATAGATAAGTCCCTGCTGACATAAAGAGGGAAAAAGAGAGAGAGAAAAACATTTAGAAAATTAATATTTGCAACAGGTATCATCTCCGTTGGAAAAAGATAATGGCATTGCAGCCTGAAGGACAAGCAAGCAAGTTAGGGAAGTGGTTGTTGTTGTGTGCCTTCAGGTTTTTTTCTGACTTATGGCAACCCTAAGGTGAACCTGTCATGGTGTCTTCTTGGCAAGATTTATTCAGAGGGGATTTGGGTTTACCTTCCTCTGAGACTGAGAGAGTGTGACTTGCCCAAGGTTTCAAGGCCAAATGGAGATTCAAATCATGGTCTCCCAGAGTTCTAGTTCAGCACTCAAAGCAGTATACCACATTGCCTTGAGGAAGATGTGACCATCAGGTTCACAGGTAGTTCCATAATAATTTTCAGAAGCTCTTGGTTCAAGTGTCCATGTCTGTATATTTTGGATCACATGTATCAGTGGATAAGGAAATGACAGGTCTCATGTAATCTCTCAGCCATTCCCTTTCTGCTCTTGTACTTTTCGGCTTTTGTGCAAAGTATACTTTTTTTCCAAACTGTGAAATTTAGTGTGCAGTTTTAAACATATTTAAATGGCAAGTAAGCTCCATGGCACAAGAGGGAATTTACTTCTGAGTTGCAGTATGGATATCTTGTAATAGTTGAGGCATATATCTAGTAATTGACTTTACATAATCAACATCATCTGTTCATAAAATCACACAGCATATACATCCAAGCTACAACTGGAGTGTGCAGCAGATTTCAGGTCTGTGAGGTGGTACCCAGACCTACACAACAAAGATTGTGGCAGTGACAGTGCATTCACGCAGGTTTATGTGTGCACTGAAGGCCTCAAAGTTTTCTGGTTTAGACTAGAGAATGGTCCTCACCCAGCAATTATCTTTATGTTCTGAACAGTTTTGTTTTCAACGATTTTTTATATGCTTTGAAAAGGAGGGGTGTCTTTCCTTCCCCTAGATTATAGTTTAATATCTGACACCATAAATGTAGCAAATTTAATTAAGGGTTACTCTGACATTATCAAATGGTTGTCGATTAAACAGGTTTAACAAGGTGATAAATTCAAAGCATTTGGGAATTCAGATACAATAGCTTAAGGCCATTATGCCCTATGCTGTTATAGTGCTATAACACTTTCAACATCCTGTGGAATTCTGGGTTTTGTAGTTTCCTGATGCCAAAGAGCTCTCTGGCTGAGAATTTTAAAGACCTCTCCCTAAACTGCAAACTCTAGGATTCCACAGGATGTTGAAAGTGGAATAATAGCACTATAGCACTATAACCATGTAGTGTGGATAATGAAATGCTATTTTTTTTCAATGAGATGAACAACATAGGTATTGAGATGAGTTTGTAGCTTGGAAAGAAGGTCCTGAAACATTACAACTAAGAGACAAAATGTTAGCAACTAAGAGAAAGAAGGCTTTGTAGCCACTATTTGCAGTTCAAAACCAGTGCACAACTGATAAAAACATAAGTTAACAGCTACATGTGGTTCAAAAAGAGATGGGAAGAAAATGTTTTGAGACTGCATTTCAGTGTGGATAATTGAAACCGTGGTAATGGTCTTGTGGATATGGAGGACCTACTGTATTATCCATATATTGTGTCCTAGGCCTTTAAATCTCCGGGGAGGCTCTCCTCCTGGTCCAACTGGCCTCAGAGGTACCTTTGATGGAGCTCTGTGACAGCTTTGTTGGTAGCTGTTCTGAGACTCTGGGAAACTTCTGCCAGCAAACGTCTTTTTATTCAGTCTGGTATCTTATCTGGGTTATAGCTGAAGGAAGCTCATTTCTTTTTTATTGACATGTTTAGAATGTTGTTTTTAATCTGGTTTTATGTTTTACTTGCATTTGTTTCTATTGGAGTTTCAGTGAGGTTAGCCACCCTGAGTGCCAGTTTTGGTAGAAAGACAGCACATCAATGTTAAAATAAGGTTTATCCTCAGCTAAGCTTACTTCTTTCCTTCTTATGAAATGAAGTCACTGGGAGATTGTGGGAAAAGTCATAGGAACAGCATAAAAGTAAATGTATGATACAGTCCCACAGTTTTTGCCAGGCATATCACTAAATTTTAGGATAGTATAGCCCTTTTTCATTACATAGCTGTTCATTTCTCTTGCAAGGCTATGTTAGCTGAATAGTTTTCAAATTTTAAAAAATGCACTAAGCAGAAGAACAAGCAGGAAAAAACTGTTCCTTTTCTTCACTGTTACCAGTTGTTGAGATTTTCAAGTATGATAATCATGTTCTCACTCTTTCACTCTCAGGATCTTGTAGCACATTTGAGACCCCAAAGAAAGACTCAAACATTTCATTCTCTCATTCTCAAAGGTGCTGCAAGATCAGTTTACATACTGATCCAGACTAACATGGCTATGTCTTTGGCCATTTCCACACTAGCCTGTTATAGCGCGATGATTCCACTTTCAACATCGTCTGGAATCCTGGGGTTTGCAGTTTCGGGAGGGGCTGGCCAGCCCCTCCTGAAACTGCAAACCCCAGGATTCCAGACGATGTTGAAAGTGGAATCATCGCACTATAACAGGCTAGTGTGGAGAAGGCCAAATTGAATTCTTTTACTCTCACTTAGGCCATTTCCGCACTACAGTGTTAAAGTGCTGCTATTCCACTTTCAGCGCCCTGTGGAATTCTGGGGTTTGTAGTTTATTGAGACCAAAGAGCTCTTTGGCTGAGAATTCAAAGTGCCCTTCCCTCAACTACAAACCCCAGAATTCCATAGGAGATTGATAGTGGAATAGCAGCACTTTAACACTGTAGTGCAGAAATGGTCTAAGACAGAGATCATTCTAATCAACTCTAGAAATTAAAAAGGCATTTTAAGTCTCTTAAGAGGTCTGCCTTTCCCACTATTTAGCATTTTATCTTCCAAAGCCCCTAAATGGATGAATTCTACTGGCTCCACAGAAGGTGCTCTCTAGGGATGGCTATCCCTGCTCCACTGGGAAAGTCCTTCTGTAGCCCACTCAATTGACCAGAGTTTTGGATCCCTCCTCTGACCCCCAGTGCTGTTCAGAAGGACCACTTCATCATTTAATAACTTTCCCTCTGACTATCTTTGGAGACCTGAAGATGGGGAAGATGGGATTTTCTGCTTACTCTTTCCGCCTCCAACTATGATCCCATTGGGTGTTTAACTCAAGCATCATAAGTAAATCTTGGAATATGCTGCCTCAGAGTGTGGTGGAGTCTCCTTCTTTGGAGTTTTTTAAGCAGAGACTGGATGGCCATCTGTTGGGAATGCTTTGATATGCATTCCTGCGTAGCAGGCAGTTGGACTGGATGGCTCCTGTGATCTTTTCCAACTCTATGTTTCTATGACTCTCCTTCCACAAGGAACCAAACCCAGGGAATGGTTAATCCCAGAACATCTTGCTACCCTGAGAAGAAGAGATTGTATAACCATTTTAGCAGCATTCCTATATGAACATTGGCCCCCTAAATTTTACAAAGAAGATGCACATTAGCCTAAAGATGTGTACCAAACAAGAAAAACAGGAGAGAAGGTGTACAGGGCCACCATGTAGACCCACCCCTTTCCCTCTCCTTTCTCTGACCTGATTTGGACCCTGTAAGACTGCTCTCCCCACCTTGCCTCAGACCCTTCCCATAGGCACACATGCACATTTTGATATTTGCAGTTTTTCCACTGGGGCAGGAATCCTGTGCCCCTAACTCTAGTGAATGTGGAGGGCCAACTGTAATTACGCAGTATGGATACAACTTCAGCCCATGCTCCTCTCTATGTCTCATGTGCACACACACACATAAGCACATAGAGTACTTTAACCTTCTTCCCCTTTCTTCTCTGCTTCTGATTTAAAAAAAAAAACCTGCAAAAATCAGATGCCCAAAGAACACAGGACAGTGTTCTATCTTCCTTTATCACAACTCATTCAGAATTCAGATCTGACTACCATTTTAACCCTCTAACAGCAATGTTACTTAGCATGGAGGCATGCAATGTGCGTATATGGGATACAGAGACCAGTAGATCTCTTTACAATTTTTGCCTTCAAAATTAGCATCAGCTAAGATAAGTGAATCAGATGAGTATCTCTCCTCTGAATGAATGCCTGGAGGAGATAATGGACTGGATGAATAAAAATAAACTGAAACTGAATTGGAACTGCTTACTGTTAAGGATCCTAGCCTGGGATTGGAGGTGTATTACCCAGTCCTGGATGGGGTTACACTCCCTTTGAAAGACTTTGTTTGCAGGTTGGGGGTACTTCTGGATTTATCGCTCGAAATGAAAGATAGTGTATCTATCAGCTTTAGCTTTCCTAGAACTGGAAGACCTAAAGATGGTAGCACACATTCTGGTAACCTCAAGGCTGAACTTCTGCAATGTACTCTACATTGGGGTACCTCTGTACCACGTTTAGAAACTTCAATTAGTGCAAAACATGGCAGCCAGATTGGTTACTGATGCATCTACAGTAATAGTTACCGTATTACCTATATACCTATATTAAAATCACTCCACTGGCTGCCAGTTAGTTTCTGGGCAACATGCAAATTATTGGTTGTTACCTCTAAAGTCCTACATGGTTTGTGTCCAGGTTATCTACAGGATTGTCTTCTCTTATACAATTTGCCCTGTACGCTCACGTCTTCTGGGGGACATTTACTTCAGTCAACCAGGACCAGACTGACAACTGTTAACCAAGGAGTTTTTCATCAGCTGCCCTCAAATTGTGGAATGACCTGCCAGAAGAGATCTGACAGCTGGATACACTGGTTGCATTTAAATCACCGCTAAAGATCAATTTCTTCCAGAAGGCTTATCCAGACAGTTTTTAAATTATAAATTGATTGTTTTTAATATTTTTAAACTGAAGTTATGGTCTTTAACTAATTATATATTTTCATTCAGTGTTTGTGTTTTTAACTGTGTTATGCATCTATTTGTGACTGTATTTTAATCTGTTGTTCATATTAAAACTCTGATTCATAGGGAGAAGCAGATAATCATAATTAAATGATGATGATGATGATGCATAAGACTCTGAAAATTCCAATCACAGCTTAAACACACTTAAAGGCAGTTACAAGCTCATGTCTTGCAAAACAATTGGATAGAATATTGACTGAATATTTTGCCACCATCTCTCAGATTCTGCAAGGGCTAGGTCAAGGATGGGAATGAGGTATTGTTGGAGTTGTGATCCAAAAATATCTGGATGGCTGCATGATATCTACCCTTAGGCTAGAGACTTGCTTTAAAATAAGAGAGAGGGAGCTGGCAATCCAGAATAGCTAATGATGTCATTGAGTGCCATGTGAAATAACTTGGATCAGAGCAAAACTCAGGCAGCTGGGAAATTGGGCAGTTATATATGCATGATCAGTGAGACATGGGCCATTTCTGCACTAGATCATTAAAGTGCTATTATTCCACTTTCAACATCCTGTGGAATCCTGCAGTTTGCAGTTTAGGGGGGGCCTCAAAGGCTGCAAACCCCAGGATTCCATAGGTTGTTGAAAGTGGAATAATAGCACTATAGCAGTCTAGTGCAGAAATGGCCAAGATGTATTGTGTGACTATAGGATGAGGCCAGGGGTAAACTTGATTTTTGAATACTTACTCTCATGGTGACTACAATAATTTTTCCTTGATGTATTATGTTTCCCTGGGAAATGGGCACATAACTGGGAAAGCATGGGAAGTCCTTAGCTGCTGCTCCAAGGACCAGGGCAGGGTCTGATGGCTGAATGTGAACATAAGGAAATCTGATGATGGCAGTATTAAGAAACAACAGTGTAATGAGAGCCTGGATAGATCTGTAGCAAAGGTAAATTATTATGGAATTGATTAATTCTTAATATCTTTGATTGTTAGCTTACCATGTTAGTTATACAACATGAAAGTGTTTTTTTTAAAGCTTAATTAGTCACTCATGAATATATTCCTTGTTAAGCTTTTTAGATGTCTAAAGATATAAATAATAATTTTACTCATTTTCTGTGAGTCACTCATCTTATGAGACTTGAATGTGACTTGAATTCATTGCTTCTATCAAATATTTTTCAAGATATGAAAACTACTCGAATCACTTAATAATTGTTGTGTCATCAGTACTTCCATTGCCCCATGTTGTTTTGTCTTTCATTTCCTAAGTAGTGCAATGATCAGATTGCAATTAAGTAATTACAAAGTCAGATACTTGGGCTGATGGAGAAAACATTGCCAAATTGTTGTGTCTTCGTATATGAATATTACTGAAAGACTGGAAGTTTGGACAGGAGAGATGAGTGGATTTAGGAACACTACAGGAGACTACCTTAAGAGTCTTGACAAAATTGCTGAATATCTTTTTTGTTAAGGAAGCACATAGTAAAAATGATTCATAATGACAAAGAAATAGTCAGAGGCCATTTCTGCCCTATACTGTTTATAGTGCTATTATTCCACTTTCAACATCCTTTGGAATACTGGGGTTTGTAGTTTACTGAGTCCCAAGAGCTCTCTGGCTAAGAAGTCTAAATGCCCCTCCCTAAATTGCAGACCCAAGGATTCCACAGGATGTTGAAAGTGGAATAATAGCATCATAACAATGTAGTGCTGAAATGGCTGGAGACTCTTCCAGAAAGTTAAGAGTCACACTGGCAGAAAGGCATGTCATTCTCTGTCCACCTCTCTGTACTTCTTACCAAAGGATGGTACAGGTTAGACAACTGTGAAGGAAGCAAAGGTCAAACTGTAATCTGAGAAAGGCCAGGAACCTTTTTACACTACACTGTTATATCAGTTTGATTCAACTTTAACTGCCATAGTTATGTCCTATAGAATCCTGGGATTTACACTTATGGACAGTGTACCCTCTAGTAGTGCCAATTAATTCTCTGTCATCTCACTTTTACAGGTGCTTTAAAAATGTTCCAGTTTTTCTCTCCTCCTCCTTTCCCCCTTTGTCCTACAATGGCTACAAACTGAGTTCAAAGCACAAAAATAATTTAGACTCAGTTAATGCAGCAGGGTGGAAAGAAGAGCAGGGATAAGAGTTTTGCCTTTCCACTTGACTCAGACAAAAGCAAACTGCCACAGCCTTTCATAGTTTTTGTGTGGCTTTTTTTTTCTATTAGTAACTTTTGCCATATTGACAATACTCTAAAGTTGCTTGACCGTATGTGCCCCAGTTTTCATCTGTGGAATGCTGGAGGGTATGGGACAGGTCCCACCAATGACACCATCTGTCTGCAGTGATGGGATTGCATGCTCCTGTGAGGCAAGAGGCTATGCTGATAGCAGCCATGCTGCTAGTAGGGTTTCCCATGTCAGACAGGCTTTTGCTGACAAGTCAGACTAAATGTGCCAAACAACTACTGGGCAGCAGCATTAGTGGGGAATGACTTTGGCAGAGGATCTCTCAGAGACAATGGCAGTGGCACCACAGCTAAAATTTGTTAGTACGGCACAGAAGAAGGCATACTAAACCCCTTTTGAATACCTTTTACTATAAAAACCCAATGATGAGACGATCTCAAAAGAAACAAGAAATACGTCCAGAGGAATCTCCCAGATTAGATGACACTCAATGGTTACTGGGGTATAGCAGATGACAACTGGATTCAAGCCAAAGGAATGTTTACTTGTTGATGTGCTCAGAGGCAAAAGGAAAGTCTGAAGCTGTGCACCACATATAACAGGGATGTGGAATATGAGAAGCAAAATCGGGAAGCTAGACATAGTAAGGCAAGAAACTGAATATATAAACTTTGCAATACTTGGGGTGAGCAAGTTAAAGTGGATAGGAATGGGACATTTTGAGTCAGATAATTATATAGTATTTTACTCAGGTACTGAAAATCTAAGAAAAAATGGGGTGGCATTGATAGTGAGGAGAGATGTAGCAAAAGCAGTTAAAGGACATAAGGCAAACTCTGACCAAATAATATAAGACTTCAGGGAAAACCTATCAATACAAAAATATAAGACTTCAGGGAAAAAATATCAATACAACCAGAATTCAAGTTTATGTTCCAACTATAGAAGCAGCAGCAGAAGAAGAAACTAAAAGATTTTATCCTGGAGTGTAGGAGGAGACTGATCACACACACCAAACAGGACTTGTTAATCACAGGTAACTGGAATGAAAAAGTAGGAAACATGATAGGCTCACAGATTATAGGCAAATTTAGCCTAGGATCAAGAAACTAAGCAGGAGAGTGTCTGATTGAATTTTTGTGAGGCCAACAATTTGTTCATCATAAGTTCATTCTTCAAGCAACCAAAGATGTGATTGTAGACACAGACATCACCTCATGGCCAATACAGAAATCAAATAAATTACATAATAGGAAGCAGAAGATGGAGAAATGCCATTCTTTCTGCAAAAACAAGACCAGGAGCACAGACTATGAACTACTAATATAAAAAAATGAGAGTAAAGCTAAAAAAGAATACTAAGATAATAATGTGAAAATACAGCCTATAGAATCCTGGGATTTACACTTATGGACAGTGTGCCCTCTAGTAGTGCCATAAAAATAGATTTGTACTATTAAGTCTAATTGACTGGGAGCCAGAAGAATTCTGAAGAGAGGAACACTGTTATGGAAGAATGCAAAAGACAGTATCTGCAGCCAATAAGAAAGAGAAGCCTTAATGGATGACAGATAAAACTTTTCAAGTAGTTAAGGACAGACAAGAAGCAAAAGTAAAAGATGACAATGACAGAGTCAGAACCAAGAATGCAACTGTTCAGCAACTTGTGAGCAGGGAAAAAGAGAACTACTATAACAATCAATGCAGAGAAATAGAAGGTGACAACAAAAAAGAAAGAACAAAAGACCTCTTCCACAAGATCTAACAAATCAAGGGGGAATTTAAACCAAGAGTGGGGATGCTGTACGACCAGTAGAAGAACACATTACATAACCAAGTAGAAATAAAAAGACAAGGGAAACAATACATGGAAGAGCTATGTAAAAGAGATGAAGAGATGACAGATTCATTCAAGGAAGAACCATATGAAGACAAACTGCCAATTGGGAAAGAAAACAGACTGACTTTGAGTGACTATTGAAGAAAATCAAAGAGGCTTATAGTTCAATATTAAGAAAACAGAAATAATGACCAGAGATGATTTACATAACTTTAAAGAAAACAATTAAGATATTGAAGTAGTTCAAGATTTTCCATATGTTGGCCCAGTCCTTAATCAGAATGGAGACTACAGTCAAGTAATCAGAAGAAGACTAGGACTTGGAAAGGCAGCTATGAAGAAATTGGACAAGATCCTGAAGTGTCAAGATGTATCACTGACCACTAAAGCGAGGACTGTCCGTGCCATAATATTCACAATTTCTATGTATGGTTGTGAGAGCTGGAAAGTGAAAGGATAGGAAGAAAATCAACTCATTCGAAATGTGGTGCTGGAAAAGGGTTCTACAAATACTGTGGATTGCTTTAAAGACAAATGAGTCCTAGAGGAAATCAAGCCTGAACTTTCCCTAGAAGCCAAAATGATTAAACTGAGGCTGTCTTTTGAATACTTTGCAATATCATGATACATGATTCAGTTAAAAAAGACAATAAAGCTTGATAAGGTAGAAGGCAGTAGAAAAACCAGAAGACCACATTACAGATGAACAGACTCAATTAAGGAAGTCATGGCCCTGAGACTGCAAGACCTGAGCAGGGCTGTTCATGATAGGGTGGAAGTCTCTCATCCATAAGGTTGCCATGAGTCAAAGGCAACTTTATGGCAATTAACAACAAAGATCCAAAGACCTCCTTTAGTGCCTCTGATCAAACTAAAACCGCACAATTCCATAAGATGCAGCCATGGTCATTAAAGTGAAACCATAGCACCATACTTGTATAGTGTGAAGCACAATTATAGTTTTATATTCTATTTTAACTGGCATGGCTGTTAGAGTCTTCCAGGGTGTTAGCCCTTTGGGGGAAACTCTATGAAAGCTGAAACTATTAGGAATTAGCCTTTCTTTAGCAGAGTTGCAGAAGAAGCATGCCCTAATCTCTGTGTGGCTTCCCTGAACTAAGACTGACGTAGAAAGCAAAACAAGGTAGGCAGTTTCAGGTTCCAAACTTGGAAAAGATTACTAATAAATTTTACAATCACATACGCATTGGAGATCCTAGATGCTAACTAACTACCAAAAAGATTAGGTAGGCTAGTAGCTTCATTCTTAACTCATCGTCTTCTTGGTGAAGAGGCAAAGCATGGTCAGAGAGGAGGAAATGAAGCAAGATGGCAAAGAAAAGGAAGAGAGGGAAGCGTTATCTTTTATGTAAGGTCAATGACCCCAGGGTCTATCCTAGTCACATGGTCTGAATAACATAGCCATTCATTTAAATAACATAAAGAGCAAGACTGAGATTTTAGGGGTGAAGGCAAAACACTTTGACATCCTAAGGAAAATGAAACCCTATGCTAGCTAAGCCCTAGACCAAGGGTTGGGGGGTGGAGAGAGAATGCCAGAATTTTCCACAAATGTCAACATCCTATAGAATCCTGGGATCATCAGTTTGGGGAGGAGGCTTTAGAATTCTCAGCCAGGGAGCTCCTCTGGTGCCCCTAAACAAACTACAAGCTCCAGGATTCCATAGGAATGTAATGTTATAATTGTGCAGCGTGAAAAGGCCCCTGGAGGACCCAAGGCTAAGAACTGCTGTTCTAGAGTGAGTAGTCCAGCTGTTCCACATGTCATATCAATGCACAAAGTAAGTGCTTTTGTGTTCCCTCCCAACAGCCCCAACTTGGATCTTACCACTCTGTTGCAGTGCTGTCCTGGTACTTGGTAGCTGGGGAGTAGGCAACCAGTTTCCATACTGTGTGTTTTGTTCCATTCTTCCTGGCTGTGAGATTTTTTAATGAGGGAAGAAGTTTTCAGCCCTTTCAGCTCCATTCACTAAGTGTCCCACCCAGTTCTCATAGTATCACCAGCTTTGGTTACCCCTAATTTCAGTTCCTTGTTTTAGCTGAGGTGCTCTGTGTACCACTATGCAAAATACTCAGAGAAGCTCATTTGAAACCCACCAGCAGATGTACTTATTTATTTATTCAGCCACAATGCCTCTCAGAGCAGCTTACAAATTGTTAATTTGACAGTTCCCTGTCCTCAGGTTTTAACACAAGCCATGCTAGCTTCCAGAGATAGTATAGTCTAGTGGTTTGAGTGTTGTCTAAGGACTCTGGAAGACCAGGGTCTGAATTTCTGCTCAGGTATGGAAATCCTCTGGGTGACCTTGATCATGTCACACTCTCAGTCTCAGAGGAAGACAAAGGAAAACTCCCTTTGAACAAATGTTGCCAAGAAAACTCTAGAATAGGGCTGCCATAGGACATAGTTGACTTGAAGGCACATAACAAGTTAACAGCTGAGAAACAGTTAGGATCAGATGATGAACATCTGGTTGGAAAAATTACAAGCTTTTGAAAAAGTTAGAATTGGAAGAAGAGGCAGTAAAAGACTGCATGGTAAAATGGGCACTAAAGGTTGGGCATAATATATTGTTGAAACTACAGCAGGGAATGTGGTCAAAGGGAATTATATTTACTTTATGTTATGATCTTAGGGCCTTATTATACTACACTGTTACAGTGCTATTATTCCATTTTAACTGCCATGGCAATATTGCATGGAATCATGGGATTTGCAGTTTAGGGAGAGGCATTTAGAATTCTCAGCCAGAAAGCTCCAGGGTCTCACCAAACTACAAACCGCAGAATTCCACAGGGTGCAGCCAGGGCAGTTAAAGATAGCACTATAACAGTGTAGTGTGATAGGAACCTTAAAGAGCATTCTTACAGAATGATGTATCATTGGTGTTTGACACAAGAAAAAAAAGTTGGCTAAAATGCACAAAGACATATCTAATAGATGTTGTAAATGTGAGCGGTTAGTAGCAGCTTTTTACCACATGTGGTGGATTTGTGATAAGGCCAAAAAATTCTGGAATCAAATACATTTTATATTACAATTGTTTTTGAAATTTAATATTCAAGTAACACCAGAACGGTATCTGTTGGTACTAGTAGAAGACCAACTTGAGAAGAAATATGGCAAGATATTGTGGCATATGACAATGGCAGCAAGACTGTTATATGCTCAGAAATGGATGAGTACTGAAAAACCATCAAAAGAAGACTGGTTGGTTAAATTACTGGAGTTAGTTGAAATGAACAAGTTAACAAAATTGATAAGAGAAAAAACACTGGAGACCTTTGTGGAAGATTGGGATCTGTTAATAAGATTTTTTGCTAAAAACAAGTACAATACGTTGACTGTCGGATTCAGCAATCAGTATTTTGGAAGATTAGCAGTGGACAACAACTGGCATCCTCCAGGTCTGAGAAGGGTGCACTACATGCATATTTTTAATATTAGCTCCATAACCATAAGAGATAGAAACATGTTTTTTTAATCCAGAAAGCTGAGGAGACAACTGTTTTGTCTCATGACTATACAGTATTTCATTATCTTCATCACAATGAGAACAGTGTAAATATTCAGACTTCATCCTGATCCTTTATGGTACTGGTCTAACCCAAGCTATCTTGAGAAACATCCATGCTTCATATATTCTAACCTTGCAGATGTTGGTCTGAGACCATCATTATAGAGATAGGCTCAAATAATACATGGAATCATCACTGGCAGGTCAATATAGAGCCAACTAATGTAGCCAGTTGCTACTAGGTAAAAATAGGACAAAGAAATATCTGCTTAAGATTTTAATAAAATATGGACTTTCTGTGAAGCCATGGTATCATATACACATACAAAAAATGATTTCTATCAAATAGTATAGCTAGTTTAAAAGTCAACCAATTAGCTGAAAAATATTGTTTCTTGGGAATCAATCCTTCATCTGTCAATTGGCTGATTTTCACCAACACACACACTGCCATTATTTATTTATTTAGCTTGCATAAGAAAAGATGATTCAGTAAGGCAATATCCCTTTGCAATTTTCTTGTGCATGGACAGACAGCTGTTGCTAGCAGATGTTTCCCATGTGCTACCCAGTGCCACAATATTTGACTTGCAAATATTCAGGAGACATACTGATTAAAAATAGTCTTTGACTAAATGAGGTTGCTACCAAAGTATTGTAACCACAGCACAGGCTGAAGAGGGGCAAAACACACCTATGGCTGCTGCTGTTCAAGTCTTTCTGTGTTTCTGCATCCAGGATCAAAATTTCCTCTCCTATTTTTGGGTGAACAGAAAAGGAAGATAGAAGAGAGCCAACACAGTATAATGGTTTGAGCACTAAACTACAACTCTGAAGACCAAAGTTCAGCTTCCTACTTGGCCATGGAAACCCACTGGGTTCCCTTGGGTAAGTCACATTCTCTCAGTCTCAGAGGAAAGCAAGGGCAACCCCTCTGAACAAATTCTGCCAAGAAAATCCCATGGTAGGTTTGCTCTAGGGTCGCCACAAGTCAGAAATGACTTGAAGGCACAAAAACAACAACACAGAAAAGGAAGCACCACATAACCCTCATATACAAGGTGGAAATCTCCCTCATGATCCCAGGTCCATGCTTTATATATATATTTTTAAAAAGATCCATGAAGATGTTTTCTATTACATACTCTGGAATACTCATATTCTGCAGCACCTGCATCTAAACAGGCACACACATGTGCTTATGTATGCATATCAGTAATATAGGCAATGCACCACAGCAGCTGTGATAAGATGCAACTCAATCAAGGCCAAAAGAGGAGCCTTGTAGCCACCACACTTGAGAAGAGAAGTGGGATCGATTTGCATAAGGCTGCTTCAGTGTGATTCAGAGTGAAATGAAATGTTTGTTCCCTGCCCCTGAGCATTGCAGAAAGCAGAATCTGCAGTCAAGCATTCAAGAAGAGGATGCCTAATATCAAAGGCCGGAAGCAGCTGAGGATGTCTATGGCTCAGTGGCTCCGATTCTGAATTTAGAGGAGCATTTCACAATGTGATGTGCATGTCTCTGTGCAAATGACCTTAAATGTCACACCCTAAAATAGCAAAAAAAAACCCAGTGCAGTATAGTGGTTTTAGCATTGGACTACAATTCCAGGAGACCAGGATTCAAATCCCCACTTGGTCATGGAAACCCATGGGTGACCCTGGGCAAGTTACACTATCTCAGCCTCAAAGGAAGGTGAAGGCAAACCTCCTCTGAAGAAATCTTGTCAAGAAAACTGTATGATAGAATTGCCAAAGGGTCACCATAAGTGAGAAATTACTTGAAGAGACATAATGACAAATGACCATGACAACAATATAGCTTCCAGGCTCCTGCAGAAGGAGTGGCCTTCATAAGGCTGAACAGAGGTGTTGTGTAGACAGAAGCTTGAGTAGCATCACAGTTTACACACTATGGTTGGCCCTCCACATTTGCTCACAGGTTTAATTTTTATGGATTTGATTATTTGCAGGTTTTTTCAACCCTTCTCCCTTCATCTCAAGCATTTGTTTTCCAGAGGAACTTTCCCTCTCAGAGGCTCTGATCAAGCTTGCCAGCCCTTTAAATATCTGCCTCTGGTACTCCTCCTTTTCCACCTGCCACTACCTGGCCAGCTGAGGATGGCTTGCACTCTGATTTCTCAGCATCACAAACCCTCTCCC
The DNA here is from genome assembly GCA_948474755.1 of Ctenosaura bakeri. Classification (NCBI taxonomy): domain Eukaryota; kingdom Metazoa; phylum Chordata; class Lepidosauria; order Squamata; family Iguanidae; genus Ctenosaura; species Ctenosaura bakeri. Next base: position 525,699 of record CAOLHI010000727.1, read on the forward strand.
AATGTCCCTCTGCACCCATGGAAGTGACAAAGGAAGTATAGGGTTGCCATGCTGACCCACCCCTTTCCCTGACATGGTTTGGACCCTGAGTGCCTGCACCATGGCTCAGCCCCCTTCCCACAGATACACACACACATTTTGATAACTGTGGTTTTCCCACTTTTACTGGGGTACTCTGCCCCTAACCCCAGTGGATTTAGAAAGCTGACTGTAATTGTTTCTAATACACAAAGCATCATCCCACTCCCCAGTGAAGCACAATGTAGCACAGTCTTCACCATCACATCCAGCCCCACTGGGCTCTCCATTCCCTCCAAAGCTGACGGTAGCAGTTGAAAGGACAAGTTCAGTAGTGGGATATAGACTTTAAAAATAGATTAGAAGGCATCGTGCTCCATTCTGACACAGGAATAATGGATATTGTGGCCCAACACAGCTGAAGGCTCCAAGATAGAGAAAGCTAGCTGTAGAACTACAGATTGTACAGATGTCCACTCTCACTCTGGGCAGTCGACCAAAGAGCATAAGGATTGATAAGGATTAGTAGCACACAGCAAAGCAGTACTTTCAACAAAGCGATTCCTTAATCTAGTAGGAAAACAAACTCAAAACAAATATCAAACATAACAACAGTCCCAGCAATATTCATAAATCAAAGCACAATCAATACAATCCTAAGCCAGAGGTCAGAGACACAGCAGGAGAAACAATCAATTAGTCACTGAGAAGTTCTGAAGGAGAATGGTTCAGCTTTTATTGGTTCATAGATCAGCACAGCTGGCGCTTAATTAACTGCTGTCTGTTATAAATTAGCTGAGATCTGCCTAGGCTCTCTTTTTGGTATCTACACTCGGCGAAGGTGGGTACAGGCGAGCTACTTTTCATGTCAGAAGGAGCAGGGCTCTCTGCTGGGGCTGGCACTGCCCCGTGTTCTGTCTCTGGGGTTGGTGGTCCTGTCTTCTCCTGTTCAGCAGGTTCCACTGCTTCAGTCTCTGAGTCATAGGCCCTTTCCGCACTGAGGCTTCTAGCGCAAGCGGGGGAGGCCGGCAAGCGCAAGAAGGCTCGTCCGGGAGGCTGCCGCTTCCCCCTCCTTCCTTCCACAGGCAAAGGAACCAGCGGGGAAGCGGCACCGAAGGAGGCTTGCTGCGCAAGCCGCCCTCCCCCGTGCGAAGCGGGAGACCTCGCGCCAGATTCCCACCCCGCGCGCGCGCGCCGGATTCCTCCCCCCGCGCGCCGGATTCCTCCCCCCGCGCGCCGGATTCCTCCCCCCCGCGCGCCGGATTCCTCCCCCCCGCGCGCCGGATTCCTCCCCCCCGCGCGCGCCGGATTCCTCCCCCCGCGCGCGCCGGATTCCTCCCCCCGCGCGCGCCGGATTCCTCCCCCCCGCGCGCGCCGGATCCTCCCCCCTCTCCCCGCGCGCGCCGGATTCCTCCCCCCGCGCGCGCCGGATTCCTCCCCCCCGCGCGCGCCGGATTCCTCCCCCCGCGCGCGCCGGATTCCTCCCCCCCGCGCGCGCCGGATTCCTCCCCCCCGCGCGCCGGATTCCCCCCCCGCGCGCGCCGGATTCCTCCCCCCGCGCGCGCCGGATTCCTCCCCCGCGCGCGAAGCGGGCGGCGTCGCATCCCCCCGCACGCACGCGTGCGAAGCGGGCGGCGCGTCCGTCGCGCTACCTCCCCACCCCGCTCCTTCCTTCCGCAGGGGCGGAGGGAAGGAAGCGCGACCCGGCCGGCTCCCAGAGGCTCCGCACGAAAGGTAAGTGCGGGTGGGCTCCGGGAGCGTTGCGCGAGCGCGGGGTGATTTTCGCTTGTACGCGAAAATCAAAAAACCCGCGCTCGCGCCGCTTCAGCCCCGTGAGCCGGGCGGAAGTGGGAGTGCGTCGTGCGGAGCGACGCTCCCACTCCCGCGAGGCTCACGGGGCTATCGCGCGTGCAAAGGCCCGTGCGAAAAGGGCCATAGTCTAGGTCCTAAAAGCAGGGCATGACATTAGAACAGGTCTACAGAAATGGGAATAGCCTGGAAAAACTTTCCTTTGAACAATGTTTTGAGAGACTGGAACTGGTTAAGTTTCTTGTGGAAAAGAAGACGGAGATGCAAGGAGATATGGTAGAGGTTTATAAAAGTGTCAGGTGGATGGATGCTTAGGACCATCCAATTCAATTTATCAGCAGTAGAGGCACTTTATAAAAATCTTAATCAATTTATGGTGTCATTTTAATTGTGTCTAGGATAGATGGCTTTTAAAAGATCTGAAACATGTACAACATGTCATTTGGTTTGATAGCCACTTAGTTCTGTGTTTTAGCTATGCATCTCTGTGTTTTAGCTATGCACCAGATGCAACAGACAAACTGTTAGTGGTTCTTAGCATCATGCTCTGTTAAAAGAACCTGATCAGCCCCTATCAGAAATCAAATGTTGGTCTTGGTACAGTGTTATGGCCCCGTGCATCTCCCATGATTGATACAGTTTAATTGGTGAAATATTATTTAATTGGCAAATAATTAATTGGCATTGATATAAAATGAAACCTGAGGTCACTGGAAGGCCAAGCTGGGCAAAGGAAAACTACTGACTGAAAATGTGTGATTGCAAGACAGGTCAGCCAACATCCCCTCTAGGCATAGCCAGTCATTGTCAGGCAGATTACAAAGCAACTCCAGAGATAATAGGCTTAACTGAAGCTGGAACATCTCAGAGCATACCATGGTCAAAGGGAAGTTCCCACCAAAACAATGATTGTTTCAATCCTGCTACCTCACACCTGGACACTTCTCTGCATTGTCCTCCAAACCTCTCCAATGCAGAGCTATTACAACAACAATTACCTCTTTGTCACCTAAACACTGAAACCATTAACTCCATCTGGATCCCATTGTCCACGTTGCAACTCGCATTATCCACTCGGCTGGGAAAGCCATTCACATCCATAACCGTAGAGTAGTTTTGGGGTATATAAACTCTCCATTTTGAGCAGTCAGATGCAGTACCTCGCTTGCTGGTTACCACGCTATCACTCTGATTCCTGAATGAGCACTATCCTTAGGCATTTTTCTAAGCTATATCACTGCTCTCTTCACTGCTCTCCAGATCAGTAATTATCACCTGAACCCTAAAATTCATCCTCCCTTTATCCTTCAGTTAGCTCTTGCATGAGTGTGTGACTGCTTGGATCTTTTGCATGTGTGTGTGAATCTTTCAGTAAAACACATTTTAGCTTATTTTGGAATCTTTGGCTGGTTCTTTCCTTCAAGAGCCCATAACTATCGGTGGAAAGATCTTGTTAAGTTATCCCTCTCTTGCAGGTCTCCTAATTTTGAGCTAACTAATTTCCCTGTGTCGTGTGGCATTGCAGGTGGACCCCTGAGTCACCCATGTTTTGGGGTAACAAGACTTTTGACTTTACTTATGTACCATCAGCAGTGTGGGGTTTGTGCAGAATTCTCACCCTCAAAACTAGTGATTTCCATACAAAGAACATGCAAAGTGTGTTGTTGAATCAGACCGTAAGTCCACCCGGTCCCACATTCTGCTCACTCAGTGGTTAAACAGTTGTCCATGGGGAGCCCACTGAGCAAGTCATGAGAGCACCTGCATCCTCAGTTGTGTGTTCCCCACAGGAAGCCCCAAGTATTGCCACAAACCAATATTTCCTGCAATTTGGGAACATCGAGATCTCCCTTCCCCTCCCTTTAGCTATAGCTATATCAGAAATGTTATTTTTGTACTTTTGATATTCAATGCAGCAGGAATCCTGAGAACTGAATTCACTCTACATTACTTTTAGACCTAATAGCAACAGCAATTCTACCAGGTTGCATCAAAGGTAAAAATGGGGAGCCGGGTTCCATTTGGCTTTTCCTCTTTCTGAACTGTTTCCTTTCCAGCTGGACATTATTATAACTCCTGTGTGACTTTAAGAATCAGTGCCATTGAATACAGCAGAACTAATCCCATTCCAAGCAAGTATGTATTGCATTGTCACCTAAAGGTCTATCTAGTGCAGCACCTCGCTTCCCACCAGATAACTTCTAGGAAGCCATGGAGTGAAGGCAAGAGCCCTTCCTTGCTATTTGCTTCTCATTGTCACTGCAAAATCTGTCAGAAAAATCTGGAAATCAATAAAGAATGAAGTACACGAAGAATTGCATTCTTGTACACAGACCTTGGAAAAGTTCTGGGCACATTGGATAAGGGGATTATGGGGACTGTAGTACAAATGTTGTCTCTCCCCCCCGCCCAATTTTCCTTTGATAAGCTGTGACTCTCCTCTCCATATACTTCATTGGGAATCCCAGAATTTTGGCGTTGAGAGAAAAATCTCTCTCTCCAGTTACCCTACATTGTTCATGCTTTGAAAAATACCCGCCATCTTTCTCCTGAGTTATCTTCATTTTAAAACCACCAATGCTTTAGCCTTTCTTCTTACCTTTGTCTTCTGTTTTTAGAGGCACAGTTGTCTAGGGAAGGAAAGGTCTCAGAGAATAATAGAATGAAATAATAAAAATGTTGGGAGTTAAGAGTTTCCCAGGATGTTAGCCCTTTCTAAAACTGTTAGGAATCAGCTTTCCTTTAGCAGAGTTGCAGAAAAAGCATGTCCCAATCTCTGTGTGGCTTCCCTAGACTGCAACTGACTTAGAAAGCAAAACAAGGCAGGCAGTTTCAGGTTACAAACTTAAAAAGGTTTACTAATAAATAGTACAATTACATATGCATGGGAGAAATTAGATCCTAAATAGCTAACAAAAAGATTAGGTAAGACAGTAGATAGTAACTGACCTTCTTCTTGGTGGACAGGCAAAGCATGGTCAGAGAGGAGGAAGTGAAGCAAGATGCCAAAGAGAAGTAAGAGAGGGAAGTGTGGTCTTTTATGAAAGATCAGTTACTCCAGGGTCTATCCTGGGTCACATGGTCTGGATACCACAGCCATTCATTTAAATAAAGCAAAGAGCAAGATTGAGGTTTTAGGTGGAAAGGAAAAAGGCTTTGAGTTGCTAAAGAAAATGAAACCCTATGCTAGCTAAGCCCTACAACAAGAGTGGTGGTGGTGGGAGGAGAATGTCAGAATTTTCCAACAAAAATGATAAAATGCTATGGCCTATATATATGGCCTGGGAAGGTATCACAGGGGCCATTGATAGATCTTTCCTTCTGATGTTGGAGACCCTTGACTTTGAAGGAGACCCCTCCTCCCAGCTCCAGCAGAAAGTTTTGCATCACATACCACCTCAACATCTTAGCATCAGTTTCAGGAAAGATGAAGAAGGAGGTGGATCTAAGGTATGGTGTAAGTTAACAAAGGGATGGTTTCAGCTTCCCCCTCCTTTCCCTGAAAATACCCTCAACACAAGAAAAGATATACATAAACACAGAGTAGGCATATCTCCTATTACTCACAATGGCTGAAAAATAGCTGAAAAGAAAAAAGGGGGGAGCACAGAACCAGGTAGAAACGGTGGCAGTGATCCCACCTCACTTCCACCTGATAGGTGGCACAGTTTTGGATATGTTAGGCACTCTGACTTCAAAACATTTTATGTCTGCAGATGGGATTGCTGTGCCTGTATTGCTGCCATTATGCTGCTTGGCAGATGATAAGAATTTGTGGGCTGCCTCTCCAAAGATTTGCTGCCAGTTCTGGGTCTTCATATAAAGATGGCACACTCATGTAAAGTTACATTGCAAAGAGACAAATCCTGAGCTCATAGAAAGTTCCCGAAAAGAAATGACAGAAAGTAGTATAGAGGAAGTGGCTTTTCTTCTCAGGCACACATGGTCCAAATAGGCTGCATTGTTGTGTTTAATTTAGGCTCTGAGAAGGAAATAGAAATGACAGCTGAGAGAGAAAACAAAGGCATAATGCTTCTCTCTGTAAAATAAGATTGAAGCCAGTGTTTGGAAAGCACCAAAGAACAGTTTGACAGAAGTTAGGCAGAAGTTTCCTCCAAGAATCTGTCTTTTTTGTCATTGTTATTTTTGACACCTACTTTTTAAGCCAAAATAGTGGCAGGGGGAGTGCTTAGAGAATGAATTTCTTAGCAACATTCCATTCCTTCCCCTTCAGGTACCCATACCACCTACTTTGCCAGGTTTTACCTGGATTCTAGGCATGCCACCCAGTGCCCCTTAAGACCATCATCTGGCTCAGATCCCTTTTTTAAAAAGTAGGTCTCTAGGAGCTAAGGCATGGAGCTAAATGCAGAGACATTATTCTGTCAAATTCTTCTGCTAAAGCAAGTTTAAGGTATGAGAGTAAGCAGTACAAGTAAGGGAAGTGTGAAATGCAAAGGCATAAGGCAGAACTTCCCAAACTGTGACATGTTAGTGTGTCAGCTGCAGTGTGTAGCTATGTTGTGTGAATGTAATGGGTGGAGGGCTGCCTCTGCCACCACTGCAGTGGGTCAGGCTCAAGCAGAGGGGCTGCCTCTGCCCTGGACCAAGGAAGACCCTGGAGAGGGAGGTGGCAGTGGCAGACCAAGCTTGGGAGGAGGGGCTGCCTCCACTTACTGAATTACTTACTATGCCACGAAATGATGCATGTCTAAAAAGTGTGTGACCAACACGAAAAGTTTGGACAGCTCTGGCACAGGGCGAGGCAAGAGAGAGAGTAAGAGAGAAGGAAGCTTGAGCAATGTGAGCAGCGGAGTGCTTGAAGCAAGGAGATGCATTGTGAGGGTGCAAGGGGAGGTGAGGAGAATAGGACAGAAGAGAGACTGAGCAGTGTGAGCCATGAAATGCAAGAAGTAAGGGAGGGTGCACTGCAAAGATGTGAGATGAGGAAGAAGAGTGAGTAGGACAGAAAGGAGAGTGTGCTGAGGAAGGAAGGGGAAAGGAGGGAAGGAGGGTGAGAGGGGCAGCACACAGAGGAGTATGCAAGGTAAGGTAAAGACGGGAGTGGGAGGGAAGGGAGAGTGAGCCGTGCAGGCAGAGTGAAAGAAGCAAGGGAGGGGCACATTTTAATGGTGTGAGGTGGGGTAAGGAAGAGGCGGAAGGGAAGGAAGAATGCAGCAAGGAAGGAAGGCGAAAGGAGGGCAGGTGGGGTGAGAGGTGCAGTGGCATGGTGCAAGGAGCAGGACAGAGGTGGGCATGAGGAGAGGCAAGGTGCAAGGGAGGGCAGTGTGGTAGGTAAGGGCAGTAGGGAAGGAGGTAGGAGATGCAGCAGCAGAGTGCAGAGAACAGGAAAGGTGGCTTTGCAGTGGCATGAGGTGAGTCCAGGCAAGAGAACAGTGGGGTGTAGCAAATTAGGAGCACAGCAAAGGAGGAAAAGTGATGTCAGCAGCAGTAGACTTCTACCAGGAGAATGGGAACAGTGCAGTTCATTGCCCCTCAGGTAGCTACCTCATCATGCCATTCTGAGGAAAGAAGGACCTGGGAAAAGGCAAGATGAGAAGGTAGACAGAAGTTTATTAATGTAGATGCTTGATCTCAATCTTCACATTTTAGGGAAATGGATCCAAACAATAATAAATAAAAGATAAAGTCTTTTTTGATGGACCAATTCCTTATTTATTTGTCTTGGGACAAATGGGCAATTGAACTGTTTACTTACATAGATGTCCTGTTAAGTAAGATGTGCATAAGGAAGGAATGCCAGTTATCTCTACAATGAAAACTATATCAGGTGAACAAAACAGGAACTATTTATACTGAGGAAAAGTGCCCGGGTAGCACTGAGGGAGAATATTTGCCATGCTGGATTGCTACCTGGTTTGAATTTTTTTCCTCTCACAAAGGAATACGGTACCTTTCAAAGTTTTAAAGGATAGCTGTGTTAGTCTTTTGCAGCAAAAACAACAGGATCTGTACTCTAATCCAACAACATCTACTGTTAAAGATTAACAAATTTTATTTCACATAAGCTTTTTCAGGCTCTATTCCACTTCATCAGATGCATGGAGCATTGCCTCATTTGACAGATAATTATGTACATGGTTAGGGTTGAAAGCTCTAATTATGGAAGTGAGAGGAAATGGAAATGTAACAAGAACAAATGTTTCTTATTACCATAATTTAGCTGGCATTCACAAACAATAATTGTATAGGAGTACAAACATCCCAGCATAGATGAGCTGCTTAACATGTATATTGTTGTGAAAAGTCAAATAATGGGAAATAAAGTTGAACTAGACTGTTTCCTAATTACAAAAAATATTTAATCTATATCTCTAAAGGGTATCAAACCCTGCATTTTCTCTTAAATTACTGCTGCTTGTCCTTACTTTCCTCTGCATTTTGGCCTGTGAATCACATGGCAATAGCTTGCCAGCATCCTGTAATATTTTCATGGATCTGTAGATTTTTGCCATCTTTGAAAACCTGATGGCAAAAAATGTATAGTGATCTGATGGGAGTACTGTATTACTAGAAGAACCAGTGCATGACAAAACATTAATACTGTTGTCTTATATTTGTATTGCATAAGGAATGTACATATACATGTTACATGGTTCCCTTCTCCCTACTTATTCTCCACATCAATCCTATAAGCTACGCTTTGTGAGAGTTAGTGATCGCCCAAGGCCACTTGTTAAATTCTACAACCAAGTAGAGAATTGTATAGTACCTGTATTTCTCTGTTCCCAGTCCAGCACTTTAAACATTACTCTGTATTGCTTCTCTCACATCAGCTGCAGCTGTAAAAAATAGTATGAAGATTGAAACCTAGCGGAAGAGGAAAAAACCCACAAGAAATAATGTGCCTAATTTGCATAATTAGAAATTTTAATTAGAATAATGTACACAGTATGCAAATTAGATGCTCAGATGTGAAGAACTCAAATATCACACACATTAATCTCTGCGTATCACCTCTATCCAAGTGATTTAAAGTTTGCAAAATTTCCTGAATTTTTTGGATGAACACGTTTTTAAAAAATAACCTAAGACAATTTTTTTCCCTACATAGTACACGTATTTAAAACTATAGCTTCTACATGTGTCTCACAGATTATTTTAGGGCTGTCCCAAGACATTTTGCTGCCAGAAGTGAATGACAAGATGGTATTCCCTCATTATTCCATATACAGAATTCAACTTGGTCTGCACTTGAATTTTACTTGAACATTGGCGTCCTTCACCCCACAAGAGACAACTTTAAAGGATCCAGGGCAGATTGTTTATACTTCCATCCTCCAACAGACAGGGAACAGCTGACAAGGGCAAGAGAAACTGTCAGAAAATTACCTGTTCCACCTTGTCCCACACATCAGCATCTGCTGCCTCACTGTCACTAACGACAGGACTGAAACTGTTTAAAAAAAATGCAGAATTAGAGAGTTTCCTTATTAAGCTCACAATTCTTACATGAATACTGATCCATGCAGAGGCATAATAGGTATTCTTTCCTCCTCCTGAAGATGTCACTTGCTTGCAACTACAATATACCAGCCCAATTTCAGTATGTAATTGGGGGTTTGTCTTCCTGTCATCTATGCGATGTCTACAACCTGAAATATAAAAACACAGTAAACTTCCAGAACACCTGTTTCCATGTCTATTCTCACCCATTTTGTTGTGCTATTCAGGTAGAACTGACAGACTGAAATTTAATTCAGAGAGAACTGGTAATTCTCAGTGAACTATCACAGGCAACTTCTGAATGGAAAATGCATGTGGCCCTTTTATTCGATTCTGCTACCTCTGGTCTCTGGGGCAGCATCAGATCTGAGAAGCCAGGGAATCTGGCTTTGATACAAAATTAATGGATAGTAGTGTTGATTGGTTTATTAGAGAATGGCCTTCCGTGCCAGCTGAACTACCTTATCAGATAAATGAGATGAATTGTGAAGGTGCTACAGCCCTGGGACTCTTCGTTCTCCAAAGGATTTCCAGAGCTCTTCAGTGCAAACTCTTATTGGAGCTCTACTGAATCATTAGCACAAACCACTTTGGAGGCTGTTATTAGGGGCAGAAAGCAGTATACAATGCATTTATGATAGGGAGGAAAAATGATTTTATGGGATGGAAAATAGTAGATTTCCTAGCCCAAGAGCTAATTACCAGTTGTCATCTTCTGCCCAGTGGGTGGCTACTAGCCATGAAATGCTGGCTGAGGTGTCCCCTGTAGCTTCTCCTTCAATACTTCTTCCTTTTTAAAGAATTGTATTAACACACCCTCCCTGCACTTTAGGTCACAAGGTTATAGAGTATAGCCTTTTCCACACGGGGGGATTAATGCGGTTCCCGACGGATTATTTCGTTTCCGCCACAGAGCGGACATTTTTTACCTCGATTCACACGCGTGCAGTCTGTATCGATTTAAAGTGCACCGCATAGTACACACGTTACCCGTCCACGTCCCCCCGCTCTCATCGCCCCGCCCTCCCATGGCTGTGAGTGGTGCGTGTTTTTTTTCAAGCTGACCAGCGCGTCATGACGCACCTGGTCACGTGTGCACGTGCGCCCCGCCCCGCAAGTCCTCTCACGAAGATTCCTTTCTCCCATTGGCCGAAAACAAAGCGCGCCCATTGGTCAAAAACAAATCGCGCCAAATTTGATTTTCGCGCCATCGCTTGGGGGACAGATAGCGTTTGCGTTTGCGTGGTGGTTCTGGACTTCGCAGTGAGAGATGGAGCGAGGGTTGGACCTGTTGCTCGCCCAAATTGCGAGCTCCCTTCTCGCCTTGCACTCGATTCTTGGTTTAGTGGTGGCCGAAGTGAGATGCCAATGGGCAGCAGAGTGCTCGAGGAGGCGCAGGCGATTGGCC